>RDPX01000042.1:2430554-2517172 GCA_003991215.1 Morbakka virulenta
ATAGAGAGAGAGAGACAGAGACAGAGACAGAGAGAGAGAGAGAGAGAGAGAGAGAGAGAGAGACAGACAGACAGACAGACAGACAGACAGACAGAGAGAGAGAGAGAGGCAGAGAGACAGAGACAGAGACAGAGACAGACAGAGACAGAGACACACAGAGAGGGAGAGAGAGACACAGAGACAGAGAGAGAGAGAGTGAGGGAGTGGTGTTGATTACTATTTTGTACCCATTAAGTTTTTTTTAATGAGGGAAGTTCTTTTTTCTTTTATTACTTGGTTTTCTGGCCATTATATTTTGGTTAATCTTTTACTACTTTAGATTAATAAATAGTACAAGTTTGGGGTCAGGATGTCGCGAGAAAATAGGAATTAGACAGTGCATATGCAAATCGGATTACAAATTACAACCAGGCGTTCACCATTGTGGGAAAAATAAGTGGTATGGAATGACATGAAAGTCAGGTGACCATACTGGGGGAATTGTTGTATTTAGGGATCATGTAAATGGTAAAGAAAAAACAGTAGAGTACCGCATCATCAAAACCTATTATTTTTGTAGCTGATAAGAACATACAATCATTGTTTTTTACTTTGCATCATAATCTGATTGTACAATTTTTTACTTTTTTTAGGCTGAGATAGAAATGCTGCGTATGCGCCATGGACGTAATGACTCCGCCTCCAGTTCAGATAATGGGAAAGCACGTTCATTAACAGAAGAATGTAATACTTTTGTACCGACAAGCGTACGTGAAGATAACAGTGCATCTGGAAGAGCGACTCCCAAACTGGAAAGTGAGATGTCTTGGGATTCGTTCTCGCCTGCTCCATTAATTGACAAGGGGTATTTTGCTGGATTAGCTAGTAAAGTTGAAAAAATAGACGAAGAAGATGGCGATAAGAAAGAAAAGTCAGTGGATTCTGAGAATAACGAATCGCTGGAGCACAAATTTGATGATGGGATCCGCTTTGAGCCAGTTGTTCATTTAAATAAGAAAGTCCATACAACGGGAGAAGAAGACGAGCGAATTGAATTTTCAAATCGCGCTAAATTGTATCGGTTTGAATCTGAGGCTAGTCAATGGAAAGAACGTGGTATTGGTGAACTAAAAATATTGGTAGATCCGAAAACCGGTGCTTCTAGGATACTTATGCGGCGAGACCAAATCTTGAGAATTTGCGCAAACCATATTATCACACCAGATATGAAATTGGAGGCCAAAGAAGGATCCAAAGCAACGTGGATTTGGTGTACCCCAGCAGACACAAGCGATGGTGAACCTAGGGCTGAGAAATTGGCAGTTCGTTTCAAAACAATTGAAATCGCCAATGATTTCAAGACTAAATTTTTGGCTAGGCAGGCAGCTAATATACCCCGTTCCAGCCCTACATTTGTAAATCCTTCTATCAAACAGTCTAATGTACAGTCAAATAATATGGACTACTGGTGTTGCAGTATGTGTAGGACATCCAATCATATCTCACGCGTAGATTGCAGCAACTGCAATGCTATACAAAGAGTTTTGGATGAGAGAACAGATGACCAACAGCCTCAAAGTGTCAACATACTTGCGCAAAGCAATGCATCCAATGTACAGCAGATGAAGATAGCTAATTTACCGCAGATGCCAGCATGTACTCAGTCGACGCAGACTTTTCCGTCATTTCAATTTAATTGCTCATTAGGAAAGGAATTGTTGCCCCCACCCAAAACGGGGAACGTGGACACTAACTCATTACCCAATGAGACAAAAGTAGCAGGCTCCGTAGAAATCAAGACCAAAAGTGCTTCTGAAAGGTCGCTTAGTGAAAGGGCAATAGTAGAAAGTAAGCACAGTAGTTCTTCAAAGCCGCCAGTGGTATTTCCAAGTACTTCGGAGCAGTCGCTTAGAACTACGCCGTCTGCCAGTGCGACATTTTATGATTTCTTCAATAACCAAGTAACAAAGTCAGCTAGTCATCCTTGGTTCCCTTCCGGCTTTGGCCAAGCAAAGCAATTTGGAAACATGACAACCACATCAACAGATTCATTAGCAGCTCATGGTTTTCCTTTTCTCGGGCAGCCCTCTGCCCTTAATGGGCCTTCAGCATCAAATTTTCCTATGGTTAGTGGTCTTCTGTCTTCGGCCTTACACCAAGGTACTCGTCTTCCACAGGTCGTAGAACAAGAAAAAAGTTTAGTTGATAATGTTGGTGATTCCGTATTTGGAACAAATTACAGTAATGTAAACTTTGCTCAGCCCACTGGTAATCTGGCAAACACAAACGATCCACGATTTAATTTTTTCGGTGTGTCGTCATCAAAACCTGTGTTTGGAGATCGCATTGAGCCGAGAGAAATCGACGAAGAAGAATTTTTTCGACAGAACTGGGACGTTGAGGAAGGTGAATATTATGAAGATGATGAGGAAGAAGGGGATTACTACGATGGGAATGTTTATTATAGAGATACTCTATATGATCAATCAGTAAAATATGAACATTTAGAGAAGGAAAGTCCAGATGACGATGGTGAAGAATATGATACTTTTGTTGAATTTGATAACCGCTCGAGGGAATTATTTGGTGATGCAGTTACACCGAAGGTAGAAAGCGACGATGATTATGTAGAAACAACACAGATTTTGGAGAGACCTGGTATTGAGGAATCCCAAGAAAATGAAGAGGTTCCATGCGTAGTACAAGTTGTAGATGATGATGTCTTTGTAACTTTTGCTAGAAAGACTACTAGAGCACAAAGAGCAAAGGCCTCCCGTTTTTTGTTGCCCTCGTCATTCTATTCACAGGAGAGTGCATTGTGTTGCCCAGGATGTTTTGGCTGTACAGGAAAGAAACACAGTGACGTATCAGCCAAGATAGCGAATTTCAGTGTTCCGTTTGGTACATTACCGGAGCAATTGGCTCGTGAAAAGGGTCAAGTGGTTTCGAAAGTATTTGGTAGTTCGTGTACACCTTTATCTTTTGCAGAGTTGTCAAGAGAATCTGTATCGTTTGGAGGTAAATCGGACACCAGTGCATTTCAAGGTGCTGGTACAGTCCTGTTTTCGTCTCAACATGGTAACGGTGATGATGGACCCCGATTTGAGCCATTGGTTTATCTAGAAAAGTTGCAAGAGGTAAAAAGTGGG
The DNA here is from genome assembly GCA_003991215.1 of Morbakka virulenta. Taxonomy (NCBI): domain Eukaryota; kingdom Metazoa; phylum Cnidaria; class Cubozoa; order Carybdeida; family Carukiidae; genus Morbakka; species Morbakka virulenta. The sequence continues at coordinate 2,433,683 of RDPX01000042.1, forward strand.
GAAGAAGGGGAAAAGATACTATTTGAAAATAGAGCGAAGCTTTACAGATTTGATATTGATTCAAAGGAGTGGAAAGGAAGGGGTGTGGGGGTTATGAAAATCCTGCGAAGTGAGACAACAGGGCGCTCACGGATTTTAATGAGACGAGAGCAAGTACTTAAGATTTGTGCAAACCACTTTATCTTACCTGATATGCGTATAAGCCAATATGAAAAGTCCTCGAATGCATGGCTATGGGCCACTCAGGCAGACTATTCGGATGGGGAGTTGAAGCCAGAAAAACTGGCTGTTAAATTTAAATCGGAAGATATTGCAGCCAGTTTTCACAAAATATTTTTGGAATGTCAACAAAATTCCATGCCTTCCATTACATATGCGGCAGACGGAAAACCTGAGGCAAACGTTTATCCATCGTCCCAAGCACAGTCTCAGTTGTCAGATGGCAAGGGCTTTTTTAACACTTCAACAAGCAAGCCCGTTTCCGATCATCTTGCAAATCTAATGTCAAATCCAGGTAAAAATACATCAAAAAGCGCAAGTACCTTAGTTGACACGCCAATAACTTGCAACACCAGTTTTGAAAAAAACACCACAGATACTAACGACAGCATAGCGACGCAGTTTGCACCGAAGCCAGGATCGTGGGAATGCGAGACTTGTCTTGTTCGAAATGATGCAAGTGTACTCAAATGTGTTGCTTGTACAGCACCAAAGCCTGGTGTACCATCGACTTGTCAGGCTCCGGCAAGTTTACCAATTTCACTTTCGGGATTTCCAAGTCTGGAATAGGGGAAAATACATTCTCATTCGGTCAACAACAGACAGGAGGTTTTTCATTTAGCACACCAAAAGATAATTCTGAAACTAAACCAGAGAATGGAGAGGTTAGTAGAATCGCACCAACAAGCGATAAAACAAGTACAGACGATAATCAAAGCCAGCTTGCCAAATCGGATGGTGAGAGAACTAGGGCTAATTTCTTGCAGGAGAAATTTGCACCGAAGCCAGGATCGTGGGAATGCGAGACTTGTCTTGTTCGAAATGATGCAAGTGTACTCAAATGTGTTGCTTGTACAGCACCAAAGCCTGGTGTACCATCGACTTGTCAGGCTCCGGCAAGTTTACCGGATTTCACTTTCGGGATTTCCAAGTCTGGAATAGGGGAAAATACATTCTCATTCGGTCAACAACAGACAGGAGGTTTTTCATTTGGCACACCGAAAGATAATTCTGAAACTAAACCAGAGAATGGAGAGGTTAGTAGAATCGCACCAACAAGCGATAAAACAAGTACAGACGATAATCAAAGCCAGCTTGCCAAATCGGATGGTGAGAGAACTAGGGCTAATTTCTTGCAGGAGAAATTTGCACCGAAGCCAGGATCGTGGGAATGCGAGACTTGTCTTGTTCGAAATGATGCAAGTGTACTCAAATGTGTTGCTTGTACAGCACCAAAGCCTGGTGTACCATCGACTTGTCAGGCTCCGGCAAGTTTACCGGATTTCACTTTCGGGATTTCCAAGTCTGGAATAGGGGAAAATACATTCTCATTCGGTCAACAACAGACAGGAGGTTTTTCATTTGGCACACCGAAAGATAATTCTGAAACTAAACCAGAGAATGGAGAGGTTAGTAGAATCGCACCAACAAGCGATAAAACAAGTACAGACGATAATCAAAGCCAGCTTGCCAAATCGGATGGTGAGAGAACTAGGGCTAATTTCTTGCAGGAGAAATTTGCACCGAAGCCAGGATCGTGGGAATGCGAGACTTGTCTTGTTCGAAATGATGCAAGTGTACTCAAATGTGTTGCTTGTACAGCACCAAAGCCTGGTGTACCATCGACTTGTCAGGCTCCGGCAAGTTTACCGGATTTCACTTTCGGGATTTCCAAGTCTGGAATAGGGGAAAATACATTCTCATTCGGTCAACAACAGACAGGAGGTTTTTCATTTAGCACACCGAAAGATAATTCTGAAACTAAACCAGAGAATGGAGAGGTTAGTAGAATCGCACCAACAAGCGATAAAACAAGTACAGACGATAATCAAAGCCAGCTTGCCAAATTGGATGGTGAGAGAACTAGGGCTAATTTCTTGCAGGAGAAATTTGCACCGAAGGCAGGATCGTGGGAATGCGAGACTTGTCTTGTTCGAAATGATGCAAGTGTACTCAGATGTGTTGCTTGTACAGCACCTGAGCCCGGAGACCCATCAGTGACAACAAATGTGCCTGATTTTAATTTTGGCACGGCTATGGTTCAAATGGAGAAACCAAACCTGCCATTTGGGCTGCCACAACCACAGATTTTCCAATATGGGCTTCCAGACGTAAGCCATGCAACTAATCCAGAAAGCAATCTCATTGGGCAATTAACAAATTTAGGAAAACCAACCAAAGAAGAAGAAAGTAGCCAGGTCCTCAAAAGTGGATTGGCAAATGACGGTCAATTGGTAAATAGACAAGAAACTAGCAAGCCGTTTTCAGACCAAGATTATCTAACCACAGTCACCACTGCGTTGGTAACTGGGAGCACTTCAGCCTCAGGTAATAATGTGACAAACTTTTCCAATACGTTTTGGATACCCTCCGCTTCAGGACAAACGTCTTACTTTACTCCACCGACCGAGCCAGTTTCATTTCGGCAATCGGAAACACCGTACTTCACCCCGCCTTCAGTAGTTAGTAATATAACGTCACGTCCAAGTGATAGTACCTCAGCTAGGTTTAAATTTTCCCCTGCACATGGAAAAGCTTTGTTTACTCTGAGTAATTCCCCGATTAGTGATAATGCAACTGAAGCGCCTTTGTCAACACAGCCAGTAGCGCAACCGGAATTCTCTAAACTAACACATGCAACAGAAGACAAGCGGGATTCAATGTTACGGAATTTGTTTGGCACTGCCGGTAAGTTCGTCTTTAAAATGAACCCCATTCTGCAGGGAGAAAACTGTGCTTTAGAGAAAGGAGATCAAGAAGGAAAAATAAAAAGTCCTCAGATAACACCGCAACCGAGCCCACAGAAGGTCGAAAGCTACGAGGAAGATGGGGGTCAGCATTTCACACCGGTTATTTTGCTCGACAAGGTTTCATGTCAAACAGGAGAAGAGAAAGAAAAAGTGGTATTCTCAGAACGAGCCAAACTGTTCTGTTTTGATGTTTCTAATAAAGAGTGGAAGGAGAGAGGCATTGGTGATCTCAAAATTTTACAAGCTGCTGACTCTTCTGAATGCCGTTTGGTTATGCGCAGGGATCACGTTTTGAAGTTATGTGCAAATCATTTCCTTGTCAAAGGCATTACTTTGTCCCCAATGGGTGAAAGTGGAAAGGCTTTTATTTGGAAAACGCTTGGAGATGGTTCAGATGACGAAGTTAAAGAGATGACGTTTGCAGCCAAGTTTAGAGATACAGAGTTGGCATTGTCGTTTAAAGAAATTTTTGAAAAAGCCGTTGCTGGCATTACAATGGAATCAATCGTACAGGTAACCCCAAAGATTCATAGATCTCGGCATGTTTCAGGATCAGAAGAGATCGACCGTTGTTATTCTACAAAAATTCTCGATTCACAACAGCTTAAACCCCAGGGCCACAGTCCCTTCAGCTTTTCTGAGTCTTGTGAAACACCAACTAAGCTAAGTGCAAGTAAAACTACACCTAAGTACGAGAGTGATAAGTGCTTTGGTCCACCAGAAGTCCAAATTACCAGTGCAATTTCTCCAACAGACGAAGAAAAGTCAAAGGCGGCAAGGCTGCTTCTACCAGAAGGGTGGTTTGCTGGAATAGTTAGTGAAAATAGAGCACCTACAAAGTAAGAATTGATTTTTGTTTTACCCTTGAAATTTAAGTGTTGGTGTATTTATTCTGATGCTCTTTTGTAGTCTCTGTATTGACGTAGCCTTCCAAAAGATGGTATAGCACAATACATGAATGCGGATGGTGTTATGAAAGGGCCTTAATACGAGCTTGTACAACTGGATTTTACATTAATTTGAGCCAATATTGATTTTCATTCCAAAACAAATGGAATTGTAATTTTGGTCATTAAAGTGATTTAATTTTTTATTTCAGATTTTTAGTTTAATTTTCACGTTTGTTAAAGGAAATCTGAAAACACATTTGGAAGGCCCTAAGTTTGAATTTTTAACAAGTAAGTAGAAGAATTAATAACTGAATTTTGAAATTTTGCAGGCCAATATGACATCAAATGGAAAACATTTTTTAAAGAAAAGGAAAAACTTTACTGTAACTAGAAAAAAGTCCGACGTTTGGTACTAAATAAGCCAATGCTTCTGCTGTCTGCACTTTTAAATTTGATACAAATACTATCTCTTGTAAATAGTAGCAATTAAAACAGTTTTTAGAGTCAGAGGAGAGCTTCATCAATTCTGCTTGGTATTCTTAAATTTCGAATGTGTTGTTGTTTTGATTGATATTTCTAGTGACCAAGGCCGACCCAACATTGTTTGCAAATAGTGTTTATATATTTATGTGCTATACTCACTTATTGTATATGCTTAAACTTTTATATTACCGGTGTTTCTTTATGTGTTTTAAGATGCAGTCGTAGGTTTAACGTTCGGACGTTTAAATCGACTGCAGATTACTTCATTTTTACAGGAGTCCAATTTTCGTACTCTTACTCTTGCTCTTATTCGAGCTCGTGTTCTTCTCCTTGCCTTTCAGCCCAATTTTTTAGACCAGTGTCACTTATTTGGCACAGTATTTGATCTTCACAATTCCTTTTATCCCGCCCATCCCACGCTTTACACCCATATTAATATTATTATTACTAGTAATCATTGTTTTTTAAATGTCCACTTTTAGCCTGTGTTAGAGCAAGATGACACTGATCATTCAACGCAGGATTTTATCCCTGTCACTTTAAGTGGTTTGCAACTGGTCTCATGCTCTCACTGAAACCACAGTGAGGATAACTAGTAGAGAAAGACAGTTCATGACTTGTCTTTTAGTTAATGGGCTCAAGTGTTTTTCACACACAACGCCTCTGGTATCTCTACATTCCCTCGTGCTTTATTTACTCTCGACTAACGCCCCACATTGCTTCCTGTCACCACCATAATAGAGCTCAGATAGTTAGCTAGACATAGGGCATGAAGAGTTTCTTTGCATGCGTGTTTGATGGTAACTTCGAATTTCCACGTATTACACATTCTAACACTTACCTTTAAAACTTTTTATCAATAAAAGGTGTAAACGTGTGATCTTTGGAAATCAATAATTAAAAGAATTACTTCTGTGCAAGAAATATTTCGGTGCTTTTTTTTGTTTGTCTCCCGTTAGAACCAGAACAGTGAGTAATACCGAAGATGATACCAGAACAGGAAAATCAAGCAGCATTTCACCCAAACCCCGCTTATCAGAGTCGGAGGATAGTCCTGAAAAAGAAGACAGTAGAATTCAGTTCAGCCCTATAGTTTGTTTAGAAAAGCAGGCAGTTAACAGTGGCGAAGAAAAGGAATCTGCTATCTTTTTGGCCCGTGCTAAGATGTATCGTTTTATCACCGAAAGTAAAGAATGGAAGGAAAGAGGTGTTGGGGAGCTTAAAATACTTTACAACACGGAGACACAAAAACGACGGATAATAATGCGCAGAGACCAGATTAAGAAGCTATGTGCCAACCACTACCTTACCGAGGAAATGCGTCTTGAACCCCTGAAAAACAGCAAAAACACTGTTACCTGGTTTACGCCTTCAGACTTTACGGACGACGATGCAAAGCCCGAAAATTTAGCTGTGCGTTTTAAGACACCTGAGAGTCTGGCAGAGTTTAAAGAGTGTTTCGAAAAGTCTGTTGCAATATGTGATAAAACTAAAAACGAAAAAACAGTTTCTACCTCATCTGTACCTGATTCACCGAAGGTAGGAAAAGAGCTATTAAAAGAATCTTCAGATGAACAAGGAGGTTTGCAGTATGAAAAGGAGGGGAATGTATTAAAACTCCGTGATGGAGATAAAGATTTAATGGAAACATTTGCACTTGCCCCTACTGAGTTTGAACTGGAAAAAGCATCAAAGCTTTTGCTTCCGCCGTGCTTCTTCTCAACCAAAAGCTTTTGGGCACATTTCTCCTCGCCAAGAAAATGTGATAAACAGTTGGAGAAAGTTAACGATTTATCAGTGACAAAGTCAGCCGGCGTTATTTCAAGCACGAGAACACCGGCAACAACATTCGGAACAATGTCAACTTGCGACTTCACTGGTTTTGCTCAGCTTGCTGCAAAAACGTCCTCATTTGCCCAGTCCGCTGTTCCACTTAAGGGATTTGTGGGACAAGGGTCGCCGCTGTTTGAGGCAAACACCATGGATAACCCGGAAAGCTTTAAGCCAACAGCTACATTTAGTCCTGTTGTTAGCTTAGACGAGGTTCATGTTGCTACTGGTGAAGAAGGCCAGGATATTTTGTTTCGCGAGAGATGCAAACTTTATCGCTTTGATTCTTCGTCGAAAAAATGGAAAGAAAGGGGTGTCGGAGATATGAAAATATTGGTTGATGCACAGCAAAAGCAATGTAGGATTGTTATGAGAAGGGACCAGGTACTTAAAGTTTGCGCTAACCATTGCATTACGGAGGATTTAGTTATACATTTGAAGCAAGGAACCGACACCACATATTTGTGGACCACTCTAGGTGACATATCAGACGGAGAACCGACGCCTTGTCAATTGGCTGCACGCTTTAAAACGAAAGATTTGGCTGTGGCATTCGATACAGCAATAAAGAATTGTCAGCATATTCTAAAAATGAAGCGCCTCGGCATAACCGATGAACAGGAAGGAATTGCGCCACAGTCGAAGATGGAATCTTTGCCAGAGAAACACCAAGCAGAGCCAAGAGAAGTGAAGACTACAGATGTAATGAACTTGGATAATACAAAACCTAAATTTACCTTTGGCACCGGTGCAGTTGCCGGGCTGTCATTTACTTCATTTGCGAACGCGGACGGGACATCCTTTACCAAGGCTGAAGGTGACACATTTGCAGGAGCTGGAACTGCTCTTTTCAGCGAACCTGCGATAGCAGTTGAAGACGAAAATGTGGACAATGATATGCCATGTAACCCTGAACCGAAATTTGAAGCGGTTGTACAATTGGAGCAAGTAGACGTTAAGAGTGGAGAAGAAGACGAGAATCAAGTTTTCGGTGCTAGGGTTAAAATGTATCGATTCAGTAACGAATCAAAAGAATGGAAAGAAAGAGGTGTTGGCATGATGAAGATTTTAAAGCACAATGAAGAAGATCAGTACCGGCTTGTTGCACGAAGAGACCAGGTTGGAAAATTAACGGCAAATCATTTACTATTATCCGGCCTAGTACTCAAAGACTTTCCTAATGCTAATAAGACTGTTATGTGGAAAGTTAACGCAGACTTTTCCGAAGGAGTAGCAGAAGAAGCGTTGTTGGCAGCAAAATTTAAGACTGAGAAAGACTTATCGACGTTTAGAAGGCTGTTCTTAGATATTTGTGAAGATCAGTCAGCTCTGCCGACGGAAGATCAAGGATTACCTCAGCAAGCCAGGGAAATTAAGACCTCGAGCAAATTATCTTGCTCAGACTTAAAAGAAAAATTGCAGGAGATTTAAGGTTGATTTAAACATATTAGGTTATGTATTTTGTGGCTGCAATGCTGACATGTTTCTAATATATTAGTGTATAATAAGGTATAATTAGCTTTAAGCCATTTACGTTAACGTAGTAATGCTTTGACAAGTAAAATGCAACTATTGGAACCGCATACATTTTAGAAATAAGTACTGTTAGGAAGACCACAGTTTTAGATTTGCATGTTATTCACTGTTTGGTAGGATCTCTTCAAAATATTTTGTGTTTGTTTCTCTGTTGTTAATAGACGTTTGTTTGCCACATTTTTTTGGGCACAGCACTGTGAACTAGCCCGTCGTAAGAATGACTATTCTCCGATGTTATGTACACATGGCCACGCCTTGCAAGCGTTTAATTTGATGAGTGGAAAGGTTTTTTAGGTTTGTAACCTCGGTATTAAAAGTTCATTTGTTCTGAAGCAAAAAGTTTCGACCAAAAAATGATTAGAACGTAGAAACAACAATACAACCCCAAAATAGACTACCTCTAAGTGCCTTTAAAGTACCACAAATAAAGTATGGTAGAGGGCCTCTTGTAGTCACAGTTGGGGTCTGATGGACTGTGTAAGCAGCTAGTTAATTAAATAAGCCCGTTAAAGGATCAGTGGCCAATTTTTTTGCCTCAAAGATATTGTTTACTGATTTAATGTTTGTAACTCCATTTAATTTCCAGTTATGATGTGAATGTGAGTAAACAAGTCATATGCTGCTTACTGCATTTGTTTGCAAAAAACGATCTTAAATTGAATATTCACCAACGAGAGTATGTTTAAAATGTATAAACTTATTTACTGATACACTTATTAGCAAACCAATGCTACTATTGCAAGAAGTTTGGCTATATTTTCATTTTTTATATTTTAGGACATATTTTTTATAAGGCTCAACGTATACACTTTTTTGAAAAAAGCTGGCCAGCAGCAACCGTACACCAGTTGTTAATGTTTTCCGTATACAGCATTTCATGACTTTAAGGGAAGGTTAATTTTTTATATGGTACAGTAAGCGTGAATCTGGATAGTGAATTTGTGAGATGTCTAGAAGTTCAGTTGATTGTTGCTTCAAAACTCTTACTTCGTCGTCTGTCAAATCAGTAAAGGTTCAATCATTTCCACCGCCAAAGTATTTAAAAGTTAATGGTCCTCGCTGTCATCGTTTCCCGTTAAGATTTCCATCATCAGTTGGGTTTTTTTGCTACTGATCAGGTGTACTATTTTGTGTTTAGTTGAAAGTAGAATGTATGTTATTATTGAAGCCCTTAAATTAAGTTGATATTCATAGAGGGAGTCGTAGATTTACTGGGGAATTCAAAGATTCCCTGGCTTCATGTTCTTACTATAAAAGATAGATGCAGCATAAGATCGTGCTAAACATTGTTATTTAAAGTGTGAAAGGAACTCTAATGCTACAGAGTACAAATAAAACAGACAAGAATCACCAGGAAGTTGGGTTATTTTTTTAAAGTTCTAAATACAATCCGCCACACTTAAACGTGTTTTCTTGTTTACAAGTTGTTAAATGTTAATTAATTTTACTTTTACCGTTAAGCTAAGTATTGAGGTTGGGGCGGGGTGGGGGTGGTATTGACTCCAATACGAATATGATCAAGCATTAATTTTCGGAAAGGTTTTTGTGCCCTTAAAAATGGTAGTTTTAGACCCTATATTTTTCGAATGCAGTTGTGTTTGCTGCAAACCCTGTTGTGTTAACCACCATGAAGGAATCTTAGATATATAATAATATACGAATGTAATTAGTTAACTAGGAATGGTTTCATTTACCGAGGTATTATGTAGATTATAAAGCATGGGGCGCGATTAAACTTTCAGGTATGGGGTATTGTGCTTGTTTTATTGCTTTTGGAGACCTATTAAACACGAGTTGTGGTTTCAATCAAGAGTGTGGTGTGTATACGATTTCAGTTACAGGTTCATATCTAGGTTGGGAAAGATTGCGACAGAAAAACTAGTTTTAGCTGTCTTTGCTGTCACGTAATTCCTTATAATTCAATTTAGAAATAGTGTGGTACCACTCTCATTTATAATGGATGCTCTAATGAGCGAAACAGTTTTGGGTTTTTTTGCAAGAATTGCTCCCGACTATTAACTTTGATTTGACATTTACTACAATTTTTGGTTCTTTTTTAAGCGCGAGAAAGTATTGCCGCACTTCTACATCTTTGTTTTTTCCTTGTTCTTGGACGAATTATCTTTTTGTTAGACACTTCTATGCATAAAGTACTTTATAGACACTTATTTGCTCAGTAATGCTCAGTTATTTTTATAGACATTGCATGCACAAATAAAATACTAGGCTCGCGCCGATAGACTGAAGGTTTTTCAGTCTTGTTTAAGGGCAGCATTATATGTGAGACCAGGATAGAGATCTTGTTTTTTTCACTTTGCACCGACAATTAAATTTGAAATCCTTTTCGCCCCACTTCCACCATTGGCCGTTAAGTTTTTTTCGGCCCCAATTTCTTCTGCTGTCAGAAACCCAACCAAGGGCCACTGCGCAATTGTAAATTTTTTTTTCTCAGTACAAGGCCGACTCAGTTCCACCTCCTCCTCCGGACTACCTCACTGATCACTGCGTTTGCCTGAGGCATTTGGTCTTTAAAATGTTAAGTTATCTCCATTTCTCATTGTCAGTTTAATAGTTTCGTACCCTTGCAATAGGGCTGACTGACGAGACCAGAGCCTGGAAAATAGAGGCTTGAAGCTTTTTGGTGATACCTGTGGCTTGCCAAATGTTGTAAAGTGTCCAAGTTTGCGCGGGATGTTCATAACGCAACATTGTCGGGTCTTGAACAGACGTTTAGTTTGAAATAGTACCATGGGTTGAAAAATTGCCTTGTAAAGCTTGTAAACGAAGAGTTGGATTTGCAGAAAGGGGAACGAAGCTTTAATAGCCGGGGAGAATGAAGATGCAGAGCGTCAAATTACAGACATTGTTAAATGTAATTTCTGTCATTCTTTGAATTAGAATCAGAAAAGCATGAAAACGGTTTCTGTTGCAGTACATTGGTGAGTTAAAAACTCGAATGTAGAGCATTCGAGCACTTTTTGTGCTGTCAGGTGAAGCTCGGTTGGAAGATCCCATTTAAAAATGTTGATAAATTTTTTGTTTGTTTTAAGTGATTTCCGTTAACATCGTCCCTTAAGTTTCAATATTTTGTGTTTTACCTTGAATGCCTCCTGCAGACAACGTCTGTCTCCAATGCTGGTTAGTGAAATCACTAATCTGAATAAGACGCTGGAAAGGGGCAAAACTTTGATACTTTTCACTGGACGTGCCCGTTGGTTTGGATTAGATTAACCAATTTTCATGTTGAGTATTGGAGTCACACAAAACCAAAACACTGATAAAAGATCCTACTGTCAACCATGTTTGAAGAAATATTGTCATATACATCGCTATCAATTCAAGAAGCAAACTATAAGAAATAAGGTTATTGAAAGAAAGGAATATAATTAAGCGTAAGCAAATGAAAACGTGAGGGAAATTCTAAACTTGGGAGCTTGATAAGCGTATTATAAATGGCATGGATACCAAGATCATGCATATCAATTAGAAGGGAGTAAGTACCACACAAAACTTCGCTGTACGGTTTTGAGTCTAAAAGACACTATTAACATAGAAAAATTATCACTTTAAGTACAAGTTAGTTTCATCATGTGGGATTATTTGTACACTCCTGGTAAGGTTATTAATTCTGGGTCGTGTGTTATGGTTATTTTTTTCAGTATTATCAGAGTACAAAATGATTGGAAAGCGCAAACTGACGAAAAAAAGGCAACAAGAATATATTCTATCTTCATCAACATTTTATTTCTGGTGACTTACATTGCAAATTCAACCCAAACGAAGATAAAAATAAGACTTTAGAAGAGTAAAGACCTTGTTCAAACTGCATCCCTAAATACAAAGAAAAATAACATTGCATTTATTAGCTCAGTTTGTATGCAAAATGAAATATTTAAACTAATATAGATGGATGTAAGTGAAAGGTATGATCTCAAAAATGATCTGGTCAAAAACAGTTGAAAATGGCTCAGGTGGTAGAGTATGTAGTCGGTGATAGACACAGGCACTGTTCCAAATCCAGGTCGGGGCACATATTTTTCACCTTTCTACAAAATAATCCCACAGCGACTCGTACCTAGATATGTACTCGGAGATAATGTACCCATGCAAATATCCACTTCTAGATAAGAAAAAAGTATATGTTAAGGCTGCGATATAGTTGATACTTTTACATAATTCGCTGCACAGAAATATCACCAGATAATTAATTTCATTGGTACGGTACTTCACAAGCTTATACAAAGGAAACACTGATGAAATGCAAAAAGCCCATTAACACTAATTTTTGTTCAGACTAACATTAATTAAAGCCTTGTTCTTGCGATTTTGAGCCTTCCATCTGGAAAAATAGAAATAAATGAAAGATTTTGATGATTTCCTGTGTTATACAAATCCATATCCATGGAGGGGTGGGAATGAAATGTAGATAAAGTACCAGCTGCTCCAGTCTTCGTTACCTGGAAGGAACCAAAGCTTTTAAAAAATCTGGGGCAATCCCCTTTTTTCTGCCTGGCCTTTTGCCTTTATGAGCTGTCTAAAAGCTAATTATGAGGTTTTGTATTTAACAGAAAGCCGTTAGGCACCTTCTTGGATTAAAGTGAGGTACACAATCTATAATTAATCTTTCAGCTATTACATGGTTGTATTTAAAACGAATCTAAAACGCCAAAAGAAAAGGCAAAATGTTTCTAACACAGGAGTTATAACAAACCTATGTTAATACAGACCCTACTCTCTCAGAGTGATAACATACATTTTGTCCCATAGAGTTCAACAGCCTTCTGTATTTTTGTATGTTTTAATAGCTAACTTTAAAGGCTGGTTTTAACATCACAGATCAAATTAAGGACCCATTGGATATCCAATTGTTTCAAAGGTTTTTTAAAGGTTGCAATTACAATCGCAATACCAAGTCTGGCTTTGAAAATTTCTCTCCAGGTTCAAATAAGCAAATAAAAATCAAGTCATACAATACCCTCTCCCACTACCACAGAAAAAACGGGCCATGAAATTGATATTATTAGGACGAAAACATCAGACACTTTCAGGAATGAAGAGCAAACCGACATTTAAGTGAAAGACGAGGATATTGATAATGACGAAAGGTGAAGAGGTAAAATACCTAGATTTCAAAGAGAGGGACAAGCTTACCAATATTTATAATGACAACATAACGAAGCACTTCATCCAAGAAGTCAACACAGTTGTGAAAAATATAAAGCAAAGCCATAATCCCATGGACTTAACTCGAAATATCAATCAACTGTGCTATACAGTAGCATCTGTCATCACAGACATAAGTGAAAGAAGAAGCAACCAAAGTTAAAGGAGGATACAGAGAAGGATATACAAAAGAAAAGCAGCTATCTAGCAGCATTCATAGGAATGGGAAGTGGTTTACAATCTGACCAAAAGAAAAGCGACGAAAAAATATACAAAAATGAAGACTTGCATCATGATGGATATGATTGTTCCATCTGAAAGAAATGTCACCGTCAACGAAGTAGACAAGCTATCCAAGGACACAGATGTACAACTTGAAGTCAGTAGAATTTAAGCGCTGAAGGCAACAACGGTATCTGTTGTAGTTGGAGCACAAGGACTGATCAAGAAAGGACCTGCGAGTCCAGGAAATACCTGTAAATCCAGTGCCAAGAGAGTTATGGCTTAATTCATTTTGATAACATTTTGGTTGGTAACATATTTCTTACAACTTGATAAATCATTTAAATTTACAAATTTGTAAGAAACTTAATGGAAACTTCAATTAACTTACACATACAATTACAAACCTCACTAATCACGGTAGTTGGCATTGCCTTCCCTATTTTACAAAATTAAATATTAAAAAATACCAAAAAATTCTTAAAATAACAGTTCAGGGTTTGTCTATGGTTGGTTTCTACAACACAATATCTATTGAGCAATTTTAATGATTATGTTGGAGAGTCTAGTGGAAAGAAAGGATTTATGTTTGTTACCGATGTTTAAAGCATTACATATTTCACCAAAAGTAATACAAGATTGAGCAAAGATACCTAAGGAGCTTATGCAAGCCTTAGGGAGTGGTCTCGAAAAAAAACTACCTAGACTGAATGTTCCTATTTTGGCGTCTTGGTCTAGTCGAGTTCCAGCGAAATAGCTATCAACCAAAATTAAAGTGATATTTATTTGGATATAATATCTACAACAACATTGTTTGTTCCAACCGCTATTAGTCTTTTTTATATAACGTGTGCAAGGACCTTTGCTGCTACAGACAGGTTTAGGGTGAAAAAGTCGACTACTGTTAGTCTTATGTAAATACTATTTAAATACTATTTCTTATTTTATTTAAATAAAGTGTAAATTTGATCAATTTATTATATTTAAATAGTTACGTTGAATGTATTTTTTGTATTTATTAGTGATGAAATTCACGACTCATATGATGGTGATGTGATTGATTTGGAATTCACCATGTCATTGGCCGATTCCTTGCTAGAAGGCATTGGTTTTTTGTACTTATCTTTCAACTTGCTATAAAGGACGCTTTTAAGAATGCCGACTTTATTAATAGCATTCTCTTAAAGGTTTCAAAAATAGTGCAATTTGCTGCCAAACCCACCAAATACACGGATATATTAGAAAATCTAAACTGACTCCAGTGCGCCAATGCAACTCGTTGGAATTCGCAACTGACCATGATAAAGTCAGTTGTAACCTGTGATAGAGATTTGTTAAACGAATTGCATGGTTCTCCAAAACTTACAGACCAGGAAGAAATGCTCTCAATGAAATGGTGATAATTTCGAAGTCGTTTGTTGGTGCAGCACAGAAACAAGAGGGTGAATATTTCGGTACATTATCAATAGTCATTCCGTGTATTCGTGTAGTTGAGTATATTGGTGACACATCGTTCAGTTGAGAACTGAACAATATGTCAGCAAAGTATTGCAAAACGTTCCTAAATGTCTTGAAATCAGTATTGGCTGAGTCAAATACTGTAATAGTCTGTAATGTAATTTTTATACTTTGGTAGTACGGACGTACGTGTCCAGCAGTGTTCGGCTATTTCTTCATGTAAGGCCAAAGTATAAAAATAGTCGTATCCACTCATTTCAGTAGCCTGACGATGGGAGAAGTATATCTCGAAACGTAGCTCGGAAAAAAGCTTACGACTCATGACATGATAAAGCTCTTACATCTAAGATGGCATCTGTTTTGATCCACAAGTATGTAGTACCTGTATTATAGAAACACTATACACAGCGACAGGATGTCAGTATCAAATTTCACACAAAGACACAAAATCGGTAAGCGATATTATCACGAGTATTCATAATTAATGGAAGGGAAGAATCAAAAGCTCAATTTACACTGGACGCGGCATAATGTGACACGTCATGTCGCTACCCATATAAGATTAGCGCCATTTGCCTCGTTCCATGCCCATTGCGTATTCCCAGCAATGCTTTCTGATGGATCAGAGATACAAAATTCCATTTTTGATACAACTTGATTCTGAAGAAGAATTGAACAAGTATAAATGAAATATTGCTGTCAAAACTATTAACAATAAGCAGCTTTTTAAAACTGTGAGAAATTTTTCTTGCTTCGTCTAGCAAAAAAAAGTATTTAAGGCCAATGCTGTAGAAATTATAGTGTGAAATAAGGTTATTCATTTTATGTAATTTTAAAAATTATTTTGCCCTCTGAAAGGCAGAGCTGATACTACAGGAGGGAGTTATTTTAATCTGTTTGAGCTCCCTTATTTTACTCTGTAAGCCTGAAGCTTGATGAAACTATTTCACGTGAAAACAGGCAGGCCACAATATGTACAAAGTCATAGGATAGATTTGAGCCCGTCAGAGTGAGTTAATCATTCGGCTTTCGCTGCTTTTACATCGTTGGTTTCATTTCCTTACGTGGTATGTAAATTTTCGAAATTAGAAAACCATGAACAAAATTTACATCTTGCATCTTTTTTAAGAATTATTAGACATTGAATATATATTTACACGAGACTCCAAAAATTTAAGTCACAAAACGGTTTCATAAATCTATCTATCTATCTTGGTCGATTTTCACATCGCCCAAAGCTGGTTTATATGAAGTCCTTCCCACATAATCATACTGCCAAGGAAGTTACCCTCCGGAGAAAACAAGAAAAAATCGCCATCAATATTTTGTTAAGCTCGGCATTCTTTCAATAACTATTTGGTTCAATATTACTTATATCTTGTAAAGCTCGTTTGTCTGAACCTCTGATCTCCAAGTCTTTTGATTAAGACTGCAATGTGAGTCCTCATAATCAATGTAACCAGAAGGCTAATATAACTTCCTTTACGTTTTTTGCTCTCTTGTTTTCTTNATCTATCTTGGACGATTTTCACATCGCCCAAAGCTGGTTTATATGAAGTCCTTCCCACATAATCATACTGCCAAGGAAGTTACCCTCCGGAGAAAACAAGAAAAAATCGCTATCAATATTTTGTTAAGCTCGGCATTCTTTCAATAACTATTTGGTTCAATATTACTTATATCTTGTAAATCTCGTTTGTCTGAACCTCTGATCTCCAAGTCTTTTGATTAAGACTGCAATGTGAGTCCTCATAATCAATGTAACCAGAAGGCTAATATAACTTCCTTTACGTTTTTTGCTCTCTTGTTTTCTTTGGTCAATTGTGAAGGACGGCAGCAGCTAAAACATTACTACTAACCTCTTCCGGCTGTGCATGTACTAGAGATATCAATATTCTCAACCAAGCAGAAGGGAAACCAAATATAGTTTCTACAACTCCTCTGGCCCTTAAGGGTCTGTAGTTGTCAATACTAAGTTGTAAATCAATTTCCAAGGAAAAGGCTTGACAAAATAGTATTCCACCATAGTATTTGTATTTGGTGAAAGGCCTTCATTGTGAAGGATAAAATAGCAATCGGGTGACCAAAGCTACAATTGTTGAACACACTGAAATCACTTTGCCGCCCAAAACAACCAACGTCGACAAAAGTGTTATTTGTATCTATAACCGCCATTAAAACGATGCTAAATGCAACTTTGTAATTGCAAAATGAACTACTCGACTGATGGCAAATAAATAGTAAGTCATCGTTTTCCATCTATATCATATTTGTCTGTTAAAGGGCAGTAACTCGCAGCAATCATTTTAACTCCACTTACTGGCACAGACTTCTTGGCTGCAGTCATTGTTTTCACAGCTTTAGATAATGGCTCATAGAAGCCTTTCGACAGACTTTGATAAAAGTTTGTTACTATTTCATTGCCAAAATTCAAACCTTCTTAGCATTGCCAAAGTCAATGGACAACTTATCGATTTCAATGTTGCCAATTTCAGCAAGGTATTCCTCTGTTAAAGTTATAATGCTGTTATTCAAAAAGAATGTTATATTTTTTCTGTCTGTATTTAAAACATTGTAGAGTACCTGCTGTGTGCAGTGGGAGTACTCGTAGCTATCACAGTTTTTATTTCCATTGAGGCTATCTACGTAAGTGAAAATAAGTGCATGCGCAATACTCAATATAATGTCATTAAATTTGATTCAAATAATTCTAGCAGGTCCATGGCCATATGACGTGATTATCGTCTCCATTATCTGACCTGAACCTATCGAACTCCAGTTGACTTGTTTATAGCACACTATGAAAAGTTTTTGACCTAACGTCAACGGAATCTTCATCATTTTGAGTAGCTGAAGCACTGCATATCACCACAAGTCCCGATATCCTGACGCAGCAAAACAGGTCAGCTCTTGTATACTGGAGTACTCATTAAAATGATGGATGTCTCCCGCTGCTTGTGCAAAGATCATAAGGATGGAAACAAACTTCACTATGCCAGATAGCTATAGTCGTACCACTGTTTATGAAAGGAATCAATATTATAAACCCTCTATAGTAGGTCTCACTAACGTCTCTACTTACGAATCAAAGGTACTGACTTTTTGGATATATTTTTTCCTTTCAGTTTTTGAGCAGCCCCACCAAAATAAGATTTTATGGCCTTCATTAAACCAGCATTGTTTATCAGTCCAACAACACAGCTAGCAATAAACATCAGCACAAACGTTTTCCCACTCTTCGGGGTTTAACCATCCCGTTTAAATGGTGCTACGAAATAGCTAATGATATTAGATGTATTCAGTGAATGCTTGTCCTGCTCCTTCAGCCAGAAAAAAACATGTTATATTGTGTCCAACAATGTATTAGCTTTTACTGAGTCCTAAATCAGGAATGGAATGTAGATAACATTGGCTGAAGGGTGAGACTTTTTATTGACTACCAGATGATTTTAAGGAAAAAATGTGAATATCCCTTGACTATCATATATTTACTGTAGATGGATTTGACGCCAAATACAGGTGACCTGATAATTTTCTTTCTTTTCACAGTATTTTAAAGTGCTACTTGCAGACGAGTCATTTATTGTGTGTTGGTAAGTGACGATTCCTCCAGAAAATTAAAAACCTTGTTTATTTTGACAATTTACCAATGTAAGCTACTAATCATACTTCTGCAAAGGTCCGTTAAAAAGATTAATATTCTCTGTAAGGTGGCGAGAAACCTAAAGGAAATTTGAAATTGGAAATACTCTTTATCATAAGAATGTAGTTGAAGAGTCAGGAGTAACTTTAAAAGAGATATGTTTGAAACGGGAGCATTCGTCAAAGTTATGTTAGAGATAATAGCCTTAGTAAGTCCAACAGGCACTGAAATAATAGTCAGTAAAAACTAAAATTCTGGTACGTTGGTTGCCCTCGGGAAAAATAGACCAGTATAAGATCTCTTATCTTGTTAAAAACCAATAAAGCCTAGCTAATAATTGTCCCACTAAATCACCATTAGTAGTAGCAGCATTAAATTAATATCTTTATTACTCCGATTGTCTCTACCTGTAAACGTGTTTACAAAAGTATAATTATTTATTAAATCCAAAATTACCTTGTCATTTCTCTTCTTTCGTGTATCAATGCTTCTCTATCCTCTTCTTGCAATCTCTCATTTCGCCTTTTTACGATAGAGCTGTAAAAATTATATACTAATACAAAGCCAACTGTTACTCCGAATGCAGCTAAAATCATGAAAAATGAATTTAGCTCCTTTTTCTTTTCTCTTTGCTCCAACTTCACATGCTCTTCATCCATCACTATAAAATAAAACAAATGCGAAAAGTAAATCTACATCAAGAAAAGAAGTCATTTCGGAAAACCTATAATAAAAATAATAAAAATTAAAAGCATCATTGCTAGCCATCATTAGTTTACCTGGTATTAGGCTTTTTGTTAATCGCCAATTTACTATTAAATTTGAGACTTCAGGAAAGAATTTCATTAAGCTGACGTCATGATCACAGACAGATACCGTTCACACTTATTTTAAAACACTATTTCCCGTTTCTTATCAGTTTGTAAACAACGAACCTTACTCCTTTTGCAGAGCAGTTCAGTAAATATATGTTTAGAAAATATGTCTAGGAAAATTAAGAAAGGCACGCCAAAAGGAAAGATCTTCAAATATGTTGCACAATTATATAAGGTCTAAAGATGCTTCCATGAAAAATTCATAAACCCATATATACTCAAAGTCAACAAAGACAAAATTTGATGCGAAGTTTGAGTAGAGGTTAGGGCAAAGATGAAATAAATATGTAAGCTGTCTCACACTGGGAAACCGAGGCAAGGCAAGTGCTAGGAGTATCGATTAAAATCGGTTCTATTAAGTTCATTCAGACAGTAATATTTTCATAATCATAAAAAAATGACTAAGGCTTTGCTGGATATGGTGTTTCAACACTTAATAATTACATTAAAGAATTATTTGGTTTAGGAAATGACTTCTGATGCTGTTAGTATCCACTCTTTAGTTGCAACCAGATTGTCCATTGTCAGTCCTATTGATCATGATTAATACTAAGCTTCTTATAGCCAATTTACAAAATTTAGTATAATATCCCGACGTGCCACACTAGTTGGACTGGACATTTATTTATACAGTTTACAAAAATCCTCAGATTCCACTTTTTCTTTGTCCGAAAAGAGGCTAATATACTAATGTTTAAGAGCAAAAGAGATCCTCTCCAATCGCGAACTGAGACTCTCTTCCTGTGCAGTCATAAATTTATGAACCCTTAATGCAAAAAGCTTGATACTTTAAGTGTCCAAACATATGTACATGATACTTTAATACATAGAAACAATGTTATGCAGCACACTGTCACTAAGTCAAAGGTAGATTCTTGTAATAAATAGGATTGGATATAAAAACGGATAAACTGTTGTGTAGGAGCCGTGCTGGTTAAGTATTAAATTACATTATTTTATTTTCATTGAAAGAATAACAAAATACACTTGGTGTAGTTAAAAAAATTGCATGGTTATTTTCTTATGTAGAAATTTTTGTCTCTCAAATCATGAATGGGATTTGGAAGTGGGCGGGGATATATTTTATAAATAAACATAAACAGTTGCTGCTGTATTATTTTGGAGAACTATAGCGCAAAGAAACTTTCTGACGCCTCTAATGAGGTATGTCAGCAGTCGTCCATCTAATAAAAAGGATTTTATTCAAACACAGTTGTGGAGGTTATGAAAGTCAAATGCAAGAACCTGTGTGGATCAAGCCTACTAGCTTTATTTCTGTCTTTGAAAGATGGCAAAATTGAAAAAGAAAGCAGAAGATGAAAATTAATTTAGCATCATGGAGCTCATTTATATATCCAATCCTACATTCCTTACAGTAAATGTGCTTTTCTAATTGTCCTTGAAAGTGACTTTTACCATCAAGTTCTCTGCTAAAATTTTCAAGCATGGTATATGTTGGTTGTGTTGCTGTACGAGGAACTGTTTCGCCTGATGGAAACTTGCATGTTAAGTTACTCCATGTTCAAACTAGTATCTAAAAGAGCAAATCTCAATAAATTAGAAAAAATATCTCAACTTCACCATTTCTAAAAGTACAAGCTTCCAACGATTTTGTAAATTTGTGCTTTTAGAGTTGCAGCCTTTGAAGTTTTTGAAAGACAACTCGTTTTGAAAAGCAAATATGCTGCACCACCTGTGAAATAAATATGACATAAATACAATTGCATCAAGATCAATTTCTTAACTATTCGCCAGACGTTAACAGAGAATTGTTTCAAAAACCAATATAGAGTCAATGAAGAGTGAGTAGGGCTTATGATAAGATTCTACTTTTTGTTAGTGTCAACATTTTTAGAATACGTGTCATGTTGACGTTTAGACATGAATTGGTACGAGTTTAGTTTTCGTGTATTTAATCGTTAGCATGACAATGGCGCTTTTACAACAGTTGTTGCACATAATATGAACCCTAATATCAAAAAGACCTATATCGTAGAAAAAAAATCCAGGTAAAAAGCTTGGATAAGCCTAGTGCTCTGTCCATCAGCAGTTATTGTGTAAAGATTTATATCCTTTTCCAAAACAAAGCTAAGTACCTTTACAAATAACACAGGTTGAAGAATATCGCCTTACAGAACTCCGGCTTTGACTGTTTTTGGTGTAGTAATATTGTCAATAACTTTCAACATCCTTACGTTATCGTCGTAGAAAGTGTTTAATATCGTTTATATTTTTTCTTGGATGGTACACCACAGATTTTTTCACTTAGCTATTTTGTTCTATGAATGGAAGGCTTTGAAAAGGAATGCAGAGATCGCTGGGAAAGGAAGATTTTTAACGAGAAAACCTTTGAGTACCTTTTCTGTATGCAGTTTTATTTTCAGCATATTACACTTCCACAACAGTTTTTCTACAAGAAATATTCAAGGGTATTTTGTATAAAATCAAGTGTAACAACCTCCACTTTTAAGTATAAAATTGTATGGTATCCAGATATATGTTAGAAATCAATTTTTGAAAGCTTTGAAGTTTTTGGAATCCACAGTTAATGAAGACATATAACTTTAGCATGATGGTCAAAGACTCATTATTCAATAAAATGCAAAAATACTACTATTTCTTTATTTTTCACAAAACAGTGACATCAGCCAATTCCATGTTCCGTTGCTTCATCTAACTCTAAAATTCCTATAAATAACAAAAGGAAAACAATGCAACAAAAGTCCACAATCAGAGAAAAGACAATTGTGCTAGTTATTACAGTTTCCTGTAAAGTGCATTGCCTTTTTTTTATCTTCCACCTATCAAAAACTAGTTGGATAAAGGGCAGCATTGTATAAATATCTAAATACTTTCATGAGCTGCCTTTTATTACGTGAAAATGTTTACATGAAAATGCTAGTAACAGTTTTATAATTTTACTGTGCAGCAATTCACTTCAAGCAGACAAAACAGCTTTTGTATATAAACTCCCATGCTAATATCTTGTTGTTGTCTTTTTAAATATCGTTTTATGAGCTATATCTAACACAGACATACCTACATGTGTTTAACTCAACGTGTTATTAGGTGTAAAAACCATCAAGATTTAGTCATTTTCATTTGTGAGAAATTCAAGTGATTACTTGGGGGAGATCTTACGAAATGATTTGCTCTCCTTACCATTTGTACTTTCGAGTACCGAGTCGGTGATCAGAATGAACCGTCAACTCCTCATGATCTTTTTTTCTTGTTATCCTTTGTTACTTTGTTACTAGTAAAGAGTGAAAGAGGGTAGATGTTTTTTGTGGTAGCTATGGGACAAGTGACAGCCCATGGGGCTTTGCAAAGGAATTTCTATGCTTTCCTTCTCCAGGAGAAAAGGCTATATCAAGAAAATATCTTATTATAAAGAATATAACATAAGTGGGCTATCTACAAAGAGTAAATTCCGCGTCCAATCGTTCAGCTGGTACTAAACAAGATAGCTTATGATTCAACACTGTGCAAATACCATTCTGACGTTTTACCTCGCAGGCTCCAGCAATTGCATCTTTTAAATCCTAGTCGAATTAAAAATATTAGGTGCACGTTGTCTTAGTACATAGAAGGGTAGATTTCTTACGCTATTACAATTAAATTTTAGATTTACTGACTATCCTGGACCTGCGTTATAGGTAAGACGACTATAGGGTCTATATTGATTCTTCTGTTGAACTTAAAAGCTGCAATGTTACAAAATGAGAGCACTCCCCCAATCAATTCCTATGCACAAGCTGTCAAGCTGAAGGAAAATTATACCACGAAGCAGCTCCTGGCTTTTACTATCTACCTACAGCACTGTTGGTCCATTAAAGGGATCTCAGAAACCTTGAATTACTGCTTGGAATGTACTACGTATAGCTGTTCTATGTGTTTTTTCTTGAAGACTATAGCTTAGTCTTGAAGGACGAGAGTTTCCAGTCACAGAAGACAAACCACTAGACTGATCGCATTGGTAGTAAGCAATTTGTAGTGCTATAGATTATACATCACTGCCTTTTAGCATGTTCACATGGTTGTTTCTCATTTATTCCTAAGTGCTTTTTAAAAGAAAACTTGGCTATCACACTTCCACAATTGTGAAATAAACTCATCTGATTAACGTTACTTCCACCACCTGGGTGAATCCTGTAACCTAAAAACTGGACAAGATTTAAATAGAAAGTTTTTCAGATTTAAAATCAGAGCAATATGTTTACCTGTAAATGTGCTCATAATTCAAAGAACCTATGAATAACAAATTATATTCAAAGTAAAGTAGTTTTTCGACTGTTGCAGTTTTTAAGCTAAAAGTTCAAGAGTGATACTGATGAACAAAAATAAAAATCATTAATAGGAATGGCAATGAAAATCTGGTCGACAGTTACAAAAACTGAGACTGTATTAAATGTAATCAATAATTTGTTTCTTGTGAGATTGTTCATATTTATGTACAGAAACCTCATTGGGGTTTGGGTCAGTAGTACCCAAACCCCAATGAGTCATTTATTTTGTCAATTATTGTAGTCATTTTTATTGCTCATCAGAGTTGTTGCTCAGTCCAGTTAATAGTTCGTTGTTACTATTCTTGGGCACATCTTTGCAGCTTTAAAAGTGAGGATAAGAACTCTAAAATGTTAAATTACTCCTTGCATATGGCTCTGAATTCTGGATAGTATCTTCCAGAATGAGGAAACGAGTAGAAGCTGCAGAATTGTGGTTTCTTAGGCAAATGTGAAATATATCTTGGATGTAACTTGTCAGCGGTAAAGAAATACTGCAGATAGCAAGACAAAAAGAATTATATGGGCAGACATAAAAGAAAGACAATTTATAGGTCATGTTATTCGGAAAGAGGAGTTCAAACAAATCATGACAGGAATAGTTAAAGGCAAAAAAGTGAGAGAAAGACAGTGACAAATGATGTCATCATTCATAAGAGAGAATTATGCAATGAAAACAAACTCGATGTTACATGCAACAAGAGATCCCAGAAAATGGAGGGCCATGAAAATCTATGTCCAGGTTGGGTTTGGTACCTCAAGAGAAAGAGGCTACTTCTTTTTATCTGTTCAGTACCTTGTTTATTTTTTAAGTTTGCTTACTTTTACTGATGTAAAATATCTTCAATTTGGGTAAAGAGTAGCATGGTTCATAAACCAAAACGGCCTTTCGTTGCCAAGAAGTTTATATTTGCTAGATAGTAAATTAATACTGACTCCCTTATCCAGGTTACTTGGTTTCTTTGAAGTTTATGTAGTTTTCGATTTTTCTGTTTAAGCTTTGGAATACTATTTTTGATAGGACGGAAGTAATGTTTGAGTACTAGGAAGTCAACACAGTAATCAATCTGCAGACAGTACCGTTTCGCCCTTTGTGGGCTCATCAGTGCAGAACAGAGCTTCAGAGACATCACTCTGACAAGCTGATTAATGTATAATGCTGAGCTCACTGCGCTTGCGTAGTTTGACCACTCAGACAAGATCCCACAGAAATGGTTTGCTCCAGCAACATGGCCAGAGAGTTATGTTTCAGCTTGTCACAGTGATGTCTCTGAAGCTCTGTTCTGCACTGATGAGCCCACAAAGGACGAAACGGTACTGTCTGCAGATTGAGTATATGTATATGTATAATGTGGATGATAATGTATTAACACAGTAAAGAAAGAATATTTTATTCATTGTGGGTTTTTTTTCTTTAATATCTATTTATGTTTGCTATTTATTATTTAAAAAAGACTGATATCCAGTTTTTCCCTGTCATTAAAAGCAATGGAATAGTCAAAGCTTCATTAAACTCATCCGGGGAGCTCACAAGCTTTCCGAAACCTCAAGCTGCAAATTACGAGTCACTTGGTGGTTCCTCAACGCAGCTTTCCTCTCTTACTTTTCAAAAATACCAATGCCAGCCCTACAGAATGATTACACTTGGTTCATCAAAGGTTCCTTGGCCAACTAAAAAGTACCCTTCCTCCACATATTTTTCCTTCTTGCTAACGAAAATGGAGTTAGGAGAGAACAACTATTTTAACAGATCAGTAGGATATAGAAACAATATAGTTGCAAAACTGCATATAGCAGTATTCAAAAATGTTCTTAAAGGAAATTTCGTTCTAAACCGCTTTTCTGATATTACAGTTAAACGCTGTAAATCTTGGTGCTGTTTGATCGTTCAGCAGAAGCAAATAAATGAATTCTGAGGAAAAAATATCCAATCAATAAAATGTACTGATACACATTGGTATCGGTCGATAATTATGCAATGTCTGAAACCAAATGATATATGGGAGCATTTGGAATGAGCAAGACTATGAGAACAATTAAAGATCATGTACAGATTCTTTTTGACGACAAATTAAGAGGTGATGATAGATGAATATCTCTTGAACCGTACTTTTGAAAAAGCTTACGACTCATGGCATGATAAAACTACTACACCGGAGAGAATAACATTTTTAACAGAACTTTTCACTGCAGAAACAAAACAGTTGTACAATGCCAAACGGAAATCTTCAATAGTTTACTTGAAGTTAACTTAGCTCTAAACCGCTCTTCTTTACAATACATCTATCTATCTATCTTGGTCGATTTTCACATCGCCCAAGTATGGAGACACAATCCTTCCAGCACTCTCTATCCCATCATGATTGTTTTTAACTCAGCTGTATTGTCCAGCCGCGCGTCTTGCAATATGTTGTCTACATATGTAAATTTTTGCCTTCCTCGATTTCCATGCCCATCCATTGTTTGCCATAGGACAAGTTTGTTGGCTACTTCTTCTTCGTGTCTGACACAATGTCCGGCTAGCCGCATTCTTCTCTGTTGGACTTTGATGGATACTGGAGGTAGTTCTCCATATAGGTGACTATTGGGGATATGCTGTTTCCATGAAATATTGAGGGCCATTCGTAGCATTATGGTGTAACATCCGTCAAGCTGTTTTTCATTGTCTTTGTTAGTGTCCAGGTTTCTGCACCATAAAGTAACACTGATTCGACTGTAGCGATAAATAGTCTAATTTTAATTTTCCTGGAGAGTGTTGATGTCCATATCTTTCTTAACTTATGACATGCACTCCAAGCTAAAGCTTTTCTCACTTTGAAGTCTTTGTCTGTGCTCTCCATCCATGCTCCTAGATATTTAAAATTGTTTACGATTTTTAAAATTGTTCCATCATGTGATTTTATGTTTATTGGTGTGTTGTGGTTAAAAGCTTGTATTTCAGTTTTCTTTGCATTGCAGTGTAGGCCAACTCTTCCTGCTTCGCGTTCAAGGATTGTTAAAACGTCTTGTGCTTGGTTAATTTCTTCGGTTATTAGGGCGATGTCGTCTGCGAAATCAAGGTCCGTTACTATTGTTGGGTGGCTGCGGCGACTCTGTCGTTGCTTTATTGTAAAACCGAGTTCTTCTTCCCTACCCTGGAATGTATTTCTCATGACGTAATCGAGGACGATTGCGAAAAGGTATGGAGCTAGTGTGTCCCCTTGCAGTACCCCGGCAACAATTTGAAAGAATTTTGTTTCACCATCTGGTGTGATCACTTTTGCTCTAGTGTTTTCATACAGCTTGTGGATGGCGGCTAGTAATTTTGGTGGAACATCGTATGCTTTTAAAATTTTTATCATCATGCCTCTATGTATAGAATCAAATGCTTTACGGAAGTCAACGTATAATATAATCGCTTTTTTGTTTCGGGCTTTAACTCCCTCGATGAGTCGGCGTAGTGCGAGTATGTGGGTAGTAGTTGATCGGCCAGGTCGGAAACCGTTTTGATTGGGACGAAGATGTTTGTCGATGTTTGGTTGTATTCTGTTTAAAATCATCTTATTGACAAGTTTAGCGACAAGTGAGGAGAGGCTGATACCTCTATAGTTGGGTGTTATACTCAGATCTCCGGATTTGGGTAGAGGAAGCATGTCGATTTCTGACCACCACAATACAGTTAAATCTTGTAAAGAAAAAAATACAATTTTTACTCAGCTGAACAAAAACTAATATGTTCACCTAAGAGAGAATCCTTAAATTGTTTAAGGAGCCAAAAACATACAAGTTTTACGTGGAGCGATATGTTGTACATATAAAACATACCTGTATTACATAAAAAACATAGATAAAACATTTTTTTTAAAAGGTAACGTTTCATTTTGGTAGTGGATGAGGAGGGAGAGAGAATAATACCATTTTAGAAAGGTAAAGATTCTTGATTATATTTTTGACAATATATTCAATTTTATTTACATTTCAGTTTGAATTCAGATTCACATTTAATACTAGATGATGAAATCTAGAACCTTATGCTTCCTTTTATTTGCAGAATGTATTGAGAAAGGCAATGGTCCTTGCTACATAAACCTGGCCGACTAGCCATTTTCTTTTGAAGTTCAGGACAAAAGCACTTACATGACCAGAAAAAATTCATGGATTTACAGGCATTATGTAAATTGATACTTACCAAGCATAAGAGTGGTGGCGTTTTTACACTGTCTTCCCAGGCTCCTGAAACCAATCCCTGCAGCATCACAACAAATTTGATAGGACGTCATCGAAAATAGGTTTGTAAATTTGTGTTCTCCAGCAAGATCAGGCGTAGTCAGATCTGACACCCGTCTAAAAGACTTTTTAGTGATTTCTTCCACTGAGATATACAGTTCTGTGATATTCACTTTTTCTATTGGGCTAACATGCCATTGTACTCTTAAATGAGTCGCATGAATATTTGTGATATTCAAATGAGAACTAACAGAGACATTTGAATCTAGAAAATAGGAAAGAAATGTATTATTATGCAATTAAATAATCGTTTGGTTGATAAGAAGACCAAATTTTCTTCCAGCTAATTCAGTACTATTTATTGAGTCAATCAACAAAATAATGACTTCCCAGTTATATAATTTCTTTCCTTGTTTTATCTATTTTGTAATCAGAATTTTCACAGATCTTTAAAATTAACGGTAATATTGTTTTCATACCTAGGTAACGCTTGGTCTGATTGCATGAAATTCATATTACACGGAAAATGACGTTGATACAGTAATAGGATAATCAGACCTAATTTCATACAATAAAACAAATTAATTAGTTGATGTGACCTGAATTAACCTAAATAAAGCCGATCACTAAAATTGATATTAAAGGTCGAATTATTATTAAAGATCACCTTAATATCAAAGGTCGAATTAATATTAAAGGTCAAATTAATATTAAAGGTCAAATTAATATTAAAGGTCAAATTAATACTAAAATTAGAAAGAACACAAGGCAGATGACTCAGTGGTTGAATTTTCTCAATAAAACATTGGTGTACGATGTATGTAACATTTGGATAGTAAATTCTATGTTTTAGAGAAATTTAAAGACGTTACAAGAAATTTTATAATTCAGCGAGAAAACAAAATGTAAAGTTATATAATTTCCAAATACCAGGTCATAGCTTAATGCTTAGATCAATTGTCCGCCGATTGTGTATGTAGTCAAAACGGCAGAAGAGAGGAACTCATAAAATTGTTAACTGGATTGCACTTCTGAGCTATATGTATTGCTAAAACTGAAATTGATGAAAATTTTAAACTAAAAAGCTTTATGTTATTGAAAGACTTCAGCCTATGTTTTACTTCGAACCATTATAAGGCATTGATATTCAGCCAACACCTCAACCTTTTCAACAAAGATGTCTTTTGGGACAGTGTTTGGGTTCCTTACCTTTTGCCAAGTGAATCCCTTGAGTTAAATATTTAAACAGACCATCTTCATTGTAGTCTTCATTACCTCTTAATTACTGTCCTTATTACTCTCATTACATCTTCGTTACTGCCTTTTAAAACGATTGATAATCGTCTCTCTGGACACAGCGTCCAAAAACGACTCTACAACTTTTAAAGCTGAATAAAAAGTATAATTCTGGAAAAGCTTGCATAATAAGGAAACATTAATAAACAGTCTCGTAGGCTTTTGGGTCTTTGGTTGAAGTTTTGATGTTGTATTCAGGAAAACAAATATCGGAGCAAATTTTTTTGTTGAAGGGTGTTTTTGGAAGTGAAGGGTAAGAAAAGCAATTATCGGTAAAATAATTTTTCTTCTTTAATGCTCACAAGCAGAGGCGTCGTAGTATTGGGTACATTATTGAAATAGTTTACCCGAAATGTTGGCCTTTATTTCGGCAAGACAAAGGCTTGATGATTTCAAACGGTGATATTTTTTATAGAGGTTGTAATTGTAAACATGCATTACTTTCAAAAATACTTGAAAAGTAATGCATGTAAAATAAAAATAAAGCTATGCAAATAAGATGAAAATAAGCTTTTGTAATAAGATGCAATGAAATAGTTGTAAGCTTATCTTTTAGAAATACCAGTTTCCTAAGTCAGTTTGTCATAAGAAAGTAAGGAATGCCATATCTTTGTTTGTTAAAGAAAACTGATACACCATAGAGCAAATAGCAAATGGCAGGGATATTAGAACGAGCTTTAAAAATAATGAAATATTTCAAAAGTCAGTTTGATAACGACTTTCACAACTTTTTATTCATTACCCAATCAAGAAGAAAAATAAACTTCTTACTTCCATTCTGAATTCTATTTCAGGATGACTCTATCAATTGATACAGACCTTTCTTACAACATATGCTAAGTATAAGTCCTTATCTACAGAGTCACAGTTGAGTAATCTCTTGCGTTTGGACGTTGGAGCTTTTATTTAATAACTTGTCTGCATTTTTTAACCATTTAATAACAGTATGTTTTGGGGCCCCCTACGCCTCCCATTTATTGGATTGCATTTTGAATCAAACTATTTCTTGCCATTTATCTTTTAAACGTCTGAACAAAAATGCAATGGTAGAGTGTAAAGAATTAGGTTTGAGCTGTATTTTTCCAGCATTATATGGTAACCAGGAACGTGCATACAATCTGAAGACATTGTTGTATACAGGTAGGTAGCTTAGAATTGTGCAAGTAAATTGCTGACTACACAGAGCGTCTAGTCAAATCGACGTACGATAGGCTACAATTCCAGCTAGGTGTGAGAACAGTGTTGAAAATAATTGGCCTTGTGACTGGGATAATATCCTATGACACATTGTTAGGCTGCCTTTTTAATCTGATGGTACTTAATAATTGTCACAAATAGAAGCTTGAAACCATTTTGACAGCATTGTAAAAGGAAATCATTTAAGTCAATGGCAAGAAGGTTTTCAGAACGGAGAAGCAAAGGCGAAACATGCAATGCAGCAATGTACGGAGGAAAATCCAAGGACCATCTCGGCGGCTCGGAAATAGCTTTGATTCGTCCTATTTTTATGAAATTTAGCTTTTACCCTCACTTGTTGAATCAATGCAAAGTTGTTAAAATGGATATTTTATTTTGGTACTGTGGCATGTGTTGTTTGCTTATCGCTGCTTTATCTCCACATATGCAAAAATATTGTTTGTGCCTCAGTGGAGAGCGACTTCGTATTCTTTTGGTTTCATTTTGTTGAACGAATATGATGTAGGAGTTTCAAATATAAATATAGTATATAAAGAGCAGATCTGCTGAAATCACCTCCTGTTCATTGATATTTAATGAAGTTTAATCCTTGGATCAGTAAAAGTTATTTGGTCTGAGGCAGTCGTCAATGGACTAAAATAGTACATAGGTATTATGTTACGATTCAAACATTTCTTTTGGAGATTACGATTTTGTTGAAAATGATATCCAGAAGACGGAAAATGTTCTGTCGCTAGTGTGGTTTAAATTGCAGCCCCACGTTTACCGTCGACTTTCCAATGTTGATAAATTATAGTGTTGTAACGATCTATCCAGTGCTTAACCTTGCATTAACCTTAAAATTCTCTTTGCCAGGAGGCACTTAACGCTCCGACATCACTCCTCCACTTCGATCGATCGGCAGCTACACGGCGAGCTCTGTTCCATCTGGTCAAGCCTGCTTTGTTCCACTCTGTCTTGACCATTGTACAGCACGTTGTTTTAGGCCTGCCTTGTTTCTTTCGCCTCTCCGGTGTCCACCCGAGGGCAATAGCACAGTCGTCGGACGGGTACCTTCTCACCACATGCCAAATCCAGCTCCATCTACGCTTTCTAATCTCCCTTACGGTTTTTGGGGGTTAGCAAAAGATTGAATTGAACGCTGAACTTCCCGAAGGCTTTGGTCCAACTTTGTCAAAATGCCGGTATCGGCGATCTCCGCTGATCCCTGATTTTCGTGGTTAGTAATGTTTATGGTTTCTGTAACACTTTGGTTTTACACGAGTGGGTTGTTAACCCAAGCAAAATCCCCCAACCTGGAGGATCAGGGATTACATCTATTCTGGCTTCTCCCCCTCGACCTGTCTGGCATGGGTGGCCCTGCTAGGAGCACAAGGCTCCAGCTAGCGTAGCTCTTAGGATCAACAAAACAAGCAAGCCTTCCAATCGCGACAAGATAGTGATCCTTTGGGAAGATCCAGTAGTTAAACAACACGTTAAAGGTTGGTGGTGCTGTTTGGTTGTTAGCAGAAACGTCTAAATGAATTGTGAAAAAACTCTTTTCATCAAAATGTACTTTCATCCGTTACTATCAGTCGGTAAGTTTTCAATGTCTAAACCAAAAATTATGCGGGTGCATTTGGAGCCAATAAGCGCATGAGAACAATTGAAGACCATATACAAATTCTATTTGTTGATAAAACAGAAGTAGTGGAAGTTGCCCATCTCTCAAACTTTTATCTCGACATGACAAAGCTTCTATATCTAAGTAAAATGTTTAAAAAGCTTTAAGAACAACAAAAGTTCAGGAACGGACAAATTAAAAAAGGAAAAGGTAGAAATGTAAAGACAACAATAACTTTGCCTTGCCTATTCTAATGCCTTCAACAGCGATTTAAACATTACTCAAAGTTACAACAGTATGGCCTAAAGCAAATGTTACTTGTTTGCTCAAACAGAGGCCTCAGGCCCGTTGCAGCAAACTATCTTGTGATATTGTTGGTACCAATACGACGAGTAGAAAACTAGTGAAAAAAGTTCACCAATCGATTCAAAAAGGCTAATGAAGCACATTAGTAATACACATTATGGATTCAGTAAAAAACAGATGACAAAAGTTCTACAGTAAAATCAATTACAAAAATTATGGTAAACAAACTATCACAGCTGATGCTGAGTCTTAAAATGCGAACAGAAGAAAAATACTTAATTGAAATTCTACAAAAGGTGTGCAACGAAACAACTAGATTTAATTACTTGATGGCTGCAGATAAGGAGGGAGAAATTCACCATATGCATTGAAATATTACTTGGACTATGTTCTAAGAATAACCGCAAATAAAATTGAATATTGAATTTCCTAATGAAGGGTGAGTAGAATTTGAATGCAATTTCTCTCAGT
Source organism: Morbakka virulenta (assembly GCA_003991215.1). NCBI lineage: Eukaryota > Metazoa > Cnidaria > Cubozoa > Carybdeida > Carukiidae > Morbakka > Morbakka virulenta. The sequence goes on from RDPX01000042.1 coordinate 2,466,114, forward strand.
TGATGTACAGAAATAGAACAAAGGAAGGCGGAAAAATTACATGGAAAAGAGGTAATGACATGGATCAGATGATGCCCTACTTTGTAAGAGGGTGCACAAAGGACAACGTCTGCTATATGTCATCAACAATACCTGCTGCGTTTCAATTTGACAATATCATTCAAAACGACAGACTCAGGTATTTAACAGTGACAAATTGGAAGAAAAGGAAATTGTAATCAGCATTGGAAAGAATGTAACTGAAAACGTACAGTTACTGTTTACTTAGGAAATGTGATAAATGATAAATGATAAATGTTACCAACCATCAAACAGCATAGACAACGGCAAAGTTCAACAAGCTTTATAGCTTACTAGGGGTAAAAAAGCTTAACAAAACCACAAGAAATAAGACATATGAAACATCTATAACATCATACCTTACATATGGAGTCCGGCCGTGACCTTCAAGACCAGAGAGAATAAGCAAGCTTGAAGTGTTCTGGATAGGATACCTTAGAAGCATGATTATGAGTAGCTAGAAACCTATACTGATGAAGGTATCTGGACATGGCTTCCAATATACGATTAAAGCATACAAAATGTAGTTTAAAAAGTTTCTCTGTGAATTTGGTAAATGCTCAATACTTAAAGTATACATCACATATACAAGTGTAAGTAGGTTGAGAATTTTGCTACTATAAAAAGACTTTTTTGCAACAGCTGCAAAAAAAATACCTTCGTAACTCATTGCTTATCTACAAGGTGTGACAGTTAAGCAAAACAATAAATCAACGCAAAGTAGAAAAATTCGCCGAGTTGATCCGAAAACTGGGGAAATTTGCCTTTGTAACTCTAAAATTGTTTAAAAGATTTTACTGGCAGGTACGCAGCCGAGTAACCATTAAATATACGTAATTATCGTGTATCGTCATAGTGAAAGTAGAAAATACCCATTTCCTAATTACTTTTTCCTGGAAGATAGCGAAAGTAATTTTAGGATACAGTCTATAGTCCGCCTTCGAGACTCTCTTCTTTTGGCGGTTGCTTCCTGTGGTCTGGGGTCACAACAGCGAATGTTGATCTCCGTAAGGCTCGGTCCTGGGTATCATCACTCTATAGTCCCTTCTCCATCATATCGAACCTGTTGTCCATCCATCTGTGTTTTGGCCGTCCTCTATTCCTTCCTCCTGGTATTCTTCTCATTGATGAACTTTTCATAATACTCCTTCTATCTTTTCAGGATGTCCTCCTCTGAGTACAGAACACGTCCCTTTGAGTACTTTATCATTTTTACGGGCTTCACATCCTTGAGTGCCCGATCGAACTGTTTTGCAATGCTATAGACACTTTTCTGTCTCTCAGTTGTTTCGAGGTTGTTGTACAGTTCCTTGTAAGCTTCAAACTTGGATTTCGTCACGCTTCGACAAATAACCAAGAGGAAAAAAAAGTGATTGATTTATCAACAAGATAATAGGCACCTCACAGCTTGTTGCAAAATCTACCACTTCTTCTTCCCCTTCGTTCTTGTCTCCAAACCATGCCTCGCCATCACTTGTTCATTTCCCGTATTACCATCGACATCAAGGCCATTCAGATCTGGGCCAATGAACACCGTATCATCCTTTGATACCTTTGCCATAGTGGTACCCAGATCTTTCCAGAACTCTTCGTTTTCGGCATCCTCGCATCCCACTTGTGGTCCATAGGCACTGATGATGTTAGTCACTTACTTCCAGTCTCATCCTCATGATTATATGACCACTTCGGTAATCTTCTATCATGTTTCCATCTAGATTTCATTCAAGGATGATACCAACGCCATTTCTTTTGTTTTCTGTTTTTCTGGCTTTTGGTCCTTTCCACTTAGTTTCCTGGGCACACAATACGTTTATGTTACTTCTTTGCATGAGATCTACGACTTTTCTTGACCTTCAGGTCATACTACCGACATAAAGTCCCCACTTTCACCTTCACTTCCTCTATCTGTTCTCTCTTCCTAGCTTGCTTCTTCCTTACTCGAACTCCTCCCCTTGTAAATCTTGTACACTCATTTCTACCAGTAGCATAAGTTCCAGTACCATGCTGGCAATCCACAGTATTGGCGGTCGCTGTTGACCCGGGCCTCGACCGATCCGCTATGATTTCGTTTTCATTTTGCATTCACTTTTGTTGTTTTAGCATGTGTTTTTCTGGCAGGATACCGTTCCTAACGCCAACCATATAAGCGGTTGGCCAAGCCTTTGGTTTGTTGACCCGGTCATAAAGTGGCTTTGGAGGTCAGTGCAATGAAAGGATTTTGCAAGGGAAGAGTTCCACTAAAAAGATTAGAAGTATATTGATGACTTTGACACTGGCGCTGAAAAGTCAATTAGAAGTGAGTAGATGTTTTCAGCGCTTGAGATAGCAGGAGGGTGAAAGATAGTGTACAGAGGCTACACCCATGTATTAAATAAAAAAGATGCCATTCTGTCACTGCACCACGTGGGTACCCCTTAAAAATATTTATATATTTGTCGTCTTAACAACTTTTCCAGTAATCCCTAACATAAAAAACAAATTTTCCTACCAACACCTGTCTATCTTGAAAAAGCTTATATTACTTTACCATCACTAAAAGACGTTGCCAATTCTTCTGGGTAATTAGTAATTTACTGTCAGGAACAGAAAGCTAAAGTTTTATCTGTTATTTATTGTCAAGCTGTTGATTTGTTGTTAGCTGTTAAGAGTTTGCTAATTATTTATTGCCCCTTAAGCAGGATACTCTTTGTTTAATAATACATTTCAGTGGGAGTTACTCTTTTATCAATCTATTATTCCGTTGATCGTAGTCTGTATAACATTAGGTAGCACTAGATTGTTATTGTATCAGAACCAAACCCAGTACAGCTGCCATCAAATTATTTGACGCCAATTTTTCAGTTCCATACAAATGGCTATATAACGTTTTGCAGTAACTACAATCTTCAGTGTACTTTGTTTTTAAAATGTAACTTTTTTACAATTTAACGACTCAAGAAAACAGAACAAATAAAATCAGTCTCAAGACAATCTAATTTGAGCAAGGTAATCATAATTTTCTCCAAATTGAAGTATTCCTAAATACTAATAGATATTTTAATATTTCATGTGCATGCACTGTAACAAACTAAATCTAAAGCTCATTGCAACGCACGGGTGAGTGGGAGAAGAAACAAATGTAAGAATATCAAATAAGGCCACGATTTTCTATCTTACAGCTTTCTTCTAAACCAGATGCACAAAAATTATTACACCACACATCCAATATTTTATAGAAAAGTAAAATAGGCCTATAATAATTTGTACTAACCTTGACTAACGATCAGTTTATTGGCTGCAAAGAAGACTAAAATATGGGCAAGAACTCCGAATACTATTTGTACTCCTGGCAAAGACATAATCGGATCTGGCATATTACTCTCATGAAAACACCAATATCAGTCTTCCTAATTTTTGTGTGGTGATAGTTCATGCACCAGTGTGTCCATTTGGTTGTACTTTGCTAGACAACAGAGGAGAGCAGAAAAACAATTCTTGCCAAAGACTGAATTTCATTGCAGCTTTATTTTCGAATGTCGAATGTCGAGTTGGATTCGAATACGTTTTCTTCTCTCAGACTACTGAAAGATAAGTCAATTGGTTTATCCTTGTTGACATGACAAAATACTAAACACGTAATGGACGCTTAGTGAGGTGTCTTGTGAATTAATGTGCTTGTTTGTAGAGTCTATTAGTGTAACATAAAGCTATAGCTGAGCAGCATGAATGTCAGTGTGGGTGGGTGAATAGTTAACTAGATATTCAATGCTGTTTTGCCTAGTCCATGCAAAATGTAGTTCATCTGCAATGTGTGTGTGAGCAAGGTCTTGCTAAAAGTTGGTAATTATTTTTTAGACAGAAGGTAGAGGGAAAGAAAAAGAAAACAAGACTCACAAGAAATCTCTTGGAAAAGAGTGTTTAATGGCAAATAAATAAGAAAAGAGAAATACATATAAGAGAAAATGGTCTCATAAAAAACTAAAGTTACCTGACATAATAAAGAAATAGGAAGCTTAACAAAACTTAAAGAAAAAAAATTGCCCCAAATAAAAAAAATGGAGTGGACGTGTTAAGAAGCGTAAAAAAGTCACTGGTAAACAAATATTTTTATGAAGGACTTTATATATATATATACATACATTTACATATATATGTACATGAATATATATATATATATATATATATACATAAATCATTTGTATACAGCTGAAGATTGTGAAAGACATGAAACTCCGAGTACTTTAAAGGTAGAGTTTTTCTTATTCGTATATCTGATTATATGATAGCTGCTGCGTTTTAATATGGCAGAGCACTGTTGCTGATGACATTTCATATTTATTTGTTAATATATATACAAGATATCCATCTGTTAAGATAACTGACGAAGATTACGTAGACGGCTTGCCACTATTTGCAGGTGAAATTCGTAACGCTGAAATACTTTTCAATCACTGGAAGAAGTTGCTTCNGAGAAAATGGTCTCATAAAAAACTAAAGTTACCTGACATAATAAAGAAATAGGAAGCTTAACAAAACTTAAAGAAAAAAAATTGCCCCAAATAAAAAAAATGGAGTGGACGTGTTAAGAAGCGTAAAAAAGTCACTGGTAAACAAATATTTTTATGAAGGACTTTATATATATATATACATACATTTACATATATATGTACATGAATATATATATATATATATATATATACATAAATCATTTGTATACAGCTGAAGATTGTGAAAGACATGAAACTCCGAGTACTTTAAAGTTAGAGTTTTTCTTATTCGTATATCTGATTATATGATAGCTGCTGCGTTTTAATATGGCAGAGCACTGTTGCTGATGACATTTCATATTTATTTGTTAATATATATACAAGATATCCATCTGTTAAGATAACTGACGAAGATTACGTAGACGGCTTGCCACTATTTGCAGGTGAAATTCGTAATGCTGGAATACTTTTCTATCACTGGAAGAAGTTGCTTCTATCATGCGACTCCATGTAAATGCGAAAAAGGCGGAACTGATGAATTTTAACCAAGCAGGTATCGCAACTACAATCCGCAATATTCCGCTTAAAGAATTGAATAATTTTACTTACCTTGGAAGGGAGATCGCTTCAACAGCTAAGGATATTGATATCCGCATCGCAAAAGCTTGGAAAGCAGTTGATAAATTGACAAGTATTTGGAAATCGATCTTACCTAACAACCTTAAAAGGAATTTCTTCTGAGCCGTGGTCGAGCCAGTTTTAATTTATAAATAAATCTTGGACCGAGCATCCGACATTAGCAGAATTGTATTAAAACATACTGGCAGTTAGTGACACTAATGGAAAGACGAATTAATCTCATCCCTGCTACTTTGGAAGCCAACGCATGGTCATATGTCAAGGGGAAGAACTTGTAAAACATATGTGGATTTGCTATGTGAAGACGCTGGACTAAGTGCTACAGAACTGCAAACAGCAATGATGGATCGCGACATATGGAGACAACGAATCAGAGTCGGCCGGGCAATCCGCCCGATTCGGTAAGGTAAGGTAAGGTAAGGTAAGGTAAGGTACGGTACGTATTAAAAAAATTCACGAATTCCATATGCAATTGCCAGGGGTTTCCTTGTTCAAAGACGCCAGCTTTGTTGAAACATTATTAGCAAGCGAACACTTGCCTGAAATTCAATAATCATAATTCCAACACTTAGAGCAGCAAAAGATTTTCCAAAAGGAAGTACCGGGCCGGACATTATCGGAGTATAAATGTAAATAACCGATCCTTTAAAAATGTCTGATAGGTCCCTCTTCAGGTGCACAACAGGTCCAAGTAACTGTCTATTCAGGGGAACAGTGACGTGGCACAGTGCATAAAAAATATATAACCTAATGCTGATTAACCATTTCGAATATGATCCTTAAAATAAAAACTGAAAGCAAGTGGTCCAAGTAATTTTTGTCTAAAATCCATCAACTATATGTTTCTACCTTTATGATTTTAATGTTGATGTATGATATATACAACCCAGAAAAGTACCGATGTTTAGTCCCAACAATGCTGTGTCCTCCTTACACTTTCGTATATTTCTAATCTCGGATATACAAAAATACTCAGTCCTGTCTAAGAGTTCATTCCTGCAAAGTAAAAGTGTTTCTTTTCGGACTACAGATTAATAGCTCGTACAAAGCACTTGATTACAATTACGTATTACATATATTCGATATAATCGTATATATATTTGTGTTACATATATTCGATACATTAAGAACATCAACTGGAAGNGTTGATGTATGATATATACAACCCAGAAAAGTACCGATGTTTAGTCCCAACAATGCTGTGTCCTCCTTACACTTTTGTATATTTCTAATCTCGGATATACAAAAATACTCAGTCCTGTCTAAGAGTTCATTCCTGCAAAGTAAAAGTGTTTCTTTTCGGACTACAGATTAATAGCTCGTACAAAGCACTTGATTACAATTACGTATTACATATATTCGACATATAATCGTATATATATTTGTGTTACATATATTCGATACATTAAGAACATCAACTGGAAGAAACACGTTACAAACAAAGAATTATAGATAAAAGCCTACCCAAAGTTTCCGAAACCATTAGAGTACGCCGACTATGCCTTGCAGGACACTGCTTCAGAAGTGCAGAACCTGCACTGCTCACTGTGCCATGGTTGTAGTAATGTCGGCCGACCTACACTGGACTATGCTACCCTGCTCCAGAAAGACACAGTTCCAACACCCGATCTCCAGAAATCGATGAAGAGCAGACTCGTGGAGAGTGCTGATTATGAATTCGGACGTGCCCGATTGATGATGATGATGATGATTACACATACATATTACAAATAAAGAATTAGGTCAAATCACAATGAGAAGTGCTACCACTTGCATCACTACCGACATTTGTCACGTGAAAAAGGGCTCCAATTGCAAAAAGTAAACAAAGGATTAAAGATCGTGGAATATCGGGTTAGTAAAACAGTGCCAAAGACAAAGCGCAATTAAATATTCTGACGCCAGACTTTTTGCCGTGGACAGACAGCAGAATTTTCTTTGCAAATACAATAACATAATTGAACTTATTGCGTTTCCTGTGGAACTCGTCCAGAGCACACACATTTTAGCCACGTCAACACTGCCCAACTGATCTTCTGTAGAAATGTTAAGGTACGCGATTGTCATTCTTTTGCTGCTAGTTTTATTCAAAGATAGGCTCTTTTGCTTGCCAACAGCATTCTTTATTGGGTAATTTTTTGCTCAGAAAAAGGGTTGTTTTACATAAATACATGAAGTGCAGATAAATTAAAGTTTGTAATTCTCCGTAACCTGTTGCAACTAGGTACAGCAAGAATTTAAGAACGTTTTATACAAAAAAGTGGTGAAGTAGCTATGATGTGACAGTGCTAGCCTAATTCTCTACAAATGATACATGAGATATTGACTAGCTAAAAGGCTGGTATTCGATACAAAATCAAGGTTTGCTGGCCAACGAATTGATTCGTCATAAATATCTGTTTCCTCTTCAGAAAAAGCAAAGCAGTTGGACTTCCGTTACGGCTGGGTACTATATTACGTTGGTCGGGAGACCTGTAATAGAAGAATGTTCTTTCGTGCTGCATACTTTGGAGGTTTCAGGTCAAATTTATTGGATCACAGTGTACAATGACCGTAGAACTCGCAAGTGTAAATCTCAGAGCATTTTTTTGAAGTCCACTAGTCCATTTAGTACCATTATAGTTCCACCTTCACCATAAATTCAAAGAATAGTGCATAAGGAATCTTCCGTTACTATCCTTGAAAAGCTAGAAACAGTAGCGGCGGGGTAAGCCCGAGGTATCACTGGGTAGAAAAGGGCAGGGGTTTGTTACAGAAATGTGAGAATCTGAATTGAATAAAATTCCAACTGAAGAAGAACCGCAAGTGGTATGAGGCATCAAGTAACGCTTAACAGAGAGGAAAAGTCCTTTGATCTGTCCTAGCCTGATAGAATTAAAGATTGTTCATAAATCCCCCGTCTAATTCAAGCTTTCATAGTTGAATAATTACCATGTTGCCAGGTTCTATATTGCATTTATGTCAGTGATTTCTTTATCTAAATGAGGTAAAAATCATTTCTTACGAAAGAAACTCATAAGGTTGGCTTGGGTCTTTGCTTTTGGTGGTTCCGGCTTTTCCATTTCAACTGCAGGTTGTATTTTCACAGTCTTTTGCTTTGTTGCCCCAGCGTTGTTTTCTGTACCTGACTCAATATCGCTTTCGGATTCACTTTCGTACACTTTCTTTGTCACTGTAATAAAAAGGAATCAGAATAAAACAGTTAACAGCAAGCAAAAACTTCAACTACATGAACTATGAAAAATTCATATGGGACAGTGACTAATGAAGCGGGCCTAAAGTTCTGGCTAGCCTTTACATTAATTATATTCATTTAATTTTAAGAAAGAAGATATATTTGTAATGATAAGGAACTTATCAAAAAAAGTGCCTGCGCAACATGCGTTTGTTGCTTATCTGATATTGGCAAAGTTGTCCCTGAAAAACTACAATTAATAAATGGTTAACTGACTGGTTGCATTCATTGCCAATACACATTTTCAGTGCTATTGAAGGACAGCCTGCTAACCCCTAATTATTAGTCAGTATTAACATATATAAAGTTTTTTGATCCACTACTGTTGGTCATTAACTGCTCTACGATAGTTGTCTTCATGTTAAGAAGGCATATTTACGTTTAAAGTATTAAAACTCTTGATATCTTACTTTCTGAGTAAATAAGTGTTTATACAAATGAGCTCACAGAATCTGACTTAACGAGCACATATTTCTAGTGCTCAAAGTATCATCCAGAAAATAAACCAATAAATGCCATCAATACAAACTTTGTTTGAAAATTAGAAAATAAATGCAAAAACGGGACAGAGCCTCATTCTTGAGCAATTTCAGGTTTTTTTTCGTATATTACAAACTGACCACAGAAACAACAAGTTGCACCTTTTTTCTTATTCAGTCGTCTTTCAAGAATAACCTCCTGAAATCCTTACCATGCGCTTCAAAACACTTCTTCTCTTTCGTACGACCTTTATTCTCACTGTATAGCAGGGTCAGTCGATCGAATCGTCTTTTTCCGTTTACTTCTATCCATTGCATCCTCTTCTCGACAACCCAAGCTATTCATGTCCTGTTCAGTACGTTCCTCAATTCATTCTGTCTCCCCATACTCCTTCCTGTATCTGGCCTCAGCATTGGTTTCTTTACTGGTTCATCAAACACTCTCCTTTTCACGGGGCTAAACTATCTCAGTCTTGCCCCTCTCGCCTTTTCTCTTATATTACAAATTTCACAAATTTTTCTGATATTTTCACTTTCTTTCCTTGCCAATAACCGGATCCCAGCTACCCAACTCACCGTTCTTATCTCCATTTTCTCAAAAAATTCCTTTCTTCCTCACCTTCTCCGTCGTTTCTGTGCCATACATAAGTACTGGTCTTATTATAGTTTTGTAGACCTTCATTTTCAATTTTACTGGTATGCTCCTACATGGGATGGCTCCACCCCTCTCCATTTATGCCATGCCTCTCTCATCCGGTTTCTAACAACCTTCTCCGTACCTCCTTCTTCTGCTATAGCTGATCTTAGATATTAAACCTCTCCTGCTTGATTAAGCCTTTCTCCGTTAGTGGGCATGGTGTTGATTTCTTCGTGTCCTTTTTTGCTGCTTGACATTACCTTTATTTTAACATTACCTTTATTTTCTTAGTATTCACTTTCATCACTTTTATCTCCAGGTTGTTTATCCCTGTCAATTACCTTAGCTGCACGTTCTCTTCTGTATCAACCATGATGACTAAGTTGACGGCAAATAGCAACTTCCATACTTCATCATCCTCCCCCAAGTCTATCGTTATTCTAACCAACAATACAAGAAACAGAAGCGGACTGAATGCCGATCCCTGATGCTGTCCTACGTCAATCGGAAAAGACTCTGTTTTGTCGTACTTTGTCCGCACTGTTGTTCTTCCTCCTTCGTACACCGTTTTCACTAGTCTTACAAACTTTTCTCGTACACACATTTTTCTCAAGGTCCAATATAATACTTCTCTCATTATTCCGTCATACGCCTTTTCAAAGTCCACAAAGCACCAATAAACGTTCCTATTTCCTTACAGATTTTTTCCCTGTAACTCCCTCACTATAAATATTGCATCTGTAGTGCTATTTCCACTCAAGAATTCAAACTGGTCCTTGTGAATACCAATCAGCTCTCTCGGCCTACCTTCTACCAATCTCTCTAAAATAATATTTTAAGTACGTGCTCCAGCAACTTAATGACTCGGTAGTTTTCGCAATTCTGTACATCCCCTTTCCGCTTAAACACCTTAACCAATTCAATTTCTGTCCAACCTTCTGGCGTTTTCTCTGTACTCAAGATCTTTCCTAGCAACGAATAAACCTACCCATGACCACGTTCTTCCAGTGATATGCCATGAAAACAAAAGAGCTATTCAATTGGCTGTGCAAAGGGGAAATTAAAACGTGAAACTGAATCTTTAATACTGGCAGCCAAAAAACTGGGGCTAAATTCAAATCATATTAAGGAAAGAATTTACCGATTACACACGTTGTTGCAAAAAAAACAAAAAAATCCCCATAGGGAGTATACGCATGAAAAAAAGCGTAGAATTTTCCCACTAAAATAGGCATCCATAACAAAATTCGAATTTTCACATAAATCTAAAGTAGTATACTTTCTCCGTTTTTCATTTTTTAATAACTGGTGAAGGAGAGGTTTTTACAATGTCAAGCATTTTTATAGGAACCTCTGCATTTTCAAAGAACCAGGGTCCATTAATAACTTCAAGGCAATCAGTATTGTTGGTTACGTGAGGTTTTTGCGAGCTTCCGATTCACGGTCACATTATTCTTTTTTACAAGCATTAAGGTTGGCAAGTGGGCTTACGCTCTCCTAATTTTGTACTAGGCCTAAATTTGATCGTCAACTGGTGAAGGAGTTGGCAGGTGATCTTAGTGTTCGTCAATTAATATTGAGTTGTACTGATAAGTAAAAGTGCCAATAATGGGCACATGACTTGAAACTCGTCGAGAGCCAATTCCTATCAAATAAACGATCCTCATTATCTAATTTCAAGTCATATTAAAATTTTATAATATTGTAGTCGAAGTGTTTTTCAGACCAACCCACGGTAACATTCTACTATTTTTGTACTTAAGAAATAACCAAATATAAAAAAAAAACATTTTAGCTTTGCACAAAGAGTAATTTTATTTCATGAAGTAATACGAACTAAAATAACTCAATGCTTATTCTTACCCATGTATCCGTCTTCCCCCACAAAAGTCTTGGATTTCAAAACTCTCCTGCGATTTCGTATTTTATTACGATTTTCTGTTGTCTTTTGTTCGGGAGCAAGAGGAGACTCCTCGCTTGCTGGCTTCTCAGGTGTTTCAACATCCCCTATGATGAGAAAGCGGATTTTCTTTACCATCCAAAAAATATGAATAGGTGGCTTGTGTCTGCATCTGTACATTGCAAAGTAACTAATTACAAGTGGAGGTATTTGTTTGGTCAACCTGAAATGCACGTTGTTTTTACTCAAACAAAATACCTGTCTCTGTCTGAGTGTGTGTGTGTGTGTGTGTGTGTGTGTGTGTGTGTGCGTGCGTGCGTGCGTGCGTGTATGTATTTGTGCGTCTGTTTGTCCATCTGTCTGTCTGTCCATTCAGATCTTTATTTGGCTGTCTAAAATTTGGCTCTGGTTGACAGTAAGGAGAATTTTAGAATTTATGCCAAATTTAGTTTTCACTCATTTAACATATTTTATTGTAAGTTCAGCATAAAGTTTCATATACATCTTATCATATATTACACATACATATATACATATACCAATGTATCATATACTCCTCGCTGCTGTCTACAATTATTACTATTACGAGACTATTATCATTATCATTACTTTTACCATCCATTTACCACAAGCCTAAATTAACTTTTTTTGTGAACAGAATTGTGAGATTGATAGAAAACTTTCATGATAAAATATTAACAAGACTGAAAAACCTTCAGTCTAGCGCGAGTCTAGTATTTTATTTATTTTATTTTATTTTATGACTGAGCAAAGAAGTGTATTAAAAAAACCTTTGAACTTCACTTAATACATGGATGGGTGTCCATTAGGTCAACATTCAACTCAGTTTCAGAATTGACCAACTTATTGTTCTATTACACAATGGAGCATGCGTACAGGGCACGCATTAAAAATTAGTCTATTATTATGTAAATTATCTATAAGGAAAAGATAAATCGTTAAAGAACAAAAACAAGGAAAATACAAAGATGTAGAAGCGCGGCAATACTTGCTATCGCTTAAAAACGTAAAGTAGGAAAAATCAACATACCCTCTTCTTTATATGTATTAAGTACGACTTGCTGTTTTTCCTTATCGTGTCTACTGTTTTCGTCGGCAACTAACACAAAATTAATGTCCAGAGTGATGTCAGTCCACAACAGTAAAAACATACTTAAAAACAGTATGGTGAAAAAACAAAACAAGGCATTTAAGCTAGCTTTTAAATCTTTAATTAAAGATTTTTCTAACCTAGACCTGATGTAAGTTTTAACAAATCAACAACTAAGAAATATGGTCAGCTACAAATGCTGCCTTATCCCAAAATGCTAAGAGATGTCCTTGATTATAAATATTATATTTACCGTATGGCTGAACGAAGACAAGGCTAGCAAAAGGCGTCTTATTACAAGAAAATCTGACAGCTGAGCGAAATAGCCGACTGTCCTAATTAATGTAAACTTAATTCAACTAACTCTACTTCGGTTTTAATTTAAGTAAAACAAAACGCTCTAATACATTTTAAACACCGAATTTCATCACCAAAATCTTTCCAGAGAGAAATAAACTACTTTCTTAAGAATTTTCTTACTGATTAAGCCATAAACGACACATGAACTATTTAATTGTACACTTGGTCAGCCAAACAGCCGAACGACGAGTTAGCTAAAAAGCAAATAGCAAACGCATAAACTAATCAAAAGACAAACTAAAATATATTGTATTCTACAGATCCATTTTATGTCTTCTATCAAATTGTTAAAAGTGTTGTCATTCTTTCACAACCTTACAGATCAAGGCCAGTGAAAAGACATACCATAGTCACGCTCTTCACGCCAATAACTGTCTTCTTTTTTCTCTTTTTTGTTTCGTTTTTTCCTTTTTTTTCTCTGTCATATGTTCACAGTTCCATATACTTAGTACCATTACGCCATGTGTGGTTCTTAACCATTAATTTTTTTTGGTTTGAGCTCTTTTGTTTTATACATTGGTCACAAATAACTGTCATGTTCAACTTTTATTCAAAGCAATCCTTTGACTTTTATCATGACTTATAACCTTCAACATTTTCTTACTATGAGAGAATCTTTACAAAAGTTTTATAAGAATAATGTCACCACAATACTGTACCTTCAATCTTTTCAGAATCAGACTTTTGTCTTGTTCTTTTTCTTGTGTGCTGACTCTTTTCTTTGCTCTCTAAAATGCGTGGAAATATGTTAAAGTCAGTAATATTTAATAATAATAGGGTGGCTTGTATTTAAATTTCATTTGTCACCAGGTTCTTCGAGGTGGACAACACTTGAAAGCAAATTCTCTGGTGTTGATATTAAAACAAAAAGTGCTCTTTGGTCATTGCTCTCTCTAAGTAAACCTATTAACAATTAAAAAGTATGCCATTTGATTGTGCTTAGTTTCCATACAGTTTAATCTCCTCAGGTTACGCGAGACACCATTGTCATTTACATCACCGTTATTGAACCACTTAAAAACAACAGATTTTATTCGCTTTCAAGACGAAATTTGACACGAATTGGTGTCAAATCTGCTTTAAACTTTGTTTAATAACAAAGCAGAGCACAAAACCTAAGGGTGTTTGTTGTGTGCTTCATCACCATAAAAAAGGTCATTACGGCAAATCGCACACACATTCAAATTAACCACTGTAAATTCACCATTTTGCCGCCCTGCAAAAGGTCCGCAACAACACAGGTCACTGTTAACGTCATTTTGGGGAAACAATGTTTAGCACAAATCAAATGCAAACGAATAAAAGCATTTCTCAAATTGGCCAGAAAGTTGTCTACGCGTTTCAATTTTCTTAGCTTGTCTGCTTCTACATTTTTCTCGAATGATCTAAGAGTCACACACTTAATCCTTAAGAAATAAGAAAGAACACTGATGACAACAACGAGTAACTCTCTATGTTGAAAGTTATGAGCAAATCAATTTTATTGAGATGTAACAAAGGCATGATACACGAGACATTGAAAAGTTCTACATTTATAAATATGGGTTTACATGTATCTACTTACCAAGTAACCAGTGACTAAGTAATTAATTGTATATATTTGTAAAAAAAATGTTTATAATTTCTAAAACAATATTTAAATAAAATAAATAAAATAAATAAAATAAAAAAATAAAAAAAATAAAAAAATAAAATAAAATAAAAAAATCATTGAAAGAACCCAATCATATCGGCTTCAAAGCAAAGGTCCCATCTGGCAATAAAGTTAAGTAAAAATTGAAAATTAATTTTTAAGCTACAAAATATCAACTTTCAAATGCATACCGAGACCTGTTGCTCCATAAAATAAATAAAATAAATAAAATAAATAAAATCAATAAAACCAATAAAATAAATAAAATAAATAAAATAAATAAAATAAAAAAAAAATCAAAAAAAAATCAAAAAAAAAAATCCACTCCGCACAGTACATTAAATAAAAAAATTCTCACCTTGTGTCTTACCTCTCTTCTTCTGTTGTTCTCTTAAACGAAAAATGGTAAAGAATGAAAAGTCTGTAACTTGCAGTTTAAAAGGTATCCGTTGTTGTCAAATTGCATCAAGTTTGACAAAAATAACCTAAAGATTGCAACTATGTCTATTTCTGTGACTACCTGTTCTCTTTTAATGGAATGGTAATTATAACCAGTTTCCAGGGCCTTCTAATAGTTAGGCACATATTTAACCAATAAATCCATCAGTAAATTATCGATTTATTGATAGAGCAACCAATCAATCGTTACTCGTCCAACCAATCTACCTAACTTTCTATTAATCTACACACCTTGTGGTCTGCTTATCTCTCTCTCTTTCTTTCGGTCTCTCTGTCTCTGTTTCTTTTTGTCTCTCTGTCTCTGTTTCTTTGAGTATTTAATCATGACATACAAACGACAGAAGTGGAAAAATAAACGTTTCATGTATTCTTCCAGTTTAAACAATTAACAAAACATACATATATTCTGAAACATCTCGTGAAAGTCGGAAATATGTGCTGGGTCAAGCGAAAAACATTTCCACAGGTAATTCAATTACTAATATTACTTATAATGCGCCCAACCTTTATTTTTTTAATCATAAGATGACCTAAAAAAAAATAATACAAATTCTGGTTGGTGCTCATAAAATATTATTTTCAATTCTTTACTACCCAGCGAATCCCTAAAGGTAAATCATTTTGTAGCGCTTGCCAAAAACCTTCATAGTTTTTTTTTGACATGTAATTCAAAAATGTTTAAAAACTAGTTTTTGTATCTTACATGGCTGAGAAAAACTAGCCAATTGCTTAATTTTTCACCAAAGTGGTAAAAATATACAAAGTAAAATGTAAAAAGACAAATGGAAGAAAAGACAAATCCACTGTGTAATAAAATTAGGTTTAGATATTGTCTAATTGGTAGTTTTTACAACAAAGTACAAGTACAGCATTCTATGTTGCCAGGCATTGAAATATCAAGTAAGCAGGAGTGACAGCACACTGCCATAATACGCCTGAAATGAAACAATTTTTACAAAATTAGCAGTGGCTCTTGAACATTAAAAGAGCCCAATCATATCGGCTCCAAAGCAAAGCTCCCATCTGGCAATAAAGTTAAGTAAAAATTGAAAAATAATTTTTAAGTTATAAAATATCAACTTTTAAATGCATACCGAGACCTGTTGCTGCATTCTTTTGAGTCTTGCAGGAATGCCTCGAAATCCTTTGAATAAAATTTGGGCAATTCAATAAAAGATTATGGTAAAACAACAAAAACGAAGCTTATCACAAATAATACATCCTGTTCTCTTTTTTGAAGACTAAACCTACAACTACCGTTTAGCAAAAAATCTCACAGCGTTATATTGCTAAACAAACCATGGTTACGTGGTGTATGTGTGTGAGTTCACATTAAGTGTGTATTTTTATGAGAAAATGGTAAGCAATTACCATTGCCACCTATTATAACTGGTCATGTTCCACAAGACCATTATAACTGGTCATGTTTCACCAGACCATTACAGCTGGTCATGTTTCACAAGACCATTACAACTGTTCACATTTCACAAGAACATTACAACTGCTCATGTTTCACAAGACCATTGCAACTGGTCATGTTTCACCAGACCATTACAACTGGTCATGTTTCACAAGAACATTACAACTGTTCATGTTTCACAAGGCCATTACAACAGTTCATGTTTCACAAGNTTTGAGTCTTGCAGGAATGCCTCGAAATCCTTTGAATAAAATTTGGGCAATTCAATAAAAGATTATGGTAAAACAACAAAAACGAAGCTTATCACAAATAATACATCCTGTTCTCTTTTTTGAAGACTAAACCTACAACTACCGTTTAGCAAAAAATCTCACAGCGTTATATTGCTAAACAAACCATGGTTACGTGGTGTATGTGTGTGAGTTCACATTAAGTGTGTATTTTTATGAGAAAATGGTAAGCAATTACCATTGCCACCTATTATAACTGGTCATGTTCCACAAGACCATTACAGCTGGTCATGTTTCACAAGACCATTACAACTGTTCACATTTCACAAGGCCATTACAACAGTTCATGTTTCACAAGACCATTACAACTGTTCATGTTTCACAAGGCCATTACAACTGTTCATGTTTCACAAGGCCATTACAACAGTTCATGTTTCACAAGACCATTACAACTGTTCACGTTTCACAAGACAGAGAAACTGCAATACTATGGTGACGAAAAATTGTTAAAATCAGTCTTCCATACACTTAAATTGACCTGCCATCCAATCCCCACTCCACCTTTATGTTCACGCCGTCCATAACTGTGTCAACTTCATTTGACCTGCATTACGGCTTTACTCCTTCACTGAACTCATAAGTCTTTTTTTTCTTTTCAGGGACTGTTTGCTTTGTGTGCTTACGTCATTGTCAAGGAAAAACAAGGATGGTTGATAACTTTGTGGATTGAGGGAAGAGATCTTGTTTGAAAATCTGATACAATTACTTTTTAACGTAATCCCATTTGGGATTAACATACTCAATACAGCCCTCATACCGGGTAGGGATTCCTTCTTTAGAAAAGTACGAATATTGATCCCCCCAAAAGTAGCTCCCAGCAACCTTTATATCACATCTGTATGAAAATGGCAGTGCCTGAGAGCATTCTTTATCTTGGGAAACAAGTAGTAAACTGAGTGTGCCAATCAAGTGAACAGGGTGGATATTCAAATAGTTTGAATCCACTTTCATGAATGGCGATTATTACCACTTTTGTCTTGTTAGCTGGGATATTCTCTTAGTGAAATACCACTCAATCTCCGTAAGTTTTCACTAGTAAATTCAAGTTACCAGTAAACGAGAGAGCACGTAAGTTATTTCCTTCAAATTCGGAGTACATGCTGTCAAACTGAATTGTAAGCGGCTATGAAGAAAAAGGTGTAACATACCTTTCTAAATTAAGGCACGAACCTTTATCATTACCCTCGTATTAAAAGGGTACATTTGGAGCTTAAAAAGCAAAACTCCACCAGAGTGCAGTGCGCGCGCACATATCCATGGCCAATATAATGATGTTCAGATCCATCATTTTCAGCTCTCAAAATAAAGGTTGACATAGGCGAATGTCAAACTTAATGCCGACCTGCTAAGGGTCCTGTGAGGTACAATTTTGATGAATAAAAATCCAAATTTGGAGATTGATTTTGCCTTGTCACAACGTTTCATTTGATCATTACACACCGGGGTTTTTTCCTTGTGGTTTAATTAAATAAAACTGTTTGTGATCTTGTCCATCAAAGTCAGCATTTAGAATGAGAACTGGCATAATTTTAGATTTCCTCTGAATGTTCTTGGGTACTTCCAAGAAAATGTACGGGTCAAATTTCCTGTGTTGATATCCTTATTCGTTGGGTAACAATTCAAAAAGCTTAGTTTTCATCAAAACAAAATTGTTAAATCCGCAGCTAACCTGCTAACGCTTTTCCTAAGAAGACTATTCGACAGTGCCGTCTTAAGAACCGAAAAGGTTTAGGTCGCAAAATATTTTTCGAGAGGGCCGACCTCCAGCAAATCTAACCACGAATGGACAGCTGACAAGGTTTTGTCAGTAATCCATTAGGCGTGCCAAGGCTTATTTGATTAATCTAAAAAAAAGCCTAATTATGTATAGACTAGACAGCCAAACCTAACCAATTACCTAAAAAATAAAATAAAAATTAAAGGTCTTACCTGATCTTCATCAGAATCGCTGTCGGCTATAACTCCCCTCCTGAAAAGAATTAAACTATCATTAAAAATATACTGATGAAAAAAGACCGGGATAAGAACTTTGAAAAAAAATAACTGTGTAAGGAGGGAAAGGTCAGTACACCGCTATAAATTAATATGACTTCATCCAACGTTGTGGCAGAACTCTATTATTTAATTCTCCATTGTATACCTCTCTTCATTTAGCTGTATCAACAAGAAAATGCGCTGATTTACGTTTTGTTTAATATTTATAGCTGGCTGATATGCTTACTGCATATGGCAAGAAAACAAATTTCTTCTTATCTTTTACGCCCTATGCATAAGTGTCTGCTTTAATCAGTGTGATTTCTGTAATTTAAATAAATTACAGAAAATGCATATATTATATTTTCAAGAACAGAGATAGGTGTATGTTGTGTTTTGACATCAGGTACTCGTATTAAAACAATATGAAAGCCATACGTTTACCGTTTTGAATGGACTATTAAAAACAGTCGTGCTGTTAAGCAACCGTGACGATTGGACTTGTATTCTTCTTTTTTATGCTTCCCTTTATTTTTCTTTTCCCCCCTCTCTTTCTGTCTGTCTACCTCTACTTGTGTCTTTGTCTCTGTCTGCTTCTGTTTGTGTGTCTCTCTCTGTCTTATTCTGTCTCTGTCTGTCTGTCTGTCTGTCTGTCTCTCTCTCTCTCTCTCTATCTATCTATCTATCTATCTATCTATCCATCTATCTATCTATCTATCTATCTATCTATCTATCTATCTATCTATCTATCTATCTATCTATCTATCTATCTATCTATCTATCTATATATCTATCATAAAAAATCATAAAAAAATTTCAAATATATGTAAACATCAATTAATAAACGTAGACAGATCCTAAAAATATTTCTAATTAAACATTGGTAAATATTTCAAAAATGTTCTAAGAAAGGGTTAGACTGACTCCCCCATCTCTCTAGTTTATCGAATGAAATTCAAAATGTTTATAATGTTAATGCAATTTTTCTGTATTTTGTATCTAAATATTTGTGATAAACCAAAAAAAATCCAACAACAAATAATAGGCGTAACAAAAAAAAAACCAAAAAAATACGAGAGATAAATCACCGTTTTGTTGGAATCGGCTCCTCTTCGAGTTCATTTTTACAAGCTCTGCTATTGTGCTTACTCAGTGGCAACGGTTCTTCTTCGAGGTCACTATCAGTTTCTTTTATTGTATCTTTTTTTCTTTTCTTCGACCGAGACTTTTTCTCCTTTTGCTTGTGATTATTTTCTTCAGGCAAGGAAGATTTGTCCTGTTCTACTGCGTCCAAACTGTCTTGACGGCTGCCAGTACTGAAGTTATCCTTAACGACTTTTTCATCTTCTTTTGATTTCTTTTCAATCTCTGTTTCATCCGAACTTCTTGGCTTGCTCTTACCTGTAGAATATAAAGGAAAGTCGTGGGCTAGGCAACGTAACTTGCATTGGTAACTGTTTTAATACCTTGACAATACTACTACTCATATGGACACTACCTTGGGACGTTATCAATGACTATTTTTCAGAGACCCCAAATGAGGGGTCTCTCAGAAATAGAGGTTGGGCGATAAAAAAAATGGGGCAAAAAATACACATGGTACTAAGGAGGTTTAGTGGCATCACTTTTAGAGGGAATACTTTAAGTCAAAGGAAGGCCTCGTGAGAGGAAAGGACCACAAAAAAAATGAGCAGTAGTAATCCTAATTTACAGGAATCGCGCCCTACCAATAATCAAGCCGAGAAGAAAAATCTACTCTATATTTTATTTGAGGATGGTTCCGTGTCCAGTACTTAAAACAAAAGTGCTTAACAACACAGTAAAACTGGCCTTGGAGAGAACGGTCGCTTCTACATAAATTTTTTTGTCAGTTCAAATTTTTGACTCTTATTTGAAAATGTCTACACCAGTAGGCTGTTTTGAGTAGCCAAAAAAGATGAAGCAAGAAAAACAAAGACATTTTTTAAAAAATTGCTAAATTTACGATACAGGCGCTATTCCTATTTGAAGTACAACTCCAACTGAATTCACATACTCAAGTCCACTCCTTTCTCAGTTAGTGCTTCAATTATTAATATATTACAAAAGAGGTTATCTTTCAGTCTTAACAAACAAATAGCTATTAATCATTACCTAACCACCTAGTTACCCCGCATATCTCCCACAACAATTGTCAAAAACGTGTTCTTATCAAATGAGAACAAAGCATCACCTACTCCCAGAGAAATGTAAAGTGTGATGAATTAACATCAGACAGTGACATCGGAGCACAACAAATAGACTCATAAAAAAGTACAAATATTTCCAGAAAACTCCTTTTCTTTTCCTCTCGGCTGTTGCCATTTCAGGGGTAGCCAGAGCGAATCTTTCTCATTCACGGGGTTTGATTCATCGTGTCAGCTCGTTCCAGCTCTATAGTTCGCATATCTTCCTTCAGACAATCGTACTATCTCCTCGCTGGTCTCCCTATCCGTCTCATCCCGGGTATTCTTATCTCCATCACTCTACGTCCGACATACTTTCTATTCCTCCTTTTCATATACACGAACCATCTTAAGCTAGTCTTGTGCAACTTCCCATACATTACTAGAAAACATTAGTAAATACCAGTGCCTTTAATTATAGTAAATTCAAGGAATAAGAGTTGACTGTCCATATACGATATTCTCGAACAGCAATTAATAAATAACTACGCGGTAGCTAATTTCTTCCTGTAGTTATTAAACAGACGTCAACAATTGCCCGAAACAGTAGCAACTAAGAGATCTCAATGAGGGCACGCTTTTTAATTGATGATCTCTTGTACATTGATTTTACAGAAGATTGTATTAGTACCCGATTTACTGGAGTCAACTGTATATAAATACCTATCAATATGGTTGGTGGGTATTGTTTAATTCATGGCTATACAGAAACAAACTCAAATGTGAAACACAGCAACAGAACTTTATCCTCTCAACTTTGTCCATAAATGACGTTCTAATGATAGTTGTTTCTGTATTTAATTCTCAGATTATGCCTTCATCCATTGTATAATCTAATCAGCGAATATTACTGTCATCGGACGATGATAATAATTAATCAAATAAACTCTGATAATCAAATCCTGTAATAAAAGTTAGCCCTCCTATACTGTGGTGTTGCATTCTTAACTTTATCCCATGTTCGTACTGAATGCACTGTGCTACCTAGCAACGCAACACAAATGTTTGCAGGATGCTTATTGGTATAAATCCTTGGGAATAGAGGAAATGACGAATATATACCTTTTCAAATACACTATCTCAAATGAAATACAATACACCTCTATAATACACCACTATATCTATGTTTAAACGTGCCTTACAGTCTAATTCATAGAATGGTAGTGTGCCAAAGTAAACAATGAAAACCTTTGTCTCCAACTGGGCATAAGCTAGAGAGCTACAAATATTGGCGCACTAAAGCTCATTATTTCATAAAATAGAAAAAAATGAATTAAGTGTACATGCTATATTGCTCAAACACGATTTTCCCCATGGTATCGTTAATGGTGATCTTTCGACATAACATCTTACACGATCATTTCATTCTTAGGAAAAGGCGCCCCCATTTTCTGGAAAATCATTTTCCGATTACGGATGGTATCTAAACTGGGAGATAAAGCTACACACACACACACACATATGCATATATACATACTTGTCACTGTTTTTCCGAAAAATGACAATTGTGGTTTCACCTTATCTGCTTTCTGAACTGAAGTCGTCTAGCGAGATAAAAATTACATGAATCAGAATAAATAGAAAAAAGAAATCAGAAGTAGAAAATGAAATGGTAGCAAAATAAACCATGTGTTTTTATTCAATATTCACAAGATTACACTATAAATGCAAATTTCAAAATTACTAATCGCGAATAAACATTTACCCTTATATCTACCTATCCATTATGCATGTATGTATGTATGTGTGTATGTATGTATGTATGTATGTGTGTATGTATGTATGTATGTATGTATGTGTGTATGTATGTATGTATGTATGTTTGTATGCATCTACCTTTACATCCTTGAAAGGGCAATTTTTACCAAATGGAAAATATGAATTAACGTTTCTCGTAAATAGGAAACAAGAAGCTCAGCAAGGGTTTTTCAGTAACAACAGCCCTCCCAAATTTCACCGCTATTCTTAAATTAATCATATCTTACTTCGATCAGAGCCCAAACTTAAAGCTCTATCCTTTGGCGAATTATACTCTTGCAGCGCACTGCGGAGGAATAAATTCCGATTCCTATATTTGTAGAGTAGCGTTTTAATCAACAGCGAAAAGCTGGACTTAAAACGTTACCATCGTCCATTCAAAAAATAATATTAGAAATGCAACAAGCATAGTAATAGTGTTTCATAACTGGTAATAGTATCGGTAAAGTAACTTCAAGGCCGAGTATGGTCAGGTAGCAAACAATACCGTTTCTGTGATGCCTCTGTCCATCTAACGGAAATTCTTCCTATCATGCAGGTCCGACTTGAAGATTCATAGGTTTATTTACCTTGAATTCTAAAAAGCCATTTGGGCATCGCATTTCAAATATTCTTTTATAGCTAGTGCTTTGATCCCATCCCACCATTAGACATTATCAAGGTCCTCATTCCTACCCATGATCTAAAGGTATCATTAAGCTTTCAGTCGATGAAAGTCTGCCAGAAATCGTCTTGGTCTGTGGGTGGTGTGTAGAAATTCTGGATTAGTTTTCTTTAGAGTTTATGGATTCGAATTATCTTATCCGTTAACGGATTTCGAAACTCTCGATTCTTTTCCTGTCTGATTCTCTCACAATTTTAGTCTCTCTGCCATAAAAAAAGCATCTGGAAAACGGTCTTTGGTAATGTTATGCCTTTACTACTGCATACATAATATGGCTACCAGACTTCGATACGAGCAAGAAAACACAAATGTTTGCCATTTCGAATGTTCCTAAGGCAAACTTGGTTTCTTTGGCAGTCAGAATAGAACTCTTCTTATGAGGCCAGGCAGCCTCTCAGCTTTGCCTTAGCTCAGTCATATTTGTAATGGGGCTGAGCCATCATCATCGTGCTACCTATTATTTAATCTTTGACCTTTACTTGCTGTTTCCGTAGCAAGATTTTTCCCTCATTTGATTTCTCTAGTGGTTCTGCGGGCGAATTGCTAGCACGTCGCCGTCCTTCTTCTCCCTTTGACCCAGTCTTGGGACTGGCACTGGCGGAGTTACGTCAAACAACGCTTGCACATATTACAGCCTGCACCTTCCCTATGTTATGTCGCCGATACTCTTCCCTGACGCACGTCTTTCTCAGGTAAGGTAGGGTCTACCCTAGAAAAGCAATATATCGGGCGGGAGTGTGGAAACAAATAAAAATTAAATGCTCTGCATTATATCATAATGCCTCGAATACACGTTCTAAAGGAAGCCCCATTGTCGGGGCATATAAATCTAGAAAATATCCCACTTCATCTCTATATAAAACGGTTTTAAATTACCAAAAAACTTAATATGATGATTACGTATCGTAAGTTCAACACATTATTTTCATCAGCAAAGAAATGCCCGTGATAATTTAGTAGCTACTTAACCGCGCACTTGAATACAACAAGGCCTTAAACAAAATCACAAAAGGATTTCAAAATGCTGTAAATCGTCTGTTCGGATAATTTTCTAGTAAAATGACTTACTGGAGATTCGGATGGTGCAGTAATATGAGAATGGTCATCATTTGACTTGGTTAATTTTCGCTGCTTTGACTGCTGTTGTCCAAAAAATGACATTGGCTTTGAAAGAAACAAAATACGTTTGTGTTAAAAACATCAATTAAATTTCTTTCAACAGAAACCGTGCCTGTGGGATGGGTTAAAATCTGAAAATAACTTAATAATTTACTAAAAGCGTAAAATCTTAATTCATTAACTTATAAACCAGGGTGACAAAATAAATCTTGCTACGTTACCATAACTTAAGATGTCAGCTTTAATACTTGCACATGACATATTTTGTAATCAGCCTTGACACTTGCATTTGTCATATTTTGTAGTCAGCCTAAACACTTTCACCTGGCATGTTTTGTATCGATAACGTAAGGGAATTTGCCTTTCGTTCACAGAGGAGTGGAGAAGGCTTCATAAATGCCAAAATACAAAATGTAACTTAGACAACAGATATCTCTTTTCTCTATTACCAAATACAACGTTAAAACAAAATCATTTTGATTTATACTTTGCAGAAACAGACTGCAATCTGTGAGTGTGTCTCCACTTCGCTGCCCCTTATAACAACAGAAAGTGAATGGTGTTCGTAACCAATGGTTACAAACATTGATTCAGGTATTTTAAACGAAAAAGTCTGAAGTAGCTTACAGTCAAATGTAATTGATAGTACTTACGGTTCGGCATACACTGCAGTGGCTACCCGCTTTGTAAATGCTAGTTCTTATTTTTTGAGTCGAGTTTATAAGGCGAGAAGAAAATTATTCGGCAAACGAATAGACGTTACTTTCTCAATTATACCTTTTGATGTAGTATATTTGCAAAATGCCCCTCCGTGTGCACAACATGTCTGCAATCTTGTTATACTAGATACGAATCAAGGTCTATGTCAAGGTCTTAAATTTCTCAGCTAGAAGACAGATGATTTCAAAAATTAATTCAAAACTGTAGATGTCTGGCAAGTGCAGGAGTTTTAGAACGTCATTAATAGCTCTAAAATATTCCATTTCATAAATTTAACATTTCACAAAATATGGAGGCCATGGATTGAAAATTCTATCGTGCTACGTTTCAGGAATGCCACGGTCAAAAATGTATTCCTGACTATCTATAGCAGAACATTAATAAACATCATATTGCCTGTCAGATAATTAGGGAGAACATCAGTATCATATCTGCGACGTTCATCTTGTTTTCAAAGTATATTGAATATCCATACGGTACAAACTGCCGGTTTTAACCAGAATCGCTGGATACCTTAAATGTTAAAAAAATACTGCCGAAAAAATAAGTAAAATGCGGTAAACTTTGCAGGCCTGTTACACATACCTTCTTCTCTTGGTTCTTGATGTCTATGAAAAGGAATGACAAAAAAAGCTCAATAAATAATAATAATAATAATAATAATTGTTATTATTAATATTCTTTGAGCTTCATTTTTTTTACAATATATTATAACATATTGTAATATATTAATCGTAATAAATAATTGACATTTCGTCTTGTTTACTTCCCTAAAATTGTTCATTCACACAATTCTAAGAATAAATTACTGTCTATATGATATACCACCAAGACAAGAAGAGTAGAAAACTAAAAGACCAAGTATATTTCAAGGTAGTACTGAAGTTTGAAACAGCCCTCAAAGAATTAACAAATTGGGTTCTCCAGACTCTAATGTCGACATTAAGGTTGAGATTCAAGAAAAACTTGTGCAATTTACTGTTTTATTGATATAGTATCCATCCAACATCAGATCATCCCAACTAGCATAAAAGTTTACAGATTTTTTTTGCCCAAAGCTCTGTGAAATTATTGGAAAAGATTAAATCTCCTTTTGGAGATGCAGACACCCCTGTAGGAACTGCGTCTGAGCTTGCACCCATGCAGGACACGATATAAAATTAGGATTTACAGTATTCACAAAAATAAAAGTTCGTTAGGGTTTTTCCGACATTATAATTTTGGAGATTACCGTGTGACACCCAGATAAAAGTGAAGACTTAGGAGCTCGATCAAAAAGTGACTTGTTTACGCCTGAAACAAAGAACTGCTGATGCATAAGAAATAAAAATTAACCCCAAACAATAATAATAACGGAGAAACTTGAGTCATCCATGAGTGTTTGTTCCTTTTCGGAAGAAATAGGGGTAATATGTCGAATGGTTATTACTACGCATGCCCTGACATTCCTGTGTAAGAGGTCTTATTAGAAGTAATTTGGACGTAACTGTATTTCATTTTTTAAGAAAATTAACCTCAGAAGAGTGGTGAAGGAAATCTGTGGTAAATAGGCTACCCCTGTCTTTTGCCAGCTCATAACTGATGTATTTTTATGGCTCTTAGGACTTCGTTTTAATATGAGGTATACCAATGTCCAGAAATTTAAAGAAAAATAGCTTGACTTTTTGACGATTATATACCCTAGGGCTTTCTGCTGAAAATGTACTTAGGAAGAAAAAATTGTAGATCGAGCATAAACAAGTTTTAGAGCTAACTTTAAGTCGTTTTAGGGTGTGGGAAAAACATAATATCGACAACTGGGGAAAATTCAATGCATGCTATCAGGAGTACTGTCTTGACAAATGTACAGCCGATTTTTAATGCCAATCCACATCCGCTCAGAGACAAATAAACCACTAGAACAAAAATCCCAATCAATAAGATATCAACAATAGCAATATAAAACAAAGGCAGTGTACAAAACATGAGATGTCTTGAACACTTTCCTTTGACCAACTATCTTGCAAAACCTGCCGATCTAGTAGGTACTCCAATATCGTTGCAGTCCGCTATTCCAAACATGAATTCAAGATGAATTTATCGTATGTATGAACAAACATACAGTTGTACTTAAAAAAACAAACCTGTTTAACAATATCTTCGAAAAACCTCTAACCTTTATTTTCGTCCATACGCTTTTCTTTTTTTCCATCCAAAGATATTTCATTTCCTTTGATTTGTCTGTTATCATTATTTTCTATTAATTCCTCTGTATGGAAATTCTTTTCTGGTTGGTAAGTATTTCCTGTATAGGATATACCACTATATATATTTAAGGTACGTATTGACTTCTTAACCAAGTCATAATCTGTTGAAAACAGTATAGTTGAATCCTGTAAGACAATAATGAGCAAATACATATAATAATATAATGTTGCTAAAATGTATGTATTAAAAAATATTTTTTGTCTGGAAGATAGTAAAAAACATTTAAAACGTTGAAGCTACATAAACAAATGTAACAGTTAAATGTGATATAAATTTGTTCAGTACGCTAAATGTGTTCCAAGATACCCTTTTTATATGATTAGCAATTTGGGCAGGAATCTAAAAATAATAATTACGTCTTTGGGCAGAAAGTAATAAAATAATAATTAAAAAAAGATACAGTACTTTTTCTAAATATTCTTGCTCATGTAAAATACTTTTAAAATCTCCTGAATTTCTGTAAACGAAGTATTTATTTCTTGTAAAACGTCAGAAATATTCGAGGAATTATTCAACACGGGCTTTTCGTGGAAGTTTTTATCTTGAATGTTCAGATAATCAGTTACTTTTTAAATATGACTTTTCATGACAAGTTAATGATAAAATCAATTATTTACAAAGAACGTACGAGTATATATCAGCTCCTTTTTGGCATATTCAGGTATTTGTATAATTTGGGATTTTAAGGTGCCTCATTCAGCATGGGTTTTCAGTACCAACCAAGCTCTTAAATACTTACATACTTTAAACGTAGAAGGTGTCGCGAACAGAAAGTTTCGCGGATGAGAGGTTTAAGAATTTATCGCATGCATAAACTTTCGCGGATCAGCAATAAATTAATAAATTTAAAGGTTAGTTCCATATGTTCCTCAAAAAGGAAAACAATATTTTTTTTATTCTCATGAAAACAAATTAACGAATCTTTCAAAAGTATGAAAATAAATACAACAAAATACTTGTAAAGCAATAAAGCAACAAATCACTTTCTGTAAATAAATATCAAGAATGTTTTGTCCTCAAAGCGTCCATGACCTAAAGTTAGAGAAATCATTGAACTGGATTAAACATGTATTTTTTGCTTTACTATAGTAAAAATATTGTTAAAAACAAAATTCGAAGTTTTTGTTTTTTTCCATGGCCATTAAAATTTTGCAGATATGACCTGTTTTGGAATTTCGTGGACATTATCTTTCGCGGAAGACCCATTTTGAAATATTTCGCGGGCATAAACTTTCGCGGATCGAGGACTCCAGAATTTTTCGCGGGCCAAACTTTCGCGGATTTGATCAAGGTCCGCAAAATCCGCGAAATTTTCTGTCCGCGAAATTTTTTACGTTTAAAGTAATCAATTACTTTTCAAATACGATTTTACTTGATTAATGCTAAACTTATTAGTTATAAAGCGTTAAAAAGCAAGTTCAACTGGCGTATTTAGGCATCTGCATGATTTAAAAAATTATCCACTTTTTTGAATTTAGGTAATATGAATGTGGGTAATTAACTTAATAGCAGCTATTGTTGTGAACTTAAAACAGATACCCATACAATCTTATAAACAACCTTCGGGCCGAAGTGTCTCTGACATTACAGATACCATTACTAGCACCACCAGAAGGAGTTGCATCGTTGCCGTCATCCTTATCTTTCTGCTTAACGTCAGTTGTTTTACTTCCCTGTGGACTGAGCGGACCATAGCTTTCAGGGCAGTTTGTGTCTATCACGATCTGCCATGGGGCCATCAGTCAAAGTATATATTTCATTATGTCCATCCATTCCGGATCTTTTTCACCCTAATCTTCTTCTTTAACTTTCGGCTGCT
Organism: Morbakka virulenta; assembly: GCA_003991215.1. Classification (NCBI taxonomy): domain Eukaryota; kingdom Metazoa; phylum Cnidaria; class Cubozoa; order Carybdeida; family Carukiidae; genus Morbakka; species Morbakka virulenta. Next base: position 2,495,308 of record RDPX01000042.1, read on the forward strand.
TCCGTAAGGGGTAGCCACAGTGGATCAGTCTCCTCCATTTTGCACGGTCTACTGCGTCCTGATTCTGTACCATTTATGTCCTCTGCTATCATATCCGTGATCTCATTACAACACTCTGATAAATTTTTAAAATCAGCTTTGATTTTGTTCCCACATATTGAATGTCGTACTGTAAAACAGAGTCGAAACTTTTTGTTTGTTTTTAGTTTTAACGTCATTTTCCCCCAGCAATTGGGGCTAAGACGGTGCCCTTTAGTGGGGACTTTCTTTTGGAAGTGAGGAATTTCTTGGCCGGATGCCCTTCCTGACGCCAACCAATGGCTTTTTCTTCGGTGAAGTTCCAGATTCTTCTTACCCGTTCAGGGAATCGAACGGGCGAGAAGAATCTGGAACGGCTACGCCACGGCTCCTCTTAAGCCATGGCTCCTGATACTGAAAATCTTTAATTTATTCATCAGGTTAAGAATGCTTACAATTTCCTTTAGTGAGCTAACAAATCATTAAGCCTAATTCTGAGACAGTCAATACCTGTTGCCTTGATTTGTCATTCAAGGTGCGTGATCTACATAATATGAGAATTTTATGCAAATCTTCCTGTTAATTTAACAACAATTAAAACTTTACTACAACAAATTTTGGCATGGCAGAAATTTGGTTTCTAAATATAGAGGAATACATCCATAAATTGAATTAGTTCAAATAAAGAACTTTACTATCAGTACACATACCTTCAGCTGTGACTTCTGGATGCTATATACATGTTCACAAGTGCATGTTGTCAATTTTGCTTTCGCATCTACAAGTTCAAAATATGATGAAAGGGTCTGCACTATTTGAAAATTCCTTTTATTACTCTAGAAAGCAGTTTTAGTTTCTTCAAAAACAAAATACGTCACCGGAATCAAGAAAACTACATCCACCACAAAAACCACACTTCAGAATTTACCGTCTGATTTCATATTAAACAGCTCAAAAGAACTGCCTGAGTCTTCAAGTGATTTTCACTACTAGAGCTTTACATTAGTTAGGCGAGTATTTATACACACTGTGCGTATCATGAGATAACATAAAGTTCAACTGATTTCTAGGAAAACAATACACAACTAACAGCATATGACAGATTATGTCTAGCACATGATGGACCATTCAAATTGGCCTGGTTACACATACTAAAATATCAAACTGAATGTCCGCTTTTGCTTTCAATACCCTCACATGTAAAAATAAATGAGTGCATAAAGTTAAATATTTCATGTGTTGGTATCTGAATCTAAGCCATTAGCCTAAACCCAGCCAAGTATCAAATGTTACTTCCGTGGAAACTCTCACACATGTAGTGCCCTGCTAATGTTGTTTGTAATAAATGTCAGAAATGGAGGCATTTTACAAAAGCTTGTTAAGAGCAACCTGCAAGACCAAACAATGTTTTGGCTGCCCTCTGGTCAATTACACTTGCAACTGTTCGCAGCACTTAGAAAGTCATCTGCCACTGTTGATGTTAATAATGACTGGAAGGTCCAAGCACTCTTTTTAAAGTGGGGGCAGTGAAATCTATATCCATCTAAGTTTGATTCAAGTGGCTGCTCTATCTGTTCACCCTTCATCTACTACATTATCTATGGCTACATCAGCACTGTATACAAAAGCTGAGGGATTCTGTACTCAGGGTCTTAACTTTTAAGGGCAAATCTATAAGTACTTCTGTCTGTCAGTATTGCCTGGGTTATGTTCTGACCTTATTCTAGGCCTTGATTTCTAATCCCATCGTGACAGTTTTACATGCAAGTACGGAGATACAAGACCCTTCGTGACTGTGTGCAGCTTAACTGCACTGGCTATAGATTCACCTTCACCAATTGGAAACCTCACAATGTATTGTCATCCAATGGCTACTAAATCCTGACGTTACATTAAAGAAGATAAAGTATTCATAGGTCTACAAGCAGGCAGACTACTAAAAAATGGTCTGACTAAACCCAGCCAGTTACCATGGCATGCTTACGCAGTAGTCACAATGATAAGAACCAATAGACCCACTCAGCTTAATGCATTTCCTTTACCCTAATCAATGACACTGTTAATGAAATTGCCCAGTACAAAATTTTCAGTATCTTAGACCTTCGAATTGCATACCACCTGATACCACTGAAAAATGAAGACAAACCATATACTTACTACCTTTGAAGCTAAAGGTGGACTTAAACCAGTTTACCCATTTACCTTTCACATTTACCAATGGTGTAGCAAGTTTTCAAAGTAAATTGTTACAGTTTGTTGAAAAGCATAATCTCGATGCAGTTTTTCCCTACCTTGACAACATAACCACTTGTGGTAAAAATTAAGAATATCTCGAGGTAAAACTCGACGTTCATAGAAGCTGCTCAAGAAGTTCACCTCAAATTCAATGGCAGTAGAAGTGTCTTCTCTACATAACAGCTTCCCCTACTTGGTTACGCTATTGAAGATATACCCTAATCTTGAACTGTTATGCCTCTTATGAAACCCTCTATTTCCAAACAATACAAAGTCTCCCAATAGATGTTTGAGGTTCTTTTCTTATTAGTCACAATGGGTACCAAATTAAACTCATTACTAACTGTAATTTATTTCCATTGTCACCAGAAGATCTTCAAGCATTTGAGAATAAAAAAAGAAGACGTTGTCTTAGCTATAGATGATGATACGCCCTTTGAGGTAGACGCATATGCCTCTAATGTAGACTTGGCAGCTACTGTAAAGTAGGGGAAAGCCTGTAGCCTTCTTCTCTCACACTCTACGAGAAAGTCAGTTGAAACACTCAGCTGTAGAGAAAGAAGCTAGAGCAATTGTTGATGCCTTAAAACATTGGTGGCATTTTCTTACTGGCTGTCATTTCAAAATGGCCCAAAAGTCCGTTTCATAAATGTTTAAGCAGTGTCATAAAGGGAAGATTAAAAATGGCAAGGTAATCGATGGAAGGATCGAACTTAGTTGCTACAACTTTGATATTATCTACACACCAGGAAATGAAAGCATATCCCATACACCTTGTTTGGAGCTACTTGTGCTCCAACTATCCACAATTCAATCTACATGCTTCACGACTCACTGCCATCCTGGCATGACTAGGCTTTGGTATTTTGTTAGATCAAAGAGTTTACAATTTTCATCAGAAGATAAAAAGACAACCAACGCCTGTGGTGTCTGCTGTGAGAATAAACAATAGTCCAACTGACCAGAAGAGAGTCACCTATTCAAAGCTACACAGCCATTTGAATGGTTAAATGTTTATTTTAAGGGTCCATTCCCAAGCAAGAATAAAAACAAGTTTTTTTTAATGTCATTGATGAATATTCTACATTTTCATTTATCTTTCCATGCCCTAATGAATCAACCCGGACTGTTATAAAGAGTCTTATTGCATTGTCTTCTCTTTTTGGCATGCCAGCCAATGTACACTCAGACGACGGTTTTTCATTTATGGTTCAAGAATTAACAGAGTTTTTAACCAGCAATGATGTTGCCATGAGAACTATAAGTTACAATTCTGCAGGCCAGGGTCATGCAGAGTGGGAAAACGGTACAATTTGGAAAGATCTTACTATGTGGTTACTACGTAAATACTGGCAGGAAGGTCTTCCTAAAGTAGCGCAATGTTTTTGCTCTCTCTTGTGTACTGCTAAAAATAAAAGACCTCATGAACGTTAAATGGAGTTTCCTTGTTGTTGCTCATTAGGCAGGTCCATTCCTTCATGAATAACTGTCCCTGGTCCTGTTTATGTCAAGCATAATGTGAGAAATAGCGAAATGGACCCTTTAGCAGCTAAGGCTGACTTGCTTCTGGCAAATTCACATTATGCCCACAAATGCTGTATGGATGGTCAAGAAACAACAGTAGCTTCAAGGAGTCTTGCTCCTTATGGTCATTTTACTGAAACTGTCACCCTTAGAGTAAATGATCCACCTTTCTCTCTTATTCCTATTACAAGTTATCCTGCTACTTCTTAACAAAGATTATTCTGGTGATTGAATTACCAATAAAGAGGAACAGGTCACCACACTAACGAGGTGCCCTCAGTGTGTTTGTCACCCTTTTGATAGAGTCAATCTTTAGAATGGGGTGAATGAACTGATAACAACAGAACTTACAGTTACCAATGTTTCTTGTTATCTGACTGTTTCTCTTATTGTAATGATTTTGGTCAGCAGGCTTAATGAGATCACCACTTTAACTGTTGACACAATTGTTATCATGATTAGTCAGTAAAAGGTTTCATTGACTAAAGCCTAAATCTTAGCATTAAACTTCATTTATTTTATGCAATAATTACTACACATAAGCAGAAACATATATATAGTCAAAAGACACATGTTGGTTATATCTCTGAAGCTTACCATTTGTTTCATTTTCTTTTACCAGAAAGTAGCGATCCTCCTGTAATGAAAAATGTTACCAAAGCAATCTAGTATCAAATACTAATATTAAAAGCGCATAATTCAAAAATAGCATTTCTGAACAAAACAGTTAAAAACAGTCATAAACAAGATGATTCCTGCATTTGGCCATTGTACACGTCATGTTCATTGTCCAGGTAACTAAGTTTTCCAGTGATGAAGCAGTATAGGTGCAGCTGCACAATGGTTAACCTGTCAGGAAAATGACTAACTTAAAATAGAAATAACACCCTCTTTCCCTGCCTTCCTATTCATTTAATAAACAGATAAGGGATTATATAAAAAAGAGGTATAAGAACACAGTTCTTTGTTAATATGACATTTAATTATTGGAACACTATCCAAGGACCCTTTATTTACTTATAATGAACCTGCATTAAACCATAGATTAGATTGCCGATTTCAATGTAAATAAAGTAGCCTCCGTCTCATGATCAGTCTACTGTATCCCTGTGATTACCGCATGTTATGTTTAACAATCTTAGAACAAGGTTATAATAAAATAGATAAGTCGCAAAATTAAACATGGTGATTGTGGACAAACTTATTCACGGCTGCTTTAACAAAGGATGCAAGCATAGGCTTATCTCTAAAGGAAAAAAATCCAAAATAGCTTATCGTCTACAAATTTTACGTCAGTTTGAAGCCGTTTTAGTGACCATGAGAAAATTTGAGGACAATACTGGAACCATTAATGCTACATACTCCCGTTATGCACAAAAATTAATGAAAACAGTCCTTTCAAAGAAAGGCTAAAGTAATAGAATTGCAAATAGGAAGTGCACAAGATATGGGGCAGACACACAAAGATGTAAAAAAGGAATCCAAAGCATGGGAAAAAACTTGCCACAAGTGTAATGGTAGGAATCACTTTGAAAAGGTATCTTTTAGTGACAAGAAGCAAAAGAATAAGATCACTGAACAACATGAAGTTATTACAGAGCATGAGCAAGACGATTTTGATTTAAGTTTGTCAGCTGTCTCTCTTTCAGCAGTCAGAAATGCAGCTGTAAAGAATGTTTACTGCCAAGTTGAGTTCTTATCACCAAGTAAGAAAAATGTAAGGTTAGAAGGCAAGGTTGACACAGCAGATGATGCATGTACACTTCCAGTGTCAGTGTTGTCTCAGTTAGGACTAACAAAGAAAAACCTAATGGCAACTAACAAAACCTTGATAAGTATTACTGGGCAACCACTTAAGACTGCAGGAGTACTAAAAGCTAACGTTAGCTGCAACAGGGACTGAAGAATTCTTTTTTTCAGAAAATGTTGACGATTTCCTCTTAAGTAAAAGTTTTTTTAGAGGAATTTGGTTTAGTCTGTTTTTCAGATATATGTTACCAGAGAGAGATCAAATTTGAAGCTGTTCATATGACATGCAAAAGTGAAGTGGACTATAACAGGCTAAAAGAAGAATGGAGAAAGCATATACCCCTTGGGAAGAAAACAGGCAATCCAATGAAAGATTAAAAAGAAATTTTTCCAGATGCATTTGACGGCACAGTAGGCCTATTCCCAGGAGAAGTGGAGTTTAAGCTTAAGGATGAGGCAAAGTCTGTGCAATGTCAAGCTCGAGCTGTACCACTTAGTATACAGCCTCAGTTGAAGAAAGAGTTGGATCGAATAGAGGCAGAAGGAATTATAAGACCATGTCTAGAGACTGACTGGGTCCATAACCTTGTTGTAGTTGTTAAAAAGAACAGAGCCTCACGCCTATGTCTCGATCCACGCAATTTGAATAAATATCTTTTAAGAAATAGACACTCCACTGCAAGTTGGGAAGATGTTCAACATAGCTTTCAAGGAGGTCAATATTTCTCAACATTAGATGTTAAGAGTGGTTACTGGGCCAAAAAGCTCAGTCCAGAGAGCCAGTTACTGACTGCATTTAACAACCCATTTCAGAAGTACTGCTTCATTCGTATGCTGTTTGGTCTATCCGTAGCAGCAGAAATATTTTGTAAAGATGTTGATAGAGCATTGACAGGCATCCCAGGAACATTCCCATGTGCAGACCATGTGAAGGTGCAGGGTTCAACTGAGTTGCACTATGACATCAACCTCCTAGAAACAGTAGCGAAGGCTAGAAATGCTGGTCTCAAACTTAACCCTGACAAATGCTCCATTAAAAAGTCAGGAAGTGAGTATTTTGGCCGGTTGGTGTCAAACAAAGGCGTGAAACCATGTCCAGAAAAAATAAATGCCTTTCATAAATTGCATCGTCCTTTGAATAAAAAGGAATTAAAGAGTTTTTTTGGTACAGTTAACTTTATGGCCACGTTTATTCCGAACCTGTCACAGAAGACTCGTATGATGAGAGGTCTCCTGAAAAATAATGTGCCTTACATTTGGACTAAAGAAATGGATAAGGAATTAGCCTCAATCAAAGATGCTATAAGCAAGCATACACAGTTGCTACATTTTGATCCAGCCAAGCACACCATTATGGAAACAGATGCCTCAGAAAATGGGGTAGGAGCAGCCCTTGTGGAAGGTGGGAAACTAGTTAGATTTGCAAGTAAAGCTTTAACAAAAGCAGAAGCAAATTATGCAAACATTAAAAGGGAGTTATGACGGTACTTTATGCAGTCGAGCGATTCCACTGCTACACCTTTGGAAGGAAAGTAGAAATTCATACCGACCATCAATCCCTTGAGGCAATATTCAAAAAAGAAGTCAGCTTAGCACTAGCAAGTCTACAGAGGATGCTACTGAGATAAGCTAAGTATGACCTAGAGGTAAAGTTTGTAAGCAGCCAGAAGGTCCTGGTTGCAGATACACTTTCCAGATTAATACAACCTGGAAGAAAACAAGAGATCTCGGGGTTGGATATTACTATTGCCTGTGTTATTAAAGTAGAGATCACTGCAGTTCAAATACTACAGGATGAGATTAATAGTGATATGGTACTCAAGAGACTAAAAGAATTAATCATGAAAGGATGACCAGACAGCAAGCAAGATATAGAGGTGGTACTCCACCACTACTGGCCCCACCGTGATGAATTGATAGTCCTAGATGGACTTATTACGAAAGGAAATAGAGTAGTAGTACCATCTGCAAAACAAGAAGCAATCTTGAAATAGCTACATCAAGGGCACCAAGGCTTAGCAACAACACTTCACAGAGCTAGGCGAACAGTCCATTGGCCTAAATTAAAAGATGACTTACAGGACATGACTGATAGCTGTACAGACTACAAGGTACATGCTAGAAAGACACCAGAAGTCCCAGAGAGGCAAATTGGTGCAATAAGGCCAATGCAGATTCTTGGATTGGATCTGATGGAGTTGAAGAAAGGGAAGTCAGGACTAGTGACAGTTGACTGTTACTCAGGGTATATCACATATGATTTGTTAAAAAACTCAACTACAGAATGTGTGGCTGAAGCCTTTAACAATAATTTTCACAAACTTGGGTTGGCAGAAAAAAAAACACGTCTGTGAGGAAATGGAAATTCAGCATGATACATCAAGTCCGCATTACCATTAGCGCAACGGCAGAGTTGAGCGTGCAATAAGAACTGTACGAGACAAACTTACAAAGTGCCACACTCAAACTGAATTCACCAATGCTCTACTAACTTATTCAGCCAATCCTATCGATGGGAATTTACCCAGTCCAGCAAAGCTGTTTTTTGGAAGAAGGATAAATACACAACTAGGATTTATCTTGAGACCACCAAATGTCAGTGACAAAGAAAAACAGTTACTGGAACTAAAACGAGGGAAACATTTGAAAGCAAGTGACTTTAAAACCCCTGATTTTGTATCTAATCAAGCAATTTGTTCTACGGGCAGTAACAGTGAAAAATGGCAAGCTGGCTTTATTCAATGCCGAGATGACCCACAATCATACTGGGCTGTTGATCATAAACAAACAAGCAGGTACTGCAGAAAAAGATTTGATATTAGAACAAGAATTATTAGACACATTCAAGCGAAACCTGCACCATTCATTACTCATTCTGAAAAACACCTATCACCTGTACCATACATACCACCCCAGCAAAAGAAAAGATTATTGATACAACAAAGGTTGACAAACCAGCACCTATCAAGGATATCAAGACGCAGCATACAAGGAAATCAATCAGAGTTATAAAGTCAAAACAAGATTCGAATTTTGTTTATTATACCAAAATAGCCAATAACTCAGATGGAACTGTTTTGATTGACTTACATTATAATTTATCATGATAAATAACTTGATACTCATGGATATTGATACTCGAAAATATATTTAGATTATTTGAACTATGAATTGGTTCCTGAAACCAGCTGTAAGACGGGAGATGTTAAATTTGTCGTTTAATTATTGGAACACTATCCAAGGGCCGTTTATTTACTTATAACGATCCTGCATTAAACCACAGATTAGATTGCTTAAAATACATAAGTCGTAAGATTAAACGTTCTCATGAATCCAAATTTCAATGGGAATATTAAAGAGATGCATAGCTAACTATGTTTTGCACAGCTCCCAAAAGCATGAATGGCAACAACTTATATGCAGCTGTTGTAAATGTTACCTAACGCCTTTGGAAAATTAGTGTAAAATCAAATGAAAATTACTGCACTGGACCAGCTCCAGTTGCAGAATCGAAAAATTTTAGAATATTACATCATATGAAAAACAATTTTTGTGTCAAACCTTCTATTGACCATGCCATAAAATCGAGTATTTTCCTAAATATTTATATTGCTATAATAACTACACATCATATCTGGAGGTGCAGGTTTGTCCTGGTATAATAGATGTCAACGAGCTGCTAGCAACAGCCAGTGTATCAACGGTGATACCGGAGGATGCAAGGCTGAGGCTGCTTGAGGACGCTTTCCGAGTATCAGAGCTGAGGGTGGTAACACCGGAGGAAAATGAAGGCGCTACCTACCTACCAACCCTACAGAAGGAGCAGATCAGGGATTTCTAGCAGAGGGATGCAGCGATGGCCAGACTGAGGCATTACATGGCCCTTGGACACAAGCCAAGAGCAGGAGAGTGGAGAGGAGAGGCGAAGGAAGCTCGCAACTTACTAAGTCCCACGAGATGTATAACGGAGAAGGATGGGTTCCTGTACAAGTCAATTCAGGGTAAGGTTGACCAGGACATCCTACGTCTCATTACTCCTACCGCCTTGAGGGAGGAGGTGTTAAAGGCTTCCCATGACCACCTGGGACACCAAGGACCAGAACGCACAGAGCAAGTACTAAGAAGCCGATGCTGGTGGTCGGGTGATCACACTGATGTAAAGGGATGGGTGTCCAAGTATGAGGGATGTGTTGTCTCAAAGGGGCCCTACCTACCCCTAGAACACCAATGGGCAGCATTATCGTGACAAAACCTCTGGAGGTCATAGCGATGGACTTCACCCAGCTACAGCAAAGGCAGAGGGTCGGGAAAATGTCTTGGTGATGACAGACGTCTTCACCAAATTCACCGTGGCAGTACCCACCAGAAACCAGAAGGCAGCTACAGTAGCTAAGGCCATAGTGAGGGAATGGTATACGAAGTTCCCCAGAGGATTCACTCAGACAAGGGTAGATCCTTTGAAGCAGAGGTTATACGAGAGCTGTGCACCCTGTATGGGATGAAGAAGTCAAAGACACCTCCTTGCAGACCAGAAGGGAATGGACAATGTGAGAGGTTCAATCGAACACTCCATGAGCTTCTAAGCACGCTCCCACCCGAGAAGAAGAGGCGCTGGAGTGAGCACCTCAAAGAACTAGGTTATGCCTATAACACTACCAATCACACCACCAATCGACCATCTAATGGATGATGACGAGGAGTTATCATACACTTCAAGTAGCTGGGTAACCAAACATCAAGTAGAGCTGCATGGAAGCCTATCGGAGGGCCAGCAAGATGTTGGACAGGAAGGCTGAAAAGCGGAAGCGACAGTTCGACAGCAACAGGAGAACGAAGGATGACAGAATCCCTGTAGGAACTCATGTCCTGACAGGAAAGCACGCCATCAGAGGACGGAACAAGATCAAGGATCGTTGGAATGATAAGGTCGACAAGGTCGTCGAACAGAGGGAGAATGACACCTATGTTGTTGAGCCAGCTGATGGACATGGCAACACTAGGTTGGTCAACCGGAGAGAACTACAGATCTGCCCCCCTACAGTCCTGAAACCTCCACTCCCCATGGGAAGACCTGTCAGGAAACAACCCCTGAATCCAGATCATAAAGACTCCGATGCTGAACTCATCATCGATGTTGTCCCGCCACCACCCACCTATGCTGACACATATGAGGAAAACAGTGGGCAGAGCACAGATGAGGATGAGCACGTTGAACCGCTGCGAAGGTCACAGAGGACAACAGCTGGTCACCATAGCAACCGGTTTAACTTATCCAAGTCTGTGCTGAATCAGCTGATAGCTAGCGTAGTATAGTATTCGCATGAGGGCATGGCAAATTCAGGGGTGAGGGGATGTGTGAGAGGCTCACTAGGATGCTACAAGCCTCAGTACAATAATTATATTATAGTTATATTATCACCTCAATTTCGCTTTGCTCGTGATCATGTGATAGTATTTTACGCTTAGGAATGCGACAGGAAATTTGTAATCTGTAAGCCGCAAGATTACCTGTTTCCTTTTGGCGAAAATTATCTTATTCAGTAGACACAATTATCACATTTTGATGTCCATTTGACACTGAGGTCCGGAAAGTACAATAGTTGCCGACGAAGTGCTAGAATCTCAAAAACATTGCCCAACCCATGTTCAGTTGACATAAATATAGGACCCTTTTCTCCTGAACGTTGAGTAGTGTTTGAAGTTGGGTATTGCAAGGCATGCTGGATATCTCCCAAGAAGACAAGACTTTTGTCTGACAGAGGGAGAATCTGTTAGTTGTTCCCGTTTATTTTGAAATGATTTGTTTATAATAAAATTGCATTAGAAATCCTTGGATATCTGTCGTTCCTGCATGGCCACAATCCCGTCCTGTTACATAAAGCTTGATAGCTGGATACCACAGTCACTACTTATCTATCACTTAAACATACAGGAATCCAGCATAAGAACTGTAAATCAATGCAAATAGTGTACATTTAAAAAACAAAATAAAAATGTACTCACCCACTTGTCTTCATTCTCCTTAACCCTTCCTCCAATAAAGTAAATAACATTAAAATTATTGTTGTTTTTCTGTCTTTGTGTGTCAACATACTTCTTCAGAAGTCTAAAAAAAATAACGACTTCTTATTAATGTAACAAGTAACATGCAAAATAATCATATGAACATGCAGTACTATTGTATAAATAATGTATGCCTAAATAAATAGGCTGGTGAGTTAAGAATGAGAAGAGGGAATAACAACTGTTCAGATAAACTACTTGATGAAGCTTCATGTCATGTCTGTCTCTGCATTAATTACAAATTCACCTTAATAGACTGTAATTCAGTAACAAATTATCCTTTATTTCTTAGATAACTACTGTATTTTAAATGCAAACACTGCATATTTTAAATAAAATTTCATCAATTAAACTAATGACAAACAGTGAACCTATTGAAAATGACAACATATGAGGCTCCTCTGCTTATTTCGAAGACAAATTTGTGATATGGATTGTTCTTATGACTTTACATTAAAGTATCCATGCAATTCTTGAACACGAGGTAAAAATAATAAAATCTTTCAGAAAAAGATTATCAAAAAATTGTCTTAAATACAAGCTGAAGCTTTCAAGCAGCAAAAAACCTCCCAAAAACACACCAAAAATACTAAAATACTAAAAATAAAAGGAGAATACTTCAGAACTAAACTCATACATAATAAAGGGTATCAGAAACATTTATAAGAAACATAAATAAATTGTAGTTGATTAAATGGGCCGAAGAGCTGTACAGGATGTATTAGTTTAGACTTGATAACGTTGTTTAATTGTTAGTCATTTTAAATGATTATCAACCACAAGAAGCATAAAGACACATGAGTAAAACAATAGCAAAAATAGTTGAGCTATTCACAGAAAAATTGATTACAATTAATGACAACAATCACTTGAAGATGAAGAAGTTGTTGCGAAGAACATGACACATTTACCTCGTTTATAAGGCTTTAATCAGTGAAAACTGCATGCTAATTACAATTCAACAAAACATGGCGGATCGATATAAGAGTTCGCTGACATAAGTATTCGTACCACAGGCATCCCAAACATAAAATAATAACGAATCTAGATAATGTTTTTAATTTGATTGTCACTGTATTCACCCCCTTCCGATAAATTGAGTCTATCTACAGGACGACGCTGTCTTTGTGATTGTCTCAATACCAGGGGCTCTGATTCTTCGCTTGGACCAGGAGTAGAAGTATCAACATGATCCACTTTGTCTGGAGTAAGTTCACCAGGAGTCTTAGGTTCAGGAAGCGGGGTTGAGTCGGATAATTCTTGATGTTCAGCTTCACCATAAGGAGCAAGATGTTTAGTTGAAACTGTAGTTTCCCTCCCGTCAAGATAACGGATGTGAGCATAGTGAGTATTGGCTTGAACAACATCAGCCTTGTCAACCAGAGGATCAAACTTGCTGTTTCGTACATGCCGCTTACTGGGCCAGGTTCGTCTAGCCACGAAGGAATCGAACTACCAGTTGACGAACGACGAGCAAAGTTCATGAAACTTGTTTCATGTTATGGACGAAGGGAAGGGTTAAGTAATCCCGACCGTTGTCCTTTAACTGCAAACACGTTTTATTTACAAACTTCAAAGATATCGTGTACCCGCTAGTACACTGCATTCTGGGTCATACAACAATATCAATATTCATGTACATGACCCCCAGTTCTATTTATAGCACTAAGGTAATCTTACTTAAAACCGTTAACACCGTGTATAACCAATATCCAAATATCCCCTTTCTTAAGTCAATTAATTTCAATCAACACTATAAACTCAAGAAACTGTTACATGTCATGAAACGCTAACCTTAACGTGTAAACTCTCGAAACTCTATCATCAAATTCTGATATAAAGAAACGTATTATCAATCAAATTAACGTTATTGCAAACATATGAAATTCAATAGCAAATTTCAAACAAAGTCATCAAACTTCACTGGCTTTCTCACAAAACGCCCTGACCTAGTACGGACGCTTTTATCAGAATTGTCAGTACATGTAACTTCTTGTTTCGGAATGTTCGGAACTGAAGAACGTGTTTCTGGCTTTCCTGAAGGTTTTTCTGAATAAAGAGAAGCATTGCCAAAGTCGACCTTTTCAAATACTTTCTGAATATGTTTACAGTTTCTCCTAAAACAACTGTTTCCTGTGTCAATAACATATGACCTCGCTTTATGTTCAGTCGCAACAATGTTTCCCTTATTCGACCAAGTTTTATCCTGATCAGTTCTAATCCTCACTTTATCTCCCACATTCACTGGTGGTAAAGCTTTTGCACCATGAGACCTATTAAAGTTGTTCAACATATTGCACTTGTACTTTTCATTCGCGAATTTTGTGAAAGTCTAAATTCCTAAACCTCAGATTTTCAGATGTTGTAGGTACTTTAGTGCACATCCTTCTCCCTGTGATAAGCTCCGAAGGACTCATTGCTGTTGCAGAGATAGGTGTACTTTGATATGCCATTAACGCTCCAAATATATCATCCTGACGACGTATTCTCTTGGCTATCTTAACTGCGCTTTCCGCTTCGCCATTCGCTTGAGGATAACGCGGACTGCTAAAAATATGCTGAATGTCATGGTCTGTTGTAAAGTCATGAATTTTGTTTGAGGCAAATTGTGGCCCATTGTCACTTACTAAATTGTTCTGGCATACCCCAACGAGCAAACATACACTGTAACTTGCCAATAACAAATTCACTTGTAGTACATTCCAAGTAAATAATCTCAATAAATCGTGAAAAATAGTCAACAACTACCACAAACTTTTCCCATTACATTCACATAAATCAGCTCCAATGCGTTTCCATGTTCTATTCGGCAAAGGTGTAGCTTTTAATGGTTCCGAATGCTGTTTAGGGCGCTGCTCATTACAAAATATGCATTATTTAATCAGATTCTGGATGTCACAGTTGATTCTTGGCCACCAAACACTTAATTTAGCATGTTCAAAACACTTATTTATTCCGAGATGTCCAGCGTGAATAGACTTCAGAATCCCACATCTCATCGCCTCTGGAAAAACAAGTCTGTCACGAAAGAATACAATTCCCTCACGAATCGAAAGTTTATTTCTCACATTGAAATATGGCTGTAATGCTTTGTAAATTGCAGACGGTTTCTGGGACCAACCTGACTTGATAAAATTCACAACAGAAGGTAGTAAAGGATCAGTTCTTGTTTCTTGTCAAATTTCATCAAGTTTCTTGTCTGTACAAGGACGAGAATTTACAATACTTGAGCCACACATAGTTATGTCCTCTTCAGTATTGCTTTTGTTCATGTCTAAAGGACTTCGACGATGCATCAGATACAATCAGCTGTTTTCCTGGTAAGTATTCAGCAATAGTATTGTAACGTAGAAAACGCATTAGAAAACGTTGAGAACGAAGTGGTGTATGGTTCAGATCCTGTGTATTAATCAGCGGAACTAAAGGCTTGTGGTCTGTGATTAAACGAAATGATGGTAAAGCAGTAATGTACCTATCAAATTTCTCGCATGTCCATATTGCTGTCAAACATTCCTTCTCGATCTGCGCATAGTTTTTCTCTAAACCACTTAATGAACGAGAAACAAATGCCAATGATCGCAGTTCTGAATCTAAGACTTGATATATCGTACCACCAATACCATAGCTACTGGCGTCTGAACTTATGATTGTTTTGCGTGATGGATCATAATATGTTAAAGTTGGTGCTTGAGTAAAAAGCATTTTCACTTTTTCGAATGCTTTCTTCTGAGGAGAATCCCAACTCCATGCTATATCCAATCTAAGCAAATTACTAAGTGGATTCATAATTGTGGATAAATTAGGAACAAATCTAGGAAGATATGAAAACATTCCTATTACTCGGCGAAACTCTGTAACGTTGGTAGGGGTTTTAAGTTCCTTTTTTGCCTCTGGTCTCCGTGAACATGGTTGAATGTCTTCCTTAGAAACGGAATATCCAAAATATTCAATTTTGTCCTTGCGAAATTCACATTTGTCCCTATTCTGAGAAATTACATATTCTTTGATGCGTTTAAGAACTAAATCCAATCGCTTATCATGTTCCTCCATAGACTTAGCATAAATGATAACGTCATCTAAGATAACATCCACACCTTCCAGGGGAATCTGGTGAAAACCACTTGTAGCATCTAGTTTAGAAAAGACTGTTGCTCCTGACAACTTTGGACTAATGTCATCTATATTTGGAAGCATATAGTGTTCCTTCTTAACTGCTTTGTTCAGACGTTTCAAATTCACACATTATTGAACTTGTCCACTCCTGTTTTGAACCGGAACTATGGGTGAGCACCAATCAGTAGGTTCTGTAACCTTTTCTATGATCCCTGCTTTTCTAAGCCTTTCACTTTCGTCCTTTACTTTTGGTAACAACGGAAAAGGTATTCTACATGCTGTCGTTAGACAATAAGGTTTCGCATTGTCACGTAATGTAATATTGACTGGGTCACCTTTCATTAAGCCTGTACCTGAGGTTTGTGTTATCGTGTTCACTTTTTGCACTAAGTTCATGGCAGACGCTGCACTTCTGGACAAGAAACCACAATCAGAATTTGGAATAAATATGACGGGAAATCTGTATACAGAATTTCTCAGTTTTGTAACGGCTTCAAATTTCCCTTTACAGGTAAGTTCCCCACCAGAAGTACGTAAAATTCCTGTGTGTTTATTCAGTCTTGGTTTCCATAGTAATGATTGGTATGCTGCTTCACATATCATCGATATGTCAGCTCCTGTGTCTATTTTAAATCGTAGATTTCTGCTACAAATTTTCAAATTCACACACCATACATCATCATCAGTATGAATTTCACAATTCACTGCGCCTACAAAATGAATCAGTTTGTGTATCAGGTTTGTTTACAGTAGATGTAGGCTTACAGGAATCAGATATTTTCCCATGTTTACCAGTCCCCTGAATTTCTGTAACTGTTTTGTGTTTCGTACGACAACAAACAGCAAAATGGTTCATTTTGTTACATACACGACATCGGCGGCCTCTTGCAGGACAATTCCCATCATCGTGTGATTTGTTGCACTTGTTGCATAATGATTTACCCTGTGAATAATGTTCTTTGTTTTGTTTGAATTGTCTCTGTTTGTACGTATTGTTCAATGTTCGGTTTCGTTTACACACTGTATCTAAGTTATGAACCTATAAATCGTTCACCTGTGATTTAACTGACTCAGAGTTCCTGGCCATGTCAATTGCTGTGGATAAGTCTAGATCAGATTTTAACTGTAATCTTTCAGATAAATGTCTATCAATAATGCCGATCACAACACGGTCTCTTATCTGTTCATTTTTATCCGCAAATTTTCAATATTCAGCTAAGTCGTTTAAAGACCTGACAAGTTCCTCCACCGACTCCCCTGGCTGTTGCACACGTAAATGAAATTTGGCACTTCCGTGGATAAAATTTCTCTGGGGTATAAAATATGCATCGAAATTCTCAAGAACCGTATCGAAATCATCAGGGTCTAAGTCCTCGTTTTCTTCCTGTTCGAATACAAATGTCTTGAAAATCTTACCTGCCTCCTTTCCCATAGAATATATGAGAGCTGAAACTTGGACAGAACCTTCTTCTTTGTCCAGCTTCGACGCAAGGCGATATCTCGTAAAAAGTTCCCTCAGTTCAGGCCATTCTGATGGGCGGTTGAAGTTGAACGATTCCGGTGCCACACATCGAAAAGTAGCAATTGTCAGTGCGTTTACGAATGTTCTCTGTAACAATCAACTTGCAGTACTCACTCTCACACCATGTTTCATGTTATAGACGTAGGGAAATCCCGAACGTTGTTCTTTAACTGCAAACACGTTTTATTTACAAACTCAAAGATGGCGTGTACCCGCTAGTACACTGCATTCTGGGTCATACAACAATATCAACATTCATATACATGACCCCAGTTCTATTTATAGCACTAAGGTAATCTTACTTAACACCGTTAACACTGTGTATAACCAATATCCAAACAAAACGCTCATGAGGAGTCTCATTGGTTGCGGTGCGTAGGAGAGAACGAATGGAATGTAACACATCTGGAAAGACCAATTGCCACTGTTCAATCTTAAGATTCTTTGATTTGAGAGACACTGTTACAGCCTTCCATACAGTCTTATTGTGCCACTGGACTTTACCATTACATATTGGGTTGTAACTGGCAGTACGGCTTGTAGCCACACCCTTGCTGGTGAGGAATTCCCTTAACTCTTGGCTCATAAACGAAGCCCCTCGGTCAGAATGCACATATGAGGGCATACCAAATAGAGAAAACAACGAAGTAAGACAGTTAAAAACTGTCGGAGTGGATACATCTGGTCATGGGAACACAACGGAAATCGTGAATACTCATCAACAACAATCAAGAAGTATTTGTTCTTGTTGTTGGTAGAAAGTGGTCCTTTGAAGTCAATGTTAATTCGTTCAAATGACTAAGTAGTCTTTATGAGATGAGCTGTGTTGGGTTTGTGGAATACTCGTTTACATTCACAGCTGACAGGGCACTAGTTAACAGTCCTCTTAACATCTTCTAGTGAGTAAGGAAGATTCTTTGCTCGGATGAAATGTCAGAATCGCGTAATGCCAGGGTGACAGAGTGAGTCGTGTAGCTTATAGAGGGAATTGTTGGCGCTAGAAGCACATGTGGCACGTGAGAAGGTATTAGGTGCAACACTATCTCTGCCAGGTCGATATACTATGTCAAAAGCTATAACAATTCAGTTCAATCCTCCATCGCATGATTTTATTGCTCTTAATATTCCCTTGATGACGGTTGAACATGTAAGAAACCGATTTTTGGTCAGTTTTCAGAGTGAAGTGAGACCAGTAAATAGTGTCTCCAGTGTCCGACAGATTCAACTATTGCTTGTGCCTCCTTCTCAACTGCAGAGTGCTTTATCTCGCTACCTTGGAGAGTGCGTAAAAAAAGGCCACTGGTCTACCCTTCTGATTAAGGGTAGCTACTATTGCTACATCTGAAGCATCCGTTTCTACCTCAAATGGAATACTCTTGTCGATGGCAGATACAGCAGCTTGGGCAATGATTCTCTTTAAATCTTCAAATGTTTGCTTTGCGTCAGGTGATAATGGAAATGATTTGCAGCTAGTTATAGGCTTAATTTTGTCAGAGAAGTTGGGAACCCATTGAGAATAGTAAGAGAAAAGTCCCAGGCATCTATTAAGAGACTTTGTGTTTTGTGGCAGTGGGAGTTCCAGTAGAGGCTTTAATCTTGCGGGGTCTGGACTAATACAGCCATCTTCAATGACATACCCCAGTAATGGCAATTGCCAGGCAGAGAAGATACTTTTGCTTTCATTGAACTTAAGATTTGCCTTTTGAGCAGCTTCCTAGAATAGCTTTAAATTGGTGTCATGTTCATTTTGGTCCTTTCCACAGACAATTATGTTGTCAATGTATGGAAACACACTACACCATTAATGACACCGAAGGAGATGCCAGGTGAATTGATAAAGCCCACCCTTGGCTTTGAACGCAGTGTAAGCCTTGTCATCTTCTTCTAAAGAAATTTGATGACAAGCACTCTGAAGATCAAGGGTACTGAAGACTACGTACTGAGCTATTTCATTGATGGTACCACCGATCCTTGGTAGAGGAAAAGCGTCCAGTTGTGTGAATCGATTGATTGTCTGTGAGTAATCATTTCTTGTGATTCTCATCCTTTGTGACAACCACTTGTGCCTCCAAGGGGACTGGCTTGGCTCAATAATGTCTTCCTTAAGCAATCGTTCTACTTCACTGGCTATGAAAGTGAGGTCTTCCTTACTGTATCATCTAGACTTTGTTGCAATGGGGTGGCATTCAGTGCTGAGGTTTGAAAATGGTAATGGTCGTTCAATGTTCAGAGTAGTGAGACTGCATATGGGCGGTGGTGATTTTGCTCCACCATATTTAAAAGTGACACTATCATGTTGGGACTGGCAATCAAGTCCTAAAATCAGATCAGAGCATAATCCTGGCATAACTGAGAGATGGGCATCCTAAAAAATTCTTCCTTGGTAGTTAATAGTTACAGTGCAAGAGCCCTTAGTCTTTGTGGTTAATGATGATGCTGCCATGGATACCCTACTGGCTACAGGATTAACGATGATGAGATGCCAGCAACTTCAACCAGGCTGGGATGTATGTAGCTCTTACTGCTACAGCTATCAAACAGTGCTTGTACACTCCAGTCATTCTTGACAACAACAGTTGAGGTTGACCTTTTGAGAGCTGGAGGACTTCTTATCGTGGCAAGAGTAGGTGACCAGAGTGCAGCTGAAACTTTGTTGGGCTTAGAGGCCTTGCCCCAACAAACTTTTGCAAAGTGTTCTTATTTTTCGCATTTATTGCAAATCGCATCTCTAGCTGGTCACGTAGAATGGGTGTATTTACAATTTCCAAAAAAGAAGCACTTGGAGTCTGTGGCTGCAAGTGTTGAGTTTGGCTGAATAGTGTCTTGGTTTGGTTGCTGAGTGATCATGTTGGGTGCTGCAGCCACAGCAGCAATAGGTTGAGGGGCAAAGCAACTTTCTAAGCTGTGCATGGCAGAGCTGTGCATGGTAGAGCCCTGGCTTGATCAAACATCATTTTGAGATCTAGAGTTCTGTTTTCTTTGAGCCTCTGACAAATTTGGTTAGAATGTAGACCAGAAATAAAAGCTTCCTGTACATATTACTCACAATATTTGGCAGCCATAGCTGATTGAAAGTTACAGTCTTTGATAACAATTTTGAGAGCTTGAAGATATTCATCTTGGGTTTCAACAGCCTGTTGTCATCTGGTAGCAAGAAGGTGTCTGGCATGTATTTCATTCATCAGTTTCACCTAAATATTTCAAAGAGTTTTGATGGTAGAGTCATAATTGTCACATTATTCTACATACTCAAATATGGTAGGTGAGATGAAATTTGTCAGGACTCCAAATTTATCAAGACCATTTTCTGTTAGTATGGTGAGGAAGTTTCTACAAGTTTGATGCCAGTAAATCCACGATTTGGAAGCTCCAGATGAGCTTGGATCAGCACTGAATCTCTCAGGCCTTTGAACTTTATCCATTTGTCTTTGCTGCTTAAATTGTTGTGAAGAACATGACACATTTACCTTGTTTATTAGGCTTTAATCAGCGAAAACTACATGCTAATTACAATTCAACAAAACATGGTGACTCAGTATAAGAGTCCACTGACATAAGTATTTGTGGGTTCACCACAGGCATCCAAAACATAGAATAATAACGAATCTAGATAATGTTTTTAATTTGATTGTCACTATAGAAGTTAAAGGAAACGTGTCACCACAAATGCAACAAACTAAAGTGGTACCAGCCAGGGAAGTTTTTAAGAACACTTCCTATGAAAATACCTAGAGAAAAAGTCAAGATTAGCCACATTTCACTAATAACCTAAAGACTGATGAGTGGTAACGAGATATGGGCCAATCAAGTTTAAAACCTATCTCTTTAATTGATCAAAAACATCAAGATGAGATGATGGAGCTCCTGCCCTTATGTGACAACAGTATTCTATGCAAGGATGCATGATAGATTGATGAAGATACAAAACTGCCTGTGGAATGAGGTACTCTCTTGTGAAGTTCGAAGAACCACCAACACTAGAAGCAGGCTTACAAACAGAGTTGATCCTTAAGGTTGTGTTGGAAAAGATGGAGCTCCTGCATTTAAATGTGATTTTAACTGATTGAATGAGACCATTCTTTCAATTGCTTGATTCCCACAAGCAAGCAGAATAACAAAATTATTCAAATCATCCTACTTTTTAAAATATTTGATATATCACCATTTAAAATAAGTCCATAATTTGCTCCTTCTAGCAGACAATCCTGCAGTTTAAATATGCAACATACTCCCTATACACAAAGGGCAGGTGTATTAGGTGGAAGTCATCATCATCATCATATTCAGTTTAACATCCGTTTTACATGCTAGCACGTGTTGGACAATTTCTTGAAATTGACTTCCAAGTTATCCTATCCTTCACCAGGTTTCTGCTGACACCTTTTCTTCAGATCCATCCTTATCACTTTCTCCCATGTTTTCTTTGGTCTTCCTCTGCCAGTGGTTCCTGTCACCTTGATTGTTCTGCATCTACTTGCCCAAGCATTCTTGTCCATTCTCTCCACATGCCCAAACCAATGAAGCCTCCTATTCTGCATACAGCTGCCAATACTGTCCAGATTCAATCTCCTTCTGAGTTCATTAGAACTGAGCCTGTCCTTTAGACTTACGTTGCACATCCATCTTATCATTCTCATGTCA
>RDPX01000042.1:2523570-2548810 GCA_003991215.1 Morbakka virulenta
GTAATGTTCATTCGTTTGAGTTGTCCCCACTGGTTTCTATCAATAATATTACAGGTTGCTCCGGAATCAATGACAGCACGAATGTCTATACCTCCAACATTTATCGTTACCGACTCGTGGGCACTATACTGTGATGAATCTACGTTGTAAACGATTGTGTTCACTAGGAAAGCATATTCCTGATCCTTACTATCCGTATCTTGCTCAGACGTTAACTGACGAACAGTACCCGTATACTTTCGGTTAGCTTTACTTCTGCAACATGCAGCGAAATGTCCTTCACCTTTACAGGTGTTGCATATTTTCCCGATCGCTGGGCATTTCGGATCCCTTGACTTGTGACCCGGTTTTCCACAATTAAAACACTTAACGACATCAGTTTTCTGTGCGTTATTGGTAAAACCTTTCTTCTTGCCAAAGTTTTTACGTTTGTGCTTATTGCCATAGTTGACATGATTAACTTCATTCGATACTGCACCTTCAATAGCAGATGCCTGTCTATCGGACTCCTCCATGGCATGTGCAATTTGCTTAAGCTGAATAAGGGTGAGATCTCGACCACGTTCTAACAATTTGCATTTCAGTCTATGCGATCTACATTTTTCAATGACTTGGTCACAGATATGTTCGTTAACTGCTGCTTCACTCCCAAATTCGCATGTTTCGGCTTGCATTCTTAATCGTGTGACAAATTGTTCAATTGTTTCGTTAGGCTTTTGCGTCATTTTTCTGAAGAGATGCCTTTCAAACGTAATATTTACGATAGGGGTGAAATGTTTGTTCAAAGTTTTTACCGTTTTATCATAAACTGTATCCTCCTGCTCCCCTTCCTCCAAGGTGAGAGTGAAAAAGATGTCCTGTACTCTGGGTCCTGCAGTATGAAGAATAAGAGCTCTCTTTTGCTCTGCTTGGGTAATACCCTTCCCTCCGGCATAGAGCTCGAACGACCTCAGCCATCGTTTCCAACGCGTACCAATGCTATTGGTATCTTCAACATCGAAAATTGGCATGGCATTTATTTCTCCGTCCTTCATCCTCGTCGCCATTGTAATGTAAGACAGTATGACACGAGACAGATAAAGTCAGATAACTTCATACAAAAAAAAACAGAAACAATCTTTCTGGTCTGCTACTTTTTTCAATCGCCATCGAGCACATGGAATAATCTCAGAACGAGGCTATCTTTTACATTTGACAATTCTTCATGTAAACAATTTCTTATTGTAAACAATTGTACATACACTACAGAATTTAGGACAATTTCACTACAGCCAAAACACAAAAAAACCATTAAAATAGTCCTCTACATGTTTCTCAGTTGCCTGGTAAATATTGTACTTGTACTGAATGATGGGTATCCTATTACCTGAGAGCTTTTGTGTTAATGTTTAAATTCTTATGTTTCATAGGGTAGTACATTTATTGGCACTTTAATAATAATAATAATAATAATAATAATAATAATAATAATATATATATATATATATATATATATATAGAAGAGAGCTCAGGAATTTACTTCTAAAATAAATAGAATAAACTGAAAAATAACCAATGATGATTAATAAAAAACATCAAGTCTAAATCAAATGATGTTCTTTTCATTTTTACAAGTTCATAAATCTAATTTTCTTAATATCTGAATCAAGGCTGCCCTAACTCTTGCTATATTGTATCTTTTAATTAACAACAATAGTACAAAATACAAACAATGACTTACTCTTTTGATTTATTTGTTGCAATTCCAAGAGAGAGACTAAGCCACTTGTAAGTTACCTACCAAGAAAACATTTCAGCTATCAATACTAAGAGAATAATGGATAGTACTTGTAACATGTTTTAACTCTGGCAACTTTTAAATTAATTTCAATCCTATAAAAACAAATACAGGAATTCCTGGCTATAGTTATTTTCCACACCAGTTACATTGTCAAAATAATGGTGTTGCACTTTATGTGAAGTCATGTCTTACTCTATCAACTAGACCTGAACTGATGAAAGAAATTACCAATTATTTAACAGTTTAAGTTGGATTTAAAAAACAAATGGTAATGCAGAAACCCGGGACACTTTGAAGATGCATCAGTCGAAGGTGGCTGGCTACCATGGAAAGGTGTAAAAACCTACCATGTACTCTTCAATCAACAATGGATCTCACAAACCTAAGCTTTAGACATAGCATGGAATCTGTGTCCTTTGCAGCAGTCACATTTATTAATAAACCTAGGGAGGAGAGATTGCCTATAGAAAGTCGTGGTAAATTGACAACTTGATTCTGAAAGCAAAATATTCAAAAAATGTGATGGAGTATGGTTTGTCATCAGTCCTACTGTAGTAAGATCAATCAAAGGATTCTTCATTCAAGCTTAAGCTCTAACAAGCAAATATTAAAAGGAGGAGGATAAAGTTTTCTATGAAGACTTAAGTAAGGTTATGAGGGAAGTGAAGTCAGATGGAGTGCTTGTATTAATAGGAGACATGAGTGCCAAGATAAGCAAAGGCAAGTACACAGACATAGTTGGAAATCAGGACTTGGAATGAGAAAAAAAAAAGAGTAGAGTGTCTGATTAGTTCTGTGAAGAAAAGGAACTAGCAATTGTGAATACTTTCTTGAAGCACCATCCAAGGAGGTTGTACACTTAGAAAAGCCCAGGGGATCTGCGTAGAAATCAGATAGACTATATCATGGTCAAAAAAGATTCAGAAATGCAGTAAGGTGTTGTATCACTTACCCAGGTTCAGACATTGAATTGGATCATGTTTCTGTCCTCTGCAAGCTGCAAGTAAGACTGAAACAAACTACTAAAATGTCAGATAAACTGAAGCTATTGGCTTCTCAAAGATTCAGGATAAAGATATGCAGGAAAAATACAACATCAAAGTAAGCAACAGGTTTGACATGCTGGAAAGGGTGGTAACAGAAGACATGAACAGCAACGTTGTGGCTCATGGGGATTGCTTCAAAAGCTGAAGCAGCAGAGGTAGTCCTTCCAGTAAAAGGGAAAAGATAGAAGAAAGGATAGATGAATGATGACATTCTTGTACTAATGGAACAGATGATTAAGTAAGGGCACCAGTGAATACAAGGTACTGAACCAGCAAGTGAATTCTAAGTGTATCAAAGCCAAGAAGAAATGGAATGAGGAAAAACGGGCATACATTCAAGAGGCAAATCAGTGGCATAATGCAAAAGAAGTCCACAGAGCTATCAAATAATTATCAGACAAAAAGTCTGTGAAAGCAGTTTTTTCCATAAAGAGTAAGGATAAGAAAATACACTACCTTCGTTAAAATTTTCTGCACTACCTCAAATTATAAATGAACCATTTTAGTATTGGATATTCCAAGAAAAGAGGAAATTGGCTAAAATAATTTCACTTTTTCAAAAATGGTTTTCCATAATAGCATCAAATTATCAAATTATTCTTAACTATCTCTCTTCTTCCTGTTTATAGCAAAACCATTAAAAAGGTAATGGATAAATGCCTTCATTCAGTCTAACAGAAGCCATAAAATTTTATTAGACAATAGAAAAGATGCTGGCAGAATATATATTGATTTGCAAATGGCAATTGATACTGTAAATCATAGCATTCTCTTGATGAAGCTAGATCATAATGGGATTGGAGGGACTACTTCGGATTGACTGAACTCTTATCTATTACATTAAAAGTAATGTCTCAGTGAAACAATGGAACTATCTAAAATGAAACTAGTTATCTCAGTATCACCTATTGAGTCCCTCATGGTTTGCTTTTAGGCTCTTCCTTTTCCTACTGTACATTAATGACTTGCCTTTCATATCCTCAAAACATGCCTTTCATTTTTTTACTGATGTGACAAACCTATACTTTGAAGCTGATAGTCTTGAACTACTTAAAAAAGTGAACAGGACCTCCCTGGCATCCTCTTATTGAAACTGTAATAAAAACTGGAAAGCGTCTAATTAAAATGGATATCAAGAAATCTGTAAATACCACTTGAATAAAAACTTTTTAAAAACTCACTAAAACTTCTTGTATGTTGTTCAAAATAAGACACTTTCTACCTATTAAAATGTCTTTGCAATTATTTATTATCACCTTTTATTCAGTAAGATACCCTAGTTTGGTGCCTATCATATGAAATATATTTTAGTCCACTATTCTTATTACAAAAATGGGTTGAAAGAGCAATTTCTTATGAAAATATACTACACATTCCATTCCTCCCCTTTTAAATTAAAACTTTTTAAAGCTGTACTATCTCCTTTGACACTGCTTTTTCCATTTAAGATTGTATTAATAAGTTTGCTCCTTCTTATTTTCATCCTGTCTTTTCATTAGCTGAACCTGTTCCTCAATAAGTAAAACTGCAAACTAGCAAAAATTATATTTCTGTACCTCATAAAAATGCTCTTTAATTGTGAATGGTACTTTACAGCATAGTGCTAGACTAACAATCCTGGCGATACAAAAAATTCATTATCTGCCTGCTGCTTTCTTTGAAAACTCAAGTCATTTTCCCTAGAAAATTAGTACCAATCATATTCATTACACAATATCAATTTTCAAGTGTTAACTTAATACCCAATTCAATTATGAAGCTGAATTAACCCTTAAAGAACTTGCCAAATTCGTTGGTTACTATAAAACATGTGGTTTCTCTCCTCTATTAGCCTGGCAACTGCGCGAGCTTCTCTTCAAGAAATTACCCTACGTACAATTTCCGTAATGTGTATTCTTTGAATAATTAGTATCATTGTTGACCTGGCATTCTCTTAAATTTTGTCCACTTGTGTACTCAGTATATTAATTTAGTTCATGTTATTCTTTGTAGTTGAATGCAAAAACATATATGAACTGAACTAAATCGGGCGAGGTGAAAGGCAAGAGTAATGGAATGCCGTGTTCGTTGGAGTAAATCATGGTTCTCTATAAAAAGGGGGGAAAGACATATCTCTTGTTTCTCTGGGCTCATTTCAGTTGATCATAGTGTAATTTTGAAAAAGTTCTGTTCCGTCATGTGGAAGAATTCATTTCAGTTTTAGGCCAAATTACAGCAAAAAAAAATAAACTGGCGTGGGCAACTGAGCATCATCTTTTAAAAACGATAGATCTTGGTTTGGAAGGATTGCAATATTTATATTACCGTGTCGTCGACCTTGTAACTTTGCATAACTTAGAATTATGTAAGTCAGCTGAGCTTCAAAAGAATAAAGTCAAAACTGTTCTGCAACAATCGATGCAGCAAAAGTGAACCCCAATCAATAAATCATACCATACAGTTGTATAGACCAAATAAAGTTTATGGTCTTCTCCGTTATAAAAAGGTGGAAAGTAAGTGAGATATATTCTTACTATCTTATTTTCTTCGTTCAATTCTTCGTCAATATTTTCAAGATACATATCGTCCGTCATCTTCGCCTGCATGAGCCATACCTGATAAACAAGATTCCCGCCAATAGTCAAAAACGAGACTCAGGACTGTTTCCGAAACGAGAATTTAAGTAAACTTCAGTTAAAAATAACATCAAAAAGACAGTGCCAGTAAAATTAAAAAAGAGAAAATTGTGTGTAAATGAGACTAAAACGGAAGAATTTAAAATTAAAAGCAAAGGAGGACAAGAATGGAAAAAGTGCAAATACTGAGGAAGCATGCTCGACACCAGGGAAGATATAGAAAGAAGAAAAATGCTAGCCACAGGAACATATAGACAATATCAATACCTGCTTACAAGTAATAAGTTATCATTCAGAACAAGAATCAGACACTTCAACGCCTACGTCGAAAGCATATATTTATATAATAGCGAACTGTGGACTCTGACTAAGAACTGCGAGAAAAAGATTGATGCTTTCCAAAGAAGTCTCAAAAGAAAAATTCTAAATATAAAATGGCCAAATAAAATAAGGAATGAAGAGCTATATGAAAGATGGAAAGTAAAGAAACGGAGCGAAAAGATAAGAGAAAGAAGACTCAGGTGGCTAGGACGCATGTTACGCCTGCCAGAACCCCTCCCCGGCAAAACAGGCCCTTGCGGAGGCTCTGAAAACTGCAAAGAAGCCAAGAGGCAGACCGGAAACCACTTGGATCTCAATGACTAATGCACAATTAGCAGAGAAAGGCCTGCCAAAAATTGGAGACAGAATAAGATGGAGGAAGATAACGAAAAGCTGATCTTTCAAACTCTTAAATATTGGATTTTAGCGCAATGTCGATAAACGACGGATGGCGTATTTGATGATGATGATGAACTCTGCCATTACCGGCCCCTAGTCTGGGTGAGAAAAGAGGAGGGTTGGGCGTAGGGCTAGTAACTCCACCAAGTGAACACTATTTGCTACAGAAATGCCAACAAAAGACCAAGAGATTTCTGTCCTGGGAGATAAGGGCCCTTCAAGAGGTCGTATGACGCCATGTGGTGAAAGCCGTGAAACCATGGAAGCTACAATGCCGACCTCCCTTCTATCGACAAGGACAACCGTCAACATAGGAACATGGAACGTAAGGACAATGTATGAAACTGGAAAGACAGCACAAGTAACCACATAGATGAAAAGCCAAAATTTCACACTGGTCGGAATCAGCGAGACGCCTTGGGGACAATCAGGACAAAGAAGACTACTCAATGGAGAGGTGTTAATGTATTCCGGCCATGAAGAAGAGAATGCTCCATACGCAGAGGGCATCGCGCTCATGTTGTCAGGGCAAGAACAACGAGCTCTGATAGGATGGGAAGCACATGGATCAAGAATAATTGCGGCATCTTTCAGAACAAAGGCAAAAAAAGTGAAGATGAATGTAACTCAGTGCTACGCCCCAACTAATGACAGTTGCAAAGAAGACAAGGATCAATTCTACGACAGACTGCAAAATGGCCTGGCAAAGTACTCAGCGAAATATGTCAACATACTTAAGGATTACCTTGATGCCTACGTCGGACACGACAATACGGGATATGAGATAGTGATGTTACAACATGGACTGGGTGTTATGAATGAGAATGGCAAGAAATTTGCAGACTTCTGTCCAATGTAGAATCTGTTCATCGGTGGCGGCACTTTTCCCATAAAAGAGTGCATGAGTAAAGAAATTCAGGAGGACCCTAAATGATGTAAGAGTGCAAAGAGGAGCAAATGTTGCATCTGATCATCACCTGCTGACAAGTAGGCTAAAGCTGAAGCTGGAGAAAAAGCAGAACAGTACAACAACGAAGAGATTGAAGTACATCAGTATGCTAAAAGACGACAAGATTATAGAAGAATTTAGACCGTCACTCACCAATAAGTTTCGCGTGCTACAAGGCCTGGTTGAGGAAGAGCCCACCATTCAAAATCAATGGCAAGAAGTGAAAAAGACATTCACATCAGCAGGTCAGGATTAGTAGGTCCCAAGAAACACAAAAAGAAAGAATGGATATCCTACTCAAGATTCAAGGGGAAAAGACATAAGAAGTCTGCACTAAACAACAGTCGAACAAGAGCAGCTAAGGTAAAGGCACAAGATCTTACAGAAGCCAATAAAGAAGTGAAGAGGAACGTAAGAGGAGACAAGTTCAAGTACATGGACAGCCTAGCAGATGAGGCCGAGCAAGCAGCAGTCAGCAATAACATGAAACACCTTTATGACACTACTAAAAAATTGTTGACACACCACAAGGGGTGCGAATGACCAGTAAAAGACAAGAAGAAAATGCTGCAATAGGAAAAGAGCAACAACTTCTTCAATGGACAAAACACTTTCGAAAGCTCCTGATAAGGACTATTCCCCCGAAAGCTCTGAATATCGATGCAGCAGAGATTGCCCAGGACACCAACTGTGAAAAGCCGACCAGGGAGGAGATTAGAAAGTCCATCCAACTACTGAAGAATGGTAATGCAACAGGAGCAGACAACGTCCCGGTGAACCACTCAAAGTAGACCTGGAGACCATTGTAGAAATGCTGTGCTCTCTCTTTGAGAAGATATGGGAAAAGAACAAACTAACAGCTGACTGGAAACAAGGCTACCTTATCAAGCTACCAAAGAAAAGAGACCTAAGTAACTGTGCCAACTATAGAGGAATAATAATGCTTCTATCGGTGACAGGGAAGTTCTTCAACATAATTTTTCTTGAGAAAATGGAAGACATCATTGACCCCATCCTTCGAGTCCAACAGGGAAGATTCCACCAGTGTAGATTATGCATTGATCAGATTGCAACCTTAAGCATCATCGTAGAGCAGTTGCTAGAATCGAACTCCTTATTGTATGTCAGCTTTGATGATTATGATAGTGTAGACCGTGAAACCCTCTGGAAACTTCTTCGCTATTACGGAGTACCAATCAAGCTGGTAAACTTAATCAAGGACTCCTAGGAAGGAATACGCTGTCGAGCAGTTAATGAGGGACAGTTAAGAGAGAGCTTCCAAGTCAATACCAGAGATAGACAGGGCTGTATATTGTCTCCTTTTCTCTTCCTGTTGACAATCGACTGAATCATGAAAACATCCACAACAGGCAGAAGAAACGGAATCTAGTAGACACTGTTCGACTACCTTGACGGGCTAGATTTCGCAGATGACCTGGCTCTGCTCTCACACAGCCAGTTGCAGGTGCAGGACAAGTCTAAATGCTTAGCACCCACTTCTTCCTAAGTTGGCTTTAGGATTCACAAGGGTACAACCAAGATACTCAAAATCAATTCAATAAGTGAAGCATCAGTCACATTCCACGGAAGTAAACTGGAAGAACCTGAGTCCCTCACATATCTGGGGCAGCATCATTGGTAATGAAGAGAGTACAGATGCAGACAAACAGAGCAAGAATTGGGAAAGCGAGAGTGGTGTTCTTACAGCTGAAGAACATCTGGAGCTCCAAAGTTGTCTCAAAGAGCACAAAGATTCGGCTGTTAAACTCAAGCGTCAAGTCAGTCGTACTGTATGGAGTAGAAACACAGAGGACAACAAAGGCTGGCATCAAGAAAGTGCAGACCTTCATCAACAGCTGCCTGATAAAAATCCTCTAGATACGATGCTCTGACACCATCAGCAACACAGACATATAGCAACGCACCAGTCAGTTACCATCTAAAGACGAAAGCAGCCACAAAAAATGGGTAAGAATTGAATAAAGTCAAAGGAAGCCAGCCAGTAACATCACAAAGCAATCACTCAAGTGGAACTCCAAAGGAAAGCGGAAAAGAAGAAGGGCCAGAAACACTTGGAGACGAGATAGTGATATTGACAGAAAGGAAGTGGGAAAGAACTGAAGTCAGCTGGAACGAGCAGCCCAAGACCGAGCACTCTATCGGACTGTTGTCAGCGGCTTATGCTACAGGAGGAGGTCTGGTCCAACACTTGATAGTCAATTTCAGAATAAAGGGTCCATCCCTTATTGTGTGTTGATCAGAAGCAGCATTAAAGTAATGTTGAAGGTAAATATATGTGTATGCGAATAAGAGAAGCACAACACATATATTTACCTTCAACGTTACTTTAATATTGCTTCTGATCAACAAACAACCTTCTCTTATTCGTATGGATTTTTAAACACTGCAAGTAAAACCATCTGTGCTCGTTTCATTTCTAAACATCAGAAAGTGTTCCACGAGATCAACAAACTGAAGAGTCGAGTGAGACATGCCATTATGATGTGTCACTGCAGTAATACCCACATACCCACACTTCAGCTGCCAATTAAAAATATTTTGAATAATGGAGCTTTAATTGATGGCTATAAATGACACTTAGTTTTGACATTCTTTTTGCTAATAACATTCTACTGTTTTTATTGCACATATATTTACTTTTTATTTCTCACGGGATTACCCGGATGACAGTGCACATTTTTTTGCTATTGAGGTACAATCTAGTGTAAAATTTTTGTTAATTTTTAAAAGGTCTTTAATCTTAATTCAAACATTTCACTAGAATTTTATACCTTATTCTCTCAAGTACAGAATGGACGAATTCACTAAGTGTACTTTTATACAAAGAGAAGTTTTTCCGGTGAAGGCCAATCTTTGCATCGTTGGTTATACATGTAACTCGAACATCTGATAGTTTTCGCTGTAATTTTTTTAGAACTCTTTTATTATCAAGATTTTTTATTTCTTTAAAAGATTTTTGAAATTGTTCATATCTTTTGAATAGAAACCTAGGGTATTTTTATTTATATTTTTTACATGGCCATACAGACATTCCTAACGGGTGGTTTTATACTCGTGTCATTTGGTTAGGTTAATCTAAAACACACTTTTAACTCAATGATGTAAATTTTCAAAGATGTCACAAGTACTAATTCTGGTCGTTGTGTGCAGGTAAAAAGTGTGTTCTTGTTGTAAAATAGCCAGGGCTATCCACCAAAAATTTTGATTGAAACTTTTGGGAGCCATGATGAAATTTGACTTTAGCATCGAGCTTTGATGGCATCTGTATCTTTGTTACCGGACAAAAACTTGTCA
Source organism: Morbakka virulenta (assembly GCA_003991215.1). NCBI lineage: Eukaryota > Metazoa > Cnidaria > Cubozoa > Carybdeida > Carukiidae > Morbakka > Morbakka virulenta. Next base: position 2,533,996 of record RDPX01000042.1, read on the forward strand.
AGAATGTGGTGCTGTGTGTTTTCCTCCATGGCACAAGAGACGAAATTCCTTTCAAATCAATCCCCACGTTTTTAATTCTTAACAGTAGGCAGAGATAGTACCATTGATTTTCTTAAGAGTGAAAATAATTTTTTCTGCAGTTTACTACCTAATTCCAGAAGCTGCTACACGCTGCCTGACAGTTTTCGGGGACACAATTTATGTCCTATTTTTTAAATTTTATAAGTTTGTTTCAGGAATTTGTGGGCTTTCCTTCCACACTTGACTGCGTCTCTCATTTCTAGTGCGTTTTCGATCGTTTCATCTTAAGTGATGTGGGTTTGGTTTTTTCTTTTTTTTTGGGGGGGGGGGAAGGGGGTTACATAAAAGGATCGTCTGTTTTTGTCCTTTGATGATCAGCGTATTCGTAACTTAACCTTGCGGTGTTGAAATAAGTACAAAGGGAAGGTAAACGTGAGTCATAACTTTGAAAAAAGGGAGAATGAGATGACAAATGCTGGCTCCTGAATGCAAGTTGAGCCACTTACGAATACATCATAGAACACGACTGTCACATGACTGTTTCAACCAGCCATGTTTAAGGTTTTAACAAGAAAAGAGCCATGTTAATTTGCCGTGCATGTAAACAGTAGTGATGACAGTTTTGTGTCTTGGGTACAGAGGGAAGGGTGTGTCTTATTCAGGGGTTATTCCAATGCTTTTATTATGGCATCTTTAATCTGATCATATTTTATGTCAAAACCAAAGCTTTTCCCCCAGATAAACAAATCGTTCTCCGATTTTCTAGGGAGAAACTATTTTCTTTCCCAACGTTAAATAAGACAGGTGTTGCACATATGATGAATGGGGACTTTTGTTGGCGGAGTAGTGACATTTGATGATTTGCATTAGGAAATCAGTCCACACGCAACACGTTTGAAACAAGCTCAACAATAGGTGGTTGACGGTCTCCAGACTGGCTACGATGATTCTGTCGTCAGCTAACTGAAACCATTTACGGGGAGAGACTTATTAATTATAAAAAACTCTATCCTGTTCATTGCATTCGTTTTTGATCTAGGGTTTTCTCAATACGTTTAGAAATGAAATCATCAGTTGCGACAGAAATCGACAATGTATTGTACACGTTAGCAATAAAATTTCTCCTGTCCAGTGGTTAGCTCTGAATTTTTATAGCTTCATTTATAAGACTATGATGTACCTCTGTAAAGACTTTACGTAAATCTATTAATGTCATATATATGTCCAATTTGCTTTATCTTAACTTGATTCTTCGTGTAAGATAAAGGCTTTGTGTACTTGTCATCATCTTGGTTATTTACTTTGAGCTTCATTTCGAACAATGTCTCCCTTAAACCCATCCCGATGTCGGAAGAAGTATCTTTCAACGAGTAACGGAAATTAAATCATCAGACACTGATCCACTGTATGATACATCTATATCTATNCTTTATCTTAACTTGATTCTTCGTGTAAGATAAAGGCTTTGTGTACTTGTCATCATCTTGGTTATGTACTTTGAGCTTCATTTCGAACAATGTCTCCCTTAAACCCATCCCGATGTCGGACGAAGTATCTTTCAACGAGTAACGGAAATTAAATCATCAGACACTGATCCACTGTATGATACATCTATATCTATATATCTATTTAATGATCCATCCATCCACCCATCCATCCATCGATCGATCGATCGATCGATCTATCTATCTATCTATCTATCTATCTATCTATCTATATATCCATCTATCTATTTTTCTATCTACCTACCTACCTACCTACCTACCTATGTATGTATGTATGTATGTATGTATGTATGTATGTATGTATGTATGTATCTATCTATCTATCTATCTATCTAAGCCGGTTTGTCATAAATACCTAGCTTATAAAGTACTAAAGTAGGGGTGGGAACTTCTACAACCATTTCATAATTTTAACTTTCATAATCCTTTAGAGGATAGCCTTGTTCTGCATTTTTGTACTGTTTTGTATTGACAGCTCAAACCAATATTCCTTTACTTCACACTAAAAAGTAACAGGTTAACAGAGTTTCCATACCCCTTTATTCTTTTAGGATAATAAGCATCTGGAAGAAATTTTAAAGCACATGCTTTTTAGTAAGCATAATTCTTGTAGGAGTTTTACCAGAACAAAAATGACAAAGCTTATATGCATAAGTATTACTAACTTTCCGATTGTTCCAAGTTGCATTGATGAGCTGTTGGACAACGGTAAGTGTCTGGTGAATAGACGCTTTAAAGGAATTTTCTTAAGAGAACAGAAGCGTCAATAAAAATATAGTCTTCTTGATTTCTATTCTACAGGCTACAGGGCCAAATATTTTGCTATTTCATTCAGTCTAACATCCCCTCCCACCCATCAATTTCTTTGACGATTCCTTATGTCTTGCTGTAATAGGACTAGCTTTGCCTTTAAATTTTCTGTTTTTACATTCCTTATAAAGGAAAACTGGTAAGCAGACCTTGTAATACAATATATCGTTATCGCGTTATTTGGATGGCAAGACTGAAAGAAGGCAGCATTGCGGTAGAGGATTGCAAAGCCACTAAAATGTTTAACTACCTTTAATGTTTGCTACAGCATCAAAGAAACAAAGTCCATAGGCTCTTACTAATAACGCTACAATTCACACCAATATTGGGATCTAAATTTCAGCAATTCAGCAGCGGTGTGTAAGAAGGTAAAGCAAAGGTAAAGCTGATTGTTAGAGATTTTATCTAAGGTTTAATTTTATTTGCTATCTAGCAAACCAGCACCACATTGGTAAAGCATCCTAAAATGTGAAAATAAAGTTTCCTCTGGCAAACAAAAATACCTATTTACGATGGGAACTCATGCTTTTAGTCCTGAAGGATAACGTAGTAAAACTTTGACAAAAACAACAAAAGTCAAGAGAAAGCGCGCGCGCGCGAGAGAGAGAGAGAGAGAGAGAGAGAGAGAGAGAGAGAGAGAGAAGAAGAAGAAGAAGAAGAAGAAGAAGAAGAAGAAGAAGAATGGAAGCAGGAGTGGCATGTAATAATACCGGGGCTCAACTGTGCTTGCATAGCTGTGGTTTCTTAGCCAAATTTCAGATATATAATATATATGAGATATACGGCGGAGCCGTGGCTTAATGCTTAGTGCAACGGCACGATAACCGGCTTTCATTCCCCGAACGGGCAACTTTGGAAATTCACAAAAGAAAAAGCCATTGGTTGGCGTCAGGAAGGGCATCCATCCAAGAAATTCCTCACTGCCAAATCCAAGTCCCTGTGAAGGGCACCGTCTGAGCCCCAGTTACTGGGGAAAATGACGTTAAAACCCCCAAAATAAATATATACATGAAATATACATAAAATACACGTAAAATCCAAACATTACGACTCAACAAAAGAGCTGTTACCATAGCCAAACTTAATTACAATTAATAGCATGATTCAAGAGCGTGCAACATACAATAGGATTTCTTACAGCATAACGAACCAATTAACATTATTTTGCATTTCAGAAAGCGTAAACATTTTCACAAGTCACTCCTAAATAATCAGCCAGAGCAGTGCTTTGTAAAATATTTGAATTCTTTAATTTGTTTTCGGTTATAAACGGTAATTTATATTTAATAACACCAATAAAAGTAGATGAAACATCAAGACGAACGCTTCTTCCTTACAGACCCACCCTTGTGGATTCTCTACCAAACAGACTTTTACCTAATCGATATTTATCACACTCCATGTGCAGTCTAATGTTCTACTGTAATTTACTACGTGCTAATGCGATAAGGAAAAAATCAAAGCATAGGGTAGGGCTATGTTTAGACGATAAAAGCCATAAACTTTCTACAGGAATTCGACGAGTATATAATTGGCTGCCCAATCTGAATGGAGGTGATTATATCTCTTCAGAACACAGGCCGGCAATTTATGAAGCATTCTGAATTGTTAAATGATTGCATGGGTGTTATGACGATAAAATGCTTCCAGCATCTAGTAGGATCAGTTATTTCAATTACTGGCTGCTTGGTGGTTATCAGGCGAATTACTGGATCTTCCTAAGAAATTGAAAAAATTTTATTGGGATGTAATGGGCTTAGCAGCTGAGTACTATTTACTTCAGATTTTTATATGTTGAACCATGGTAGCAACGACCATCAAAGAAACTCCAAATACGGAGGATAGTTTATTTCACTTAGAAAATAAGTCACATCAAGTAAAACAATAACTTCAAATCACCAAGCGTGGCAATGGGTTAAATGGCTTAATTTCTAGGGTGTTTATAATTAATTGCTACCTGATTTAATTCTCTCAGTAAATTATGCTCTAAAAATCAATTCCAGGAAACTTCAAGATTTTCCTTATTTCTATTTACTCTAGCAGTTTCGAAATAAAATTATAAATGCCAACATGTCTGTAAAATTACAATTGTAATTGCCTCATGAAACAAAGTTGAATGCAATTACTTAAGTAGGTTAAGTAGGCTTATCATGTTTGGACTAGATTCTGTGTCCAAGTTTTATATATTTGACTAATAAAGAGTAAAGGTCCTGCTTACAGTCTCATTTCAGGATATTCTGTGCTGTACATTTAGTGCTCAAAATGTAATGTAAAGCCCCGACGTTGTCTCTTGTTTTGCAAACATAATTGACCAAATGATATTTTCTAAAAAACGGGAAGTCTCTTTATCACTACATCATGTTCTTAAATCATATTTACAGAGTATAAGAAATCGTTTTAAATATTTATTAAAAGATAAGTACCATTCTCGACGTCGTACTACAGTTGGCAGAAAACAAAAACTATTGATTCAAAATAAATTGAATATTAATCTCTTAAATGCAAGCAATTCTTTTTTAAAGGAACTATTGTCCACATATTTGGTGTAACTTTATCAGCTATGCAATTATTCATTAAATTAACTAAATACCGGGTGGTTTTCCGACCGGAAGGGAAAAACTGAATTTTTTGTGTCCAAAGCCTGAGACCGATCTTTTAAAAATACTTTTTAGGATTTGCTACTTTTAAGTTTGAGATGGTACGTAATTATTGACTATTAAATTTCAAGGAAGTCCTAATACCTCGCTTTCATGCTCCATTCTTTCTTCTTCGCTGGACTCGTCACCTTCATAATGAAGATCTGTTTCTGCTGGACTACTCAAACCAGAGCCGTCATCCTTATCTTCAATACTTAAATCTTCCTCCTCCCAGAAAGGAAGGCTTTTTCTTTCCATTCGATAGGATTCGCGACGCATTCTGCTTTTAAAGTCTGCTTCAGATGCAAGTTCTTCCAAAGCAATGATATCTTCATCTTGTTGATACAAAGAAATAGGAGAAGCAGAGCGTTTAGGGGACATATTTGAAAGCTCAATTTCGCTGTCATCGTTCCACAAGTCTGGTGGTTGAGGGCTCAACCCGAAAATGGTCACTGTTGATGCACGGTGTACTTTGGTAAAGTTATCGCCTTTGGACATGGGTGGTGGGGCTCGCAAATAGTCATAGTCAGAAAGACTTATTCGTGGTGAGGATAAAGCACTTATACTCTTTAAAAATTTTGAATCTTGAGGTTCTTCATACGTCGCTGTTGTAAAGTAGAAAGGATGTGAATCAATTCCTGTGGGGTCTGCGGGAATGCGTCCATGATCAACCATCACGGAACCATCAGGTGACTCAATAGTCATAGTTACCTCGGGTAAACTATGTTTTAATTGAACAGCTTCTTCACTCCTAAATCCAGAATCTCTTCTTGATACACCATCAGCTTCAAAAGCAAGGCTCGAGTCTGGCCTCCAAAATGCTAACGTATCCTTCTGTACAAAAGTTGGTGCAGGTTCAAAATTCGTGGTATGGGAAGCATCAGCGGTTTCATGACTTATCTCCTCTTCTTCTTTAGCCTCATTCTCTTTATTCTGGTCCACGCCAGCAAGAAAAAAATCATCAAGACCGGTATATAATGGTGCATTACTCCACACCTTTCGTGACATGACGGTGGCATTTTTTTCTTTTCGAAAGTGGTCATCATTTTGCTTTGATTTTTGCTTTCCACGATTACTGAGAAGCTTCCGTCGAGCTTTATGTGATTCCGGGGCAGAGTGATGAGGTGGCCTAGGAAACAGTCTAGATTTTGAATTTCGATTTCCAGAGCCCATTTTCGTATTTTGAGGAGACGGTGTGTTGGAAGGAGATAACATTACAGTTGCACTCTTAGATCTTCTTTGGTCTCCTGCATTCCATTCTGACTCCGCATCTGAAAAGTTCAGTTCAACAATCGTCAGTCGTCCCAACTGAGACAGTGTTTGTCTGACTTCTTTCTTTTCAGTACTTTCATCATTACTTGCATCATCAACAATTGGAGACTCATCACCCTCATTGTCACAAGATTCCGCCAAATCCTCTGTAGATGGAACTCGACGAATAGACAAAACCTAAGAAATGTACAAAACAATAAAGAAAATGGATGAAAACAAGAAAATAGTTAGAAACTTTATTTAAACCAGGTAACTTGCAGCCAAAGTATTTCTAAAACGAACTAGTTTACTAAATTAAAAATACATAAAAATCATTAGCTTTTAAAGTAATAAAATAATCATAAAAGGTGATTGGAGAAAATTAGACCACGGAAGTCGAAAGGGTATGACTAAATGTAGAAAAGTGATACTTAATCATATATATATATATCTTTCTTTTTTTCTCTCTCTCTCTCTCTCTCTCTCTCTCTCTCTCTCTCTCTCTCTCTCTCTCTCTCTTGTGCTTCACATCACGTATTGTGATTCTGCACTTCTCAAAGTTATGACAATATCATAAATGTGAGAATAAAGACTCAAAAAGACAGGACAGATTTCCCGCCATGTGGATTCGTCACTTCCACAACCGTTTTTAGTTAATCATCAATCTTTTAAAAGGGCGTATTAAAACAACACAATTTGACTATGTTGGTATTGGATACNATATCTTTCTCTCTCTCTCTCTCTCTCTCTCTCTCTCTCTCTCTCTCTCTCTCTTGTGCTTCACATCACGTATTGTGATTCTGCACTTCTCAAAGTTATGACAATATCATAAATGTGAGAATAAAGACTCAAAAAGACAGGACAGATTTCCCGCCATGTGGATTCGTCACTTCCACAACCGTTTTTAGTTAATCATCAATCTTTTAAAAGGGCGTATTAAAACAACACAATTTGACTATGTTGGTATTGGATACTGTGATACTGGAATAAATCCTGCATGTCCAAACCATAACATGGGACTTATTTAAAACAGTACGTGGGAAGAGAGTTGCGCACATTCGGCGAATAAAATAGTAAAAAGAACAAATGATAAAGTAACATGCTTTACTTTGTCAGGAGGGCTTTGAAGAAACAAGCTGAGCCAACCAGGTACTTACAACTCCATAGATTAGATAGATTAGATTCAAATAAATGTTAAGGGTTCCTCCACAAGTGGCGCGTATTATAACTTCTTGTAGCATACCCCAAATAAAGAAGGGGTATAGTTACTAAGCATCGATAATCATGGCAAAAGATGAAAGCCGAAAAGGAGGGTTTTTGAGTTTGTGCATGGCAGCGCTATTATTACCAGAAGGTTACAGAGGCAGCAAACTTGGTATCACCACGAAAAATGGATATACTGTGTATGGAGAAAGCAAAGTGAATGGAGTCAAAAAGGTGGAACACAGGTCACGACTATAATAAGCTCTATTAACTTAAAGGAGAGAACAGGAGCCCGGATGGTGTAATTGTTAAGAATGACGAGAAGTAAAAAGAATTAATAAAAGCAATATAACCCAGCCGTAGGTATAAAGGGATGATGGCAAAACTATAATATGCACATGACGTTTGCAAAGTTTATCAGGTGAAGGAAAAAAAAGAAATGTTAGAATATTTTTTAAAGTTATAAACTATCATTATAGACTACGAATGTGAGGATATTGATGTAGATATGAATAGGCTTCTCTAACAGAATGGGTAAAAAACAGTAACAGGCACAGGACGTTACTCAACGAAATTAAAATCAAACCATAAAGAAAAGAAGAGCAGCCAGATAGCTGATTTCAAAGATTGAAACCAGATGGAAGATACTGAGGTAGGCTAAACTAGAGAATGCCACCAAAATACTAGAACAAAACACTGTCCCATCAATCTATGAGGAAAACCAAGATACAGTGAATTTTCATGGCGGTACTTCGAAGTAAAAGAACAGGGCAGATAAAGAGTTGTTGTCAGCGAAAAATTTAAAACCTTGCAAAGTATGCTTGATAGTTTTGAGAATTTTAAAGTAGACAGGTGTAAAGGCAAAAGGTAAGACAACTAAAGACCATTATGAGCACCCAAAACAGAGGACAAAAAGGCAACATTGCAAGGTGAAGGGACTACAACACCAAGGGCAATTACGGAGACTAATCTAAAAAGAAACTAAGAAAAAAAAAGAAAAAAGAAACACGAAAAGGTAAATGAAATAATCAAGCAAGTTAGTTAAANTATCATTATAGACTACGAATGTGAGGATATTGATGTAGATATGAATAGGCTTCTCTAACAGAATGGGTAAAAAACAGTAACAGGCACAGGACGTTACTCAACGAAATTAAAATCAAACCATAAAGAAAAGAAGAGCAGCCAGATAGCTGATTTCAAAGATTGAAACCAGATGGAAGATACTGAGGTAGGCTAAACTAGAGAATGCCACCAAAATACTAGAACAAAACACTGTCCCATCAATCTATGAGGAAAACCAAGATACAGTGAATTTTCATGGCGGTACTTCGAAGTAAAAGAACAGGGCAGATAAAGAGTTGTTGTCAGCGAAAAATTTAAAACCTTGCAAAGTATGCTTGATAGTTTTGAGAATTTTAAAGTAGACAGGTGTAAAGGCAAAAGGTAAGACAACTAAAGACCATTATGAGCACCCAAAACAGAGGACAAAAAGGCAACATTGCAAGGTGAAGGGACTACAACACCAAGGGCAATTACGGAGACTAATCTAAAAAGAAACTAAGAAAAAAAAAGAAAAAAGAAACACGAAAAGGTAAATGAAATAATCAAGCAAGTTAGTTAAAGCGGCAAGACCTTACAAGTCAACAAAAGGAGTTGGGCAGGTCTATGAATGACTCAAGACGAAAAAAACCCTGAAAAAAATGACGAGAGGCAAGAACACATCAACTGAACCAGCAAATTATCTTGATCTCCGAGCCACGGTGCTTTAAAAAAAATGGCAAACGGATGGTGTGAAAGCTTTCTTCCCTTGGCAAGTGCGTTGGTGTTAACTGTTGGCATAGTACAGCACTAAAGCTAGGCTTAAACAGTTATATAAAATATTGACAAAGCTTGGAGAAAACGTGCGGCGTACAAATGAAAGACAATAACAAAACAACATCTACCTGCACTATTTACACAGAAGCAAGTAAAATACGTCAATAGAAAGAGATTGACCAAGACGACACAAGACATGAAGAGCTCGAGGTCCGACAGAAGAAGAGAAGTCAGTTGAGTAAATAATGAAAGAAAGGGAAAAGCAAGACAAGTTGCTAAAGCAGAATACTGGGTGATGAAGTAAAGGGCCTGAAAAATTGGCAGGGCAGAATCCGGAATGATGGGAAAACAAGAGAGCAAAAATATTACTATAGCTAAAATTTAGGTTTTAAGTAGTATGTTGAGGTTCATAAGATGATACTGGGTCTCAAGGGTAAAGCCTGAAATACGGTAAAACCACCATCATCTAAGGACGTCATGTATTATGGAAACCGAAGTGGCCTTTTACGACCGATTCGAAAGACGTAAGCACATTACAAGAGTGGTAGCATAAAGGGGCCAACTTCGCTAATGCAGAGGTGCTTGAACGTAAAAAACATAGGAATGCTAGTTGTGAGTCGGCAATTCCATACAGAATATTACATGATACGTGGCCACCAACTGTAAAGAGTGGTCTCTGTAAATGCAAAATAGCTTTTCAACACAAAAAAGTGAACAACTTGGCGGTTCACAGTATATTTTGTCATTTATTTTAGGCCTAATGTAACAAATAAATTGACTGATATACAAACAGACAGCCATAATAAGAATGAAAAATTCTGTGTAAAGGTCATGATGTAACTGTGAATGTTACTTCTGACTGCACAAAATTCAGTCTCGTTGGTTTTTTTCAGCCGCACTTTCTTGTACAACAAGAGCCCAAAACAGCACATATCAAAGGTACACAGGAAAATCTCTTTCTTTCGCACTATCAAAATGCAAGTAATTTTTCAAATTATGCAGTAATATATCAATCAATTAGTGTCACTTCATCGGAGTCGAAGGTTGTGCACCATGTTCTACAAAGACAGTTTATTTCCAGATAATCTTTTGGCCACTCCTATTGTCCCACATTTAGACCATTCTTTTATGTCATCTCCCTAGATTTTCCTTGGTCTACCACGGCCTTTCTTCCCTTCAATAAAACCTTCTAAAATTAGCTGCACTAATCGACCACTGCTTCCTCTCATGATGTGACCTGCATACCAAAGTTTTCTCCTTGCCAAATCTTCCAACCAATTTCCTTTCACTCCAATGATTTCTTTCACTCTTTTGATGGTTACATGATTGGTGTATTTAATTTTCAAGATTCTTCCATAGCACCATAACTGGAAGGCATCTGTCTTATTTTGAATTGCAGTAATATATAGCTGGCAATAAAGATAAAATTTCTTGAAAAGACTGCTTTTGCCTCGAGTTTTCAAGACTTGGGATTAAGGTCACTGTCAAGGAAAAAAACACATTTTACTTTATAAGGGAATATTTTAAAAGACAGAAAAAGTACTGGAAAGAAAACATGCTGCTTATCTAAATTAACAAATTATTTGTTCTGTGTTAAGAAATAACAAATCACCTATTCCAATAAACTTGAAGAATTTATATCAAGTTAGGCATTAAACAAAACAAACAAACGACTGCCAATAGTAAAAATAAAACAATAAACAAGCAAATATTACAAAAGTCACTTTGATATCTCTTAGTCTAAAGTAGTGGCTATCGAGGAAGCATTATTTTACTGTTACTGGGAGAGGTCATGGAGAGGACTAGTGGGGCAAAGGGATGAAAAATTACAGGGGGAAATAGGTAAATAAAAGAAAAAGACAAAGTGTTGAGTGTACGAAGATACGAAGCGTATGTGTGTTGGGCAAATTGTCAGTCATTTCATATGGAAACTATCTATGTAAAAACACTATGTCATCGTGATTCAGACCAGGGCCCATGATGTTCTATGTACAGATAAATAAACCACAGCAGTGATTACCAGATGAGCGAAAAAATAAGACAAAACTCTTGCAAAGCCTGACAATTAGCCGTACACTGTATATTCTTACCTGGCTTTGCTGCACAGAGTCTTCCCTGTTCATCCAAGGCGAGGCGTGTTTTGCTTTCCGTGATGATTTCTGGGAAATATTTACGGAATCGGTTGTGTTTATTGGGTTTTGGGTTGGCTGACAGCTCTTATGCTGGGCCTTTGACGATGTAATGGAGATATTAGATCCACAAGGTGAAGTCACAAGTTGGCGATCCATATCAAGATTACGTTTACTTGATGGATACCGATAGCCAATAAACGCTGCCGAGTCTTTCTTGTTCTTTTTCAATGCCAGTTTATCTGCATATGTCAAAGAAGACCCAAAGTTCAGTCTTACTTCAGATGGGCTGCTCATTCGGGCACTTCTACTTGTCCATCCTATTTCTGTTCCACAAGAACGTGATTCTAAAGCAAATGAAAACGTAAGGGTTTATAAACAACTAGAGATTGCGTACTTGTATACAAGCTGGATATCAAATGTTACGACTAATACGTTGTTCTCTTTAGCAACATAGACAGGGAAATTAGACACTAGTAAGTTCTAAGTCTGCCAATACTTGCAGGCTACTGTTAAAAATAGTATTTTCAAATACGTGCCTTTTGGATGAGATAAAATGACTAAATCAAGAATTTAAAGCAGACGAAAGCGTTACCTACATTGGGGTGATACAACAAAGCCAACGATAAATAGCCTATAATCATTTAATTCTTTTTACATGCATGGTATGTATGTAAACAAGTAAATACCCAATGTTTACATAAGTATTAAAATTTGAATTGAGCACACCATATTTTCACTGGACGTTAAACTGACAATAAAATCTCATTAAAATTGCCAACTAAATCTGGAACGCTTAAATGGCTGGAAGGCTCTCTTTTTCATTCAAAGAGTAAAGACACAAAAGTCTTGCATCTTTATGAAAAACCATTGTGGCAAAGCTCTATTTTTGTGAAAATATGCTATATTTCATAGGTATCTTTTTGGCCTAATGATGGCTTTAAAATTCCAAACATTTTAAAAAATCGAGTTTAACTGAACAGAAATGAATTTAATTACGCTGATTACCACTTTAGATAAGAGAAGAACATTGTAATTCTAAGAATTACTACGAAAGGCTGCAAGCACGACTGGTAAAAAATATTTTCCTTTTAAAAATTTAGATGTTACTTCTGAATTCCTTCAAATTTTTTCTGCCAGAATTAATGGTACGTACAAGTGGTACTCCCATACGACCTACACTACTATTCCTCTCTTCAAACACTCAGTCAATCAAGCAGGAAGCTGTTGTTATGCAATAATAATAGTAGCAGTTCTTGGCAGGTGTCTACAGTACACGCAAAGTTCCTCATTCCACGTTTCCCTACAGTTTCTGAATGTTTCTCTATGAATGTGTCTTTGTAGTGTCCATACAAAACTTTTTAACAATCCAGTGACTAAGTTAAAGGAAGGAAAAACAAATACAAAATGACCAATGGGAAGACTCTATGATAAACAGTGTTAGTTAAATAGTCGACAGTCTTGTAAAATATGCATATCATAAAAATAGTGGTACCACGTGTAGAATAAATGATGAAAATCCATAAGATTCTGATTGATAAAGAAAGCTATTTTCTTAAGACTTGTATTAAATCGGTGATGGATGCAAAAGAAACAAAATAAAGATAATGTTTTGAGCCATTGCAAACTAGTCATAAACTATTTTTGCTACATGAGTTGTTCAATGTGAAGGCATCGAGTAGATATGATAAACATTTTTTCAAATATTTTTTAAGACAACTTGTCTTGAAAATTTTAGAGGCAAAAGAAATGGATGAGTACCACCTTCAAGCATATTCCTTAAAGATAAAATGGGAACTCTTTAACCAACGCACACAAAGCCGTTAATGGCGCAACGTAGCAAAGTACTGTTCCTGCCTATGCTAGGGAGAGAGAATTCTTTAAAATCCTCTGAAGGAACAAATGGTTTTTATCACTCAGTCATGAAAGGTTAAGACTACTACAATCGGGAAAGTTTGAAACATTTTTACCTTGAAAGAAAGAAGACAAAAAAGCAACATTGGGTGCCTACAACGGTATCAGATTTAACCTGAAGCAAAAAAAACAAAGAAACCAAAAAACAAAAAACAAAAAACAAAACAACCTCCCCCTCCAAAAAAAACCCCCAAACAATGTTTCCATTTAATCCACACAGAGCTAATGTTGTGCACTTGAGTGAAAGATTTGGCAAAAAAAATGATGTGTTGAAGGCTTTGGTGGTAGAAAATGTGGTTATGATACCTACAGGCATTGGTTCGAATCCAGTTGGCCAAACATATTTTTCACTTATATATATACTTTATCACTGTAAAAAAAATATAGCTGAAATATAGCTGAGGTTGTAGATCATGTGGCCATGATAGGCATATGCTTTTCATTTTCGAATCCAGTTCGAAGCAAACAGATTTTTGACTTTTATAGGCACTGGTTCGATATATAGCTCAGGTTGTTGAGCATGTGGTCATGATAGGCATATGCTTTTCATTTTCGAATCCAGTTCGAAGCAAACAGATTTTTGACTTTTATAGGCATTGGTTCAATATATAGCTCAGATTGTAGAGCATGTTTTCATGATAGGCATATGCTTTTCATTTTCGAATCCAGTTCGGAGCAAACATATTTATCACTGTATAGGCACTGGTTCGATATATAGCTCAGGTTGTTGAGCATGTGGTCATGATAGGCATATGCTTTTCATTTTCGAATCCAGTTCGAAGCAAACAGATTTTTGACTTTTATAGGCATTGGTTCAATATATAGCTCAGGTTGTAGAGCATGTTTTCATGATAGGCATATGCTTTTCATTTTCGAATCCAGTTCGGAGCAAACATATTTATCACTTGTATAGGCACTGGTTCGATATATAGCTCAGGTTGTTGAGCATGTGGTCATGATAGGCATATGCTTTTCATTTTCGAATCCAGTTCGAAGCAAACAGATTTTTGACTTTTATAGGCATTGGTTCAATATATAGCTCAGGTTGTAGAGCATGTTTTCATGATAGGCATATGCTTTTCATTTTCGAATCCAGTTCGGAGCAAACATATTTATCACTTGTATAGGCACTGGTTCGATATATAGCTCAGGTTGTTGAGCATGTGGTCATGATAGGCATATGCTTTTCATTTTCGAATCCAGTTCGAAGCAAACAGATTTTTGACTTTTATAGGCATTGGTTCAATATATAGCTCAGGTTGTAGAGCATGTTTTCATGATAGGCATATGCTTTTCATTTTCGAATCCAGTTCGGAGCAAACATATTTATCACTTGTATAGGCACTGGTTCGATATATAGCTCAGGTTGTTGAGCATGTGGTCATGATAGGCATATGCTTTTCATTTTCGAATCCAGTTCGAAGCAAACAGATTTTTGACTTTTATAGGCATTGGTTCAATATATAGCTCAGGTTGTAGAGCATGTTTTCATGATAGGCATATGCTTTTCATTTTCGAATCCAGTTCG
>RDPX01000042.1:2555872-2568485 GCA_003991215.1 Morbakka virulenta
TTGTTTTTTTTTTATATATATATATATATATATATATATATATATATATATATATATATATATATATATATAATTATATCAATTTAATTAGTATATATTAATTTATTTTTGGAGGCTCTTTCTCTCTTTCTTTTTGAAAAAAGTGAGGGAATACATTTGAAAACGTCAAAAAAAATAAACTTGAAGCTATAAATCAATGAGAAATGTTCCACGGTTAACGAATGACATACATAGAGCCATCCCTTTTGTAATGAAGTGGCAATAAACACATTAGCTGTGCTACTGTAATTTATTGCAGTCAGTTTTTCCTTAGTAAGATTGGAACAGACAAAAACGTCATCTGGCTGGCGATTTCCTCCTCGTCTAATACTTTGACGGGCTTTGATTTCATGGGGGAGCATCATTATCATCATCAATTACGCCTTCCGTCGTTTGTCGACATTACGCTAAAATCCAATATTTATTGGATTTTTGTTTAGACATTCCTCCGAAGAGTTTTGGCGCGTCACCAATCAAATCCATTCATACTTACCTGACAAGGAATGAAAGTGTTCCTGCGGCCATGGTGGAGCAAGGACTTAAAAATTAAAATTAAAATATATCTACACTAGAATACCGTCTGCACTGACTACACAAAAAACACTTCAGTTCATTTCACCATAGATTAATTCATTTAGCTATATACTGTTATGCTTTTCTTGATCATCTTGACAAATTTGTTATAAACACGCAGTGGCTAAAAGATATTCCTTTAATTAGCACCGAAACACCTGTACTGTGCAACGTGTAGTGCAACTAATATTGGCTGTCGGCTTTTTCAATGGATATCTTACTGTCGAAAGTAGACTACTATCTGGGTATCATATATCAGTGGATAGCTTGGAGTGTTTTATGATGATGCCAACACCAAGAGAAAGGTAAATACATACTAAATTGTTTATCAAGTTTTCTCAAAAAGGAGATAACCTTTCCTCCGTGTTATGATCTTAAACTCTAGCTGATGACAGGGAGAGAGATTCTTTGTAAGACAACTAAAGCTACCAATTTACTTAGAGTTTGGCGTTGGTGCTGGCGTTGGCGTTTGTTGTCTCCTATTTCTCTTTGTCTGTCTGTCTCTGTCTGTCTGTCTGTCTGTCCCTCTGTGTTGTGCTTCACATCACGTATTGTGATTCCGCATTTGTCAAAGTTAGGGTAATATCATAAATGTGAGAATAAAGACTGAATCACTATTAAAACGATTCTTTTCTGTGGGCTGTAGCGTCCTTGTGTGAAACAAAGCCAATATATCTACTTGCTCCTTGTAAAAACAAATCACGAAGCTATTAAAATTCCCAACTTTCTTCAAAATTCTTTTCTCTGCTCTTTGTCCTCTCCAGAAAAGCGTGCTCCATTAAAGCCTGCATAATAGAAAGATGAACTTTCTTGTTTCCTCTTTCGTCGCTGCCCATGATTTTACCTCGTAAAAAAATATTCAGAAAATTAACGACTACCATCTTTTGATTTAGAACCATTCCTTATCTCAAAATATCATTATTAATAAGCCAATGGTATTGTGCTCAATGGAAAACAAGTCTTTCTTCTTTAAGAGTTACCGTTTTACTCACAATGACTCACACCTACCTAAATGCCTCTTAATTCTCTGCTCTCCTCCTTTTCACCCTTGACTTATTTGTCTTTCAGTTTCCTTGTTAGCTTTGTTTTTCTTGAGGTAGGTTATACTTACCCGTTTTATTGTGATTCTAAACTTCGATTTCCGTCTCGATCCTATGAGAGAATATCTTTCTTAATCATTTCTAAAGTCTAAAACACCTTGGATATTAGCTTCTCTAAAACATTTTCCTATTGGTATCAATTCAGATAATTGGTATCGAGGCACGTTTGGGCAAAAATATTGCTCAGTACTTTCAGAACAAAGTATGCAGTTTCTGGGTTGTTTCTAACAACCTACTTTAACAAATACAGAGTTACCCTCTCAGAATTCTAACTCTAATTTTCTGTGAAGTGCTGTTACTTATCTATCAATCTATCAATTTTTGTTTTGTTTTAACGTCATTTTTCCTCAGTAATTGGGGCTCAGAAGGTGCCCTTCACAGGGACTTAGATTTGGCAATGAGGAATTTCTTGGCCGGACACCCTTTCTGACGCCAACCAATGGCTTTGTCTTTTGTGAATTTCCAAAGTCGCCCGTTCGGGGAATCAAAGCCGGGATTCTTGGTTATCGTGCAGTTGCACTAAACATTAATACATTGTTATACGTTGTTGGGCCTTGGCTCAAATAAACTTTAAATGCGATCAACGGGAATATAAAACAAGGTTGCTTCTTCTAAACATTTGGCGGCATATTAATTGGTTTCATATATTAATCGCAAAAGAACAGCGAGATGACAATCATTACAAAAAATTTTTTTATAAAGTTTGTTCGTGTGATAGTACAATGTTCAAATGGTACAGTGGTATAGTCCATTTAACAATAACTTTCTTGCTCGGGAAAAAAGTATGGCTAGATTTCACACCATTGTTTATCTAAACGCAAAATCTGGCTCTGCATTCATCAATTAGAGTTACGAAGAACTTGAAATGGAAAAGTAGCTTTCTTTTACAATGGACATTTTGAGGTGTCAAGTCAACTAGGTGTAGTATAAAACTTACTTCTTTGATACTGTCAGTTTGAGTGATCTATTTCTGAGCAAGCTGTTGTCTGAGTTTGTGCATCTAACGCTTTTTAACAACAAAAGCATCCCAGCACCCACTGTTGGATAGTAATAAATAAGTTGGTTGGCAAGTAAAAAGCTGATACAATTGGTAAATTTAAGACTGATTATAGCAGGAACGAAGTTCATTCTACAGTCTGGCCAGTAATCCAGACGTGAAAAACGATCATATCCAGTAACTACAAATGATAAATAAAAAAAGTTTATTGCTTATTTACCACAAAAGTAGTTGTGTTGACCGTTATTCCTTAACTTATTTACTAATATCATGTCATTGAGTTTCGAAAAATTCAGACAAGATACTAATTAATTTCTCAAACGTCATAAATGTTCTTCTGTCTAAAGATCCCTTGAAGTTTCATTTAAAGAAAATGCCGAACCATCATTAATCCATGTAAAAATACAATTCCAGTCTTAACCATAATCGTAGCAGGAACGCTCTTCTGTAGAACGCTTTATATAGTCAGAATATACGTACAATGTTTGCTCGCAAAATGTTTAAAACCCTGTTTTAAATATTTTGCGTATTTTTGGAAAAGTATCGCGTAGCCATTCACACTACAAAAAACGTTCAATAAGACGACCGTAAAAATGGGAGAAAGCTGCCTGGATAGCAATACATTAACAACCAGCTGACCTAATTAAAGCTCAAAACATTCAGCTACTGTGTAAAGAAAAAAAAGTGGGATTCTTTTTTAACACTATAAAGTATAATTATGATATTTTATTACTATTTTCGCCGGATTACGGTAGAATACTGGTGCTGTGGTCCTTTAAGGCCTGGTGCAACTACCACCCCCAACATTCAAGCAATGCTCAGTTCTTCAGTGCTTTGAGAGAGTAGAATTTTGTATTTAATTTTCTTACGTAAAATTGTTTTAATAGTTTCTTTTATTAGTGCCCTTAAGACCTCAACAGCAGTCAGTATCACATCAAGCCCCTTTAATTACTAGATTGCAGCTTTTTCTCGTTTTAAGTTCTGATGAATTTTAATTTTCTCTTGTTCCTAGAAATCTATGCTTACCGGTGGGATGGTAATATCTAAAATCTGGGTTTTTCTTTCCTTCCTACTTACAATCGCAATATTACACCTTACCTGTTAATATAACTGTAACATCAAGTTTTATGTTGCAGTTCCGAAGTATTACATTCCATAGACTGGTTTCTAACAGTTAATGTCAGCCCCTTCTTTTCTTACAAGTAAGCTCAATTATAGTCCATGTAGAATGGTGCTACAATATCTGCTTTCGTTTAACTCCCTCAGCACCAGCGAAGTACACTAGCGTATTTAATGGCTGATAGTGTGAGCATTTGTACCATACAGTCTGTATTGTACGATTCGTTTATCAATAAAGAATTTCCCATTTGTTCTCAGTGCTTCCTTCTGAGCATAACAAAGAGAAGTGACTTAAGCCCTGATTTCTCAAACAACAACAACAACGCTTTTTCAAGAGCTTTCACCTTTTAGCCACGGGTATCCTCATACTCATCTTCGTTTAATTTGCTTCAATCCATCTTTCAGACACACTATTCCAGTGATTTCCTTAACAGGTATTAACAGTCGGGTCAATACTATTGTTCAGGTACTGCCCATAATATCTACTTTTATATTTGTTTGTTCTCGCCTATGTTTTAACAGCTGGTTTTTGGTATCTAAATATTTGGTCTTTTCCAATCATCGCATTAGAAATTTAGGGTTTTTCTTAAAATTAATGCCTAACTAAACAAACAATCCTTTTGTTTAATGTTAACCTGACAACAGCTTTCGACGTTTTTGTTCTCTTATCAAGTCGGTAAATACTGTTCCCAGTGTTACTATAACTTAAGTCTGCATTGCCAAGCACTTGGTTTCCTATATCCTCTTAATATCTATAACAATACACAAATATTTAGGAAATAATAATAATAGTAATAGTAATAATAATAATAACATCAAGCGTAAAGCCAAACGCTATAACGATTATTCAAGAACTCGATCAAGAAGGCACATAGAAATATTTTGGCATAGAGGAAGGCAATGGTATCAAGCACGCAACGAAGAAAGAAAAGGTAAGAAAAGAATACCATTGAAGAATTAAGATTATCCTGAAAAGTGAACTGAATTCATTCAATAAAATCACTGCCATTAACACTTTAGAAATCCTAGTGGCAACATATAGTTGTAGTAGAAACTCTTAGGCTTTTTGAAAAGGGATAAATCGGTATGCTGAACAAATAGCTGGTAATATTGGAATTGAGGGAGTGCATAGGATTGTGCTTCTTGGAACTGCTGATTTACTAAGAAGAGCTCTATCCATGACTTAGCCTTAGGATCATAGCTTGATCCCGGGATATTCAGAGGACTGAAGTACATAAACACTGTAAAGCATATTTTATCATAATAATAATATAATTTAAAAAATCCATGCAACGATAATAATAAAAATAATAATGATGGGCGACTTGAAATTGTTCGAGGGAGACGAATGTGGAATAGTGGCTAAGAAGAACGTCTGATGTAACAGACTTCAAGAAATAGAACTGCCGAATAATGACGCAATGATGGAGGTTGATGTTGAAACAGACTACAAGTATTTTGGAATGGTAGAACCAAAAGGGATTAAAATAAGAGTCAGGAAGTACTTTGAATCAAAATCAACTAGTGTTAATATATTCGAAATTATCAATCCTAGAATAGTATCATTAATAATATATTGGGGTGGTATACTGAAGTTGACTAAACAAAAATTTGAAAAGAAGGGTAGAAAGAAAAAAAAGTTATAAACAACACCCAGAATGTTTCACCCAAAATGAATTATCAACTGGCAGTATCTAAAAAAGAATGGTGGTAGAGGTTTGAAAAGTGTGGTAGATGATGTCATTAATGGTGCAGGAAGTTCGCGAAGGTATGTTGTGATATTTTGCTTGTATATGTGAAAAAAATAGAAACATACAAGAGGACCTGAAGATGGACATTAGAGTCCAACAAAGATGGGCACAAATGTTTGCAGTAAAAATCTCCATGTGCAATTCCATAATGCAGCTGAGGAATAATGAAGTAGGAGGAGTTGGGACTGGGTGAGAAAAGTGGATTGAAAAAAAGGCAAAAGGTTTACCGACAGCTGTACAGTAATTGGCATTGCCCAACAAGCATGTAATCAAAAAGAATGAAAACTTCAAGAGGTGGGAGTGCCGAACCGAGTCCGTTAAGTAACACTGAAAATTTTTTTTTAAAGATGGCAAAGCTAAAGGCCCTATTGGACTAACCACTGCAAACAAGCAAGCGCCCATAATCATGCACATGGAACACCAGGTCACATTGCCTGATCGTGATTTTGTTGTGGCTCCTCAACGTGAGTTGATACCCTAGGTCATTGGCGATATGAGGGTTGTTAAAAGCAGCGATCTAAGAACGATGCAGCCAGGTGTTACATACATTGGTAACAGAAGTGCCAGGCATTTAGAATCATCTGCATTTGGTCATCTGCATAATATGACGAGGGTACACTCTCTGACTGAATTCGTATCGAGTTTTCAGAATGACCCAGATGAAGCGAAGGTGTTATTGATAGTTACTGTTGATGAAAGTCTTGATGAAAAGCCGAGGTATAAAAACACTTTAAACTATTCAATTAAGTACTTCGTTGAAACTGAACTGGATGGGTTTTTCTTGGTAACAAATACTCTTGGCCGAAGCGCATTCAGAAAAATCAGCAAAGAATTGAGTGCTGTTATCCTTAAGGATGATCAATTTGGGAGTCATCTTGATGCAAAGAGCTGTTGTGTGTGATGGCCTTTCAAGAGATATGGAGGGTCTTGATGGACAGGGTTGAAGCTAAAAATTTTCATCTTGAAAATATGACTGATACCAAAAATGAAATCGGTACTCCAATTTTGATACTGATGAAGTTGCTACAATCTGGTTGGTTAAAGCTGAGGACTGGGAATCCTGCCATTATTTTAAACAGTTATAAACAACCTTGGAGCTTTGTTGTATAAAAAATGTCATTGATAATCCATTGTGTACTATATATTCCATCTTCACAAATGTGTTGTCATCTTATGTCTAGGAGGGTCTCGAAAAAACGTTACGTCACAGCGAGAAGATATCAGCTCAAGTGTAACAGCCCGCTACATGGGGAGTAGGGGTCCAAAATGTTAATTTTTTCCATGACATACTTTTTGAACAGTCCCATATACAAGGATTTACCAGCTTGAACGAGATAACAACATATAGTTATAATAACATTAATAACACAGGGGAACACTGTACTCTAGTAAAATAATTTGGTCTTGCAAAGAAAAAGTATCTAAAAATTTTGCGCTATGTGGAAAATCAACCCGCAAAAGCACAAGGTGGAGGCTAAAACATGAAAAGGTAGATCAAAAGTTATGTACAAATATGATTAAACCATAGTGAAACTGTAGAACCAAAAAGCATAACGCGTGAATGTGACAGAGGGCTTCACGTTATTAACGAATTTCCTCATACAGACAGATAATCAATTGGAGCATAATCGATAGGACATGCTCTTTGAAAACAAATAGGGTCGATTGACGTATCCTTCCTTTTCGATACATGAATTGAAAGACAATAAAAGTAAAAATTTATCAAGACCTAATGGGATGGAAAAAAGACGAAATGAAGGAGGGAGCAAAAGCTCTGGTCACGACTGGGAAGAGCTCTGAGAACTACCAAAAGAAAAGTGAAATAGAATGTAGCATAGGATTTTTATAGAAGATTGGCTTTAAGGAACTCCAATGATTCTAAGAAAAGTATCGAATACCTAAAGCCAGGGGACTTGGTCTGCTATCCAGTACTAAATCGGCAATCAAAATCAGTGGCGAAGGAATATCGAACAATAACAATAACAACAACAATAATAATAACAACAATAATAATTAAAATAATGGGAAGGAAAGAGTCTACCCAATCCTGATCAAGGAAACTAAATGCCGTGCCTCCGAGACTACCCACATATTTGGAAATGATGGAGTGTTACAGAATCCACCCAGCATTAATACAAAAAAAGTGTGCTGCTGGGATCATCCCACATTTAAAGAAAGGTACTCGACACTGATACTTGATAGTGACTTACTATGACATCAAACTTATAAATAGGCACATGCAGTAGGTTTAAAAAGATATAATAATAATAATAATAATAATAATAATAATAATAATAATAATTCCGTTCTTGCCCAAGTATTTGTACAAGTTGACTGATTTTTTATAGAATATTCTGATTTTGACTCCCAAGAATCTCTTTTCGACTTCTCTTCCTGATCATTGTAAAGATCCATCTTCACCTTTTTACATCATCCGGTTGTGCTGTTGTCACAGTAAAAATTCACACAACCGTTTCAAATCTTATTAAAAAGCCACATCGTCGTAAGACTTAAATTTGGTCAAGCTAACTGTGATGGATTTCGCTGAGGTTTTTTGGTGATATTCCTTGGGATCCAGTTCTTAGGAAATCAGCTTCTAATGCACCAACTGAATTCACAAAATGGGTTCAGCTTGGTATTGAAACATTTGTACCTACCCGTAATTACAAGGTCAACCCTCATTCTTCTTCATGGCTCAATTCCTATTGTTCCCCTAGCATTGCACATCGTAGTAATTTCTATGTTCGGTATAAACTTGATGGAGCTGGTGAATCCTGGGGTTTCTTTCCGAAGAGTTAGTAATACTTGTGAAAGCATTTCACTTTATCATTTACGTGTTGATAAACGGAAGCAAGTTGAAGGATTTTTAAGTATCAATTACAAAAGATTATACTGGAGTTAAACTGGCTAATGTCTCCTTCCGTAATAGTCAAATGCTACAAAGACATAAAATAAAAACTAGTCGCGCTCTGATTCATCACTGGTCATCTTCTATGAATCTTTTTCACTTATCTACAAATCAAAGTGGTTATCATCTGACGATTCTTTTGCATTCTTCCTTCAGCTTATTTTAGTTAGAGGTCACCACATCAAATTAAGCTTTCCATTTAGTTCCGCCTTAAACATCCGTTACTTGTGCTCCATCTCTCTTAATATCCTCTCTCACTCCATCCATAAACCGTTTGTAGATCTTTCCCCTCTACTTCTTTATGGTGGCTCTACCTTCAGCATTTTTTTCCGGACGTCATTTGTTCTATCATTTCTTTTCTGTACATAGCCATACCATCTTAACCTAGCATATCTCACTTCGTCACTGTATCTTCGCATATGAACTTTTCGTCTTTTATATTTATTTTCAACCCTGACAAACCGCGCTACACGAAAACCAAATTAAAGCATACTCGCCACAGCCATTTCTAATTAATTTTCTTTATTATTCGTCCATGGGACTGTTTCCAAAACACACGTCATTGTTTGGCTTACTGGTGTTTTATGTATTTTTATTTTGCTTCTTCAGACATTCTCCTGTCACACGCAATATTTCTTATTTTTCTCCAGATATTCCACACTCCCTGAATTCTCTTCTTCACTTCTCCATCGCATCCATCATAATTCTGCACCGTCTACCCAAGATAACAGAACTCGACCACCTTTAGAGCCTCTTCTCACTGCTATCTCAAACTGTCCCTGTCGATTGGGTTTAGAATTTATCGTAATCCTTTCGTTTCCAGGTTAAGAAATACAACATGTAGTAGTTTCTGACTTTCATGGTACTTTTCCATTAATGCTCTGAGGACAAAGACTTCATCGCTTGTAGATGTAAGAGCTTGATCATGTCACGAGTCGTAAGCTTTTTCTGAGCTACGTTTTGTGATACACTTCACCCACCGCCAGGCTGACTGAGACTTTTTCCATCGCCAGGCCGTCCCCAGCACAGAACATGAACAACATTCAAAAGGGCTTGAAAAACCAAAGAGCAAAAGCAAGACCCAATCGAAGAAATCCTCAACGTCTTTAGAAATATCTGAGTAAGTGGAAGGCGGACAGAACTTGGCTGACGTTGGTAGAGAACAAAAAATATGATGCTAGGAATGCAGAAACTTCTTCAGCGTTAATAGTAAATGCTTGTCAGCAGTGATTCAACATGCCAAATCAAGTAATCAGATGCAATCTGATCAGTAACAGATACAAAAATTTCCTGTTTGCACCTTCTTGCCAAGAAATATTAGCGACTGATAAAGTAACTGCTGTTGAATTGGCAAAAATATAGCACTCGTTGAAGCATAGTCAATCATATCGATTGTCAGATTGTACCTTCAAATTCACAAAATCCATCATAATGAATTTCCACATCAAAATCCAGTGATGGGAGACTCAAATATGAGTCTCTAGTCAAAAACACTTTGAAAAAAGCAGCAGTGGTACACTTAGCGGGGGTTTTAATATCAAGTATTCCATATTCTCTGCAAACTTATGCCTAAAACTCAGGCAACAGGAAAATGTTTCCAGTCAGTCCACATTTATTCGCCGTGGCTGGAATACGAAATCAGCTAGTATGTTTTAAGGAGAATCCCGATCTCTAGGTTGAAGGTATAACCAAAACATCTGCCAGAAAGATTAAAGAAATCTTGTATCAGCATTAAAATTTGGACAAAATCTAGTGCAGATAACGGAAGCGTAAACTGTGGATCGAAAGTTTATACATAAACTAAACCTTCTGGCTCCAATCTGTAAGCCTCACGTTGTACAATAATGTGTAAAACACAGCTCTAAATTTCCTGATTTCGATGTAGAATAATTTGTTCTAAAAAAAGTCACTTTGTACGTTGCACTCTTCAAAAAGAGAAAAGAGTTTCTGAAAGACGTAGCTAACGAGTTGATTGTGAGGTTTAAGATATGCTCCGACGTGTAAAGACTTTCACGGGCATTTAAAGTAGACAATTTGTTGCCACAATGGGAGCCAATCACAGAATAACTTTAAGAGAATTTTTCAAAAATATTTTTCAGAGTACATCCAAAAAATATTCCTCACAAAATTCGGTAAAACTGATGAGAGTACAATTATTTATTTTATTTCGCGTCCCACGTTCAGGAACCTTTTGATGAAGCTGTGAAAAGGCTTGAAGGAAGACAGTACAAGCACTGTAGCCCAATATGACGCCATAATTGAACTTCGGCAGAAAATGAAACCAAGGTGCCAACTGACGTCCTTTGGGTACGTCACATGACAAAACATTAAAATTCGGTAATGTGAACATGGACGCATTCTGTGAGGAAGCAGAAAGTTTGACACGGATTGTAAAGCAAGTTCAACCATAAAAATATGGAAAAATATGAAGCCAGTTGAACCATGGAATGATATTTTTATATTGCGAGTGTGTTTTTAGTCACATAAAACGCTGAGTAGTCTAGTACTAGTAACACTTTTCCGTGCATTTGCGTATTTCTCACAATAACATAGATAAGTCATATCCAGACTTCTTCAAATAAGGGAAAATACCAAAGCTTTGTTAGAAAGTGCAAAGAGTAGCAATTAATACTCGCAAACACCATACCTGTTGTTGTTATTATTGCTATTTTTTCATCATTGTAGTATAAACGATTAGTTTACAAATATACTCACAAATTGGTTGTTAGAAAATACATAGAGTATTTTGCCCTGAAACCTTAAAATTCCAAGTTGGCGTCTAGTGGAAAAAAGTCTCCTTCAGTTACAGATGGTCCTCTTTAGTCTTGATTGGCATCCCTCCTAGACATGGTATGTCAATAAAAGCATGGCTGGTAGTGTCACCTTATTACCACTGCTCGGGGAGGGGGTTGGCAACTTTCCCGTGGACCTCACTCTCAGTAGACAATGTCGTAAGACACTGGTGAAGCTAATGCCAACAACCCGAGCATTATGAACAGTTCAACTACAGATATAGATAACGACGTCAACGGTATCTCTAGCCCCTTGCTGAAGACGCCGCGTCCGGCAGGAGAGGATACAGGGCCCCTCACGTCGTCATGAAGCAAAATCCCCGCAACACGTCGGACCTATATTTACCAAGTGGTCCTACAATATTACAGCTGAACGTTGAAGGTCTGACCAAAGCCAAGTGTGAGGTCCTTCAACACCTGTGCCGCAAGCACTCAGTTTCGGTAGTGTTGTTGCAAGAAACACACTCGCAGAAGGATGATAACATCAAACTGAATGGATATACACTTCCGGATGCTCTACATTACCCACATTATGGCATTGCAACCCTTGTACGAAATGATCTAACTTTTTCAAAGATTGACAGATCTACCTCAACAAGCCCACTGCAATAGTCGGCTATTGAACTAAGTTCAATAGCTGACCATTGTCTACGTAAACGTGTACAAACCACCCCGAGCCATGTTTAGCGGTCTTCCAGTCTTCCATCACCCAGTAATTTACTCGGGAGATTTTAATTGCCATCACACATCATGGGGCTATTGAAATAGCGACTCAGATGGCGAGGAGCTCATTCAATGGTCATCCCATGCTGATCTCAAGCTCCTCTATGACAACAAGCTACCCAAAACATTTCATTCTGCAATTTGGAATACTTTCATTAATCCTGATTTGTCAGTCTACAGCCATGACTCATCAAGTATTCTACCACACCCAAGTCACATAATTGGGGATAATTTTTCACGATCGCAGCATCGCCCCACAATAATCTCGCATCCTTCTATCATTGAAGTTACTCCAATAACCCCTCTTCCAAGATGGAATTTTAACAAAGCAAATTGGTCCAATTTCAAAAAAACTACTGCTACTCTGCCAGAAACACTTCCACCAGGTAACTCTGAAGATGTTGATCGCTCCTTTCCAGCATTCCAGTCACAAGTTCTCAGTATTGCAAAGCGACACGTACCAAGAGGACATCGAAAGAGACTTGTTCCATGCTGGGATCGCCAGTGTGACAACCTTGCTGAAGTACACGCCTAAGCCACTACCCTGGAGGAAAAGAGGTAGCAGCTAGTAATTTGTTAGACCATATCAACAATCGTCGTCGGGAATCATG
>RDPX01000042.1:2570214-2583018 GCA_003991215.1 Morbakka virulenta
GTGCTACACTGCAGAGCCATTGGCCTTCAAGGGGACGTGTCAAGGGCAAACTGTGAACGAAGAGCTTCGACAGTGGCTGCAATTTACAAACTTTACATTATAATATGACTTTTTTTATAGTTGAACATTCATACTTTTTAGTTCATACGCATATATATATATATATATATATATATATATATACCACTGCTCTCTTTTAGAGGCAATGTATGGCAGAGAGTGTCTTCTATCGCTCTATTTAATATCTCCCATTGAATACCATAGCTTTCAGTTTGTCATGTTGGTCATAGCTTGCGTCTGGGTGACGATTGCTAACATCTATTTCTGCTTATAATTTCTTATAAAAATGTCAATCAAAAGATTTGCCCACAGTATTCACGGACCCTTTAGAGGTCAGCATTTAATCTACTAATTCAAGAATGACTTCTCATCCAAACGTGCAGACTCGAGATGCGGTTCCATTGCCCCTACACAGACCAGAAGATCCTGTTATATCTAAAAATATACTCTCTCCTTAGCATTTAGTAATGTCAAAGGTTTCCTTCCAATTTTTCATTTATAAAAGCTTTTTTTTTACCCTGATCCTAGTCATATTCCAGTAGTATGATGGTAATAGTGATAGTCAGAACTTAAACCTAAAGACCAGTCTTTAGACCAGTCTTTAGGTTGTCTCTTCTTCATCCCATTTCTTATCTATTTTTCTTGTATCGACGTTCCCCTT
Source organism: Morbakka virulenta (assembly GCA_003991215.1). Classification (NCBI taxonomy): domain Eukaryota; kingdom Metazoa; phylum Cnidaria; class Cubozoa; order Carybdeida; family Carukiidae; genus Morbakka; species Morbakka virulenta. Next base: position 2,570,936 of record RDPX01000042.1, read on the forward strand.
TTGGTTGTGGATCAGTTATTGAAACAGACTCCAGTAATAAGGCATTAAATAGTCATCAAATTACCAACCTTTTTTTCTTTGGTGCCTTCAGTGCTTATCAAATGCATGGTTTGACTCTTTTAGTCTCACAAACTCACAATTCCGTTCTTGCCCAAACACTTGTACAACTTGATTAGTTTTTTATAGAATATTCTAACTTTGACTCAGCAGAATCTATTTTTGACTTCTCTTCCTGAGCATTGTACAGATCCATCTTTACCTTTTACATCTACCCGTTGTGCTGTTGTCACTCTAAAGATTCACACAACCGTTTCAAATCTTATTGAAAAGCCACACCATCGTAAGACTTAAATTTGGTCAGGCTAACTGAGATGGATTTCGCCGGGGTTTTTTGCTGTTATTCCTTAGGAACAGTCCTTTGGAAATCAGCTTCTAATGCACCAACTGAATTTACAAAATGGGCTTATTGAAAAAATTGTATCTACCGTAATTACAAGGTCAACCCCCATTCTTCTTCATGGCTCAATTCCAATTATTTTCCTAGCATTGCTCATCGCAATAATTTCTATGTTTAGTTTAAACTTGATAGAACTGGTGAATCTTGGAATTTCTTTCAGAAGGGTTACTCATGCTTGTGAAAGCGAGATCTCTGATGGTATTCGGTTTTCGATCTCCTAGGGTGAAAATTGACCTTTTTGCTTGATTCTTTCCACCAATCCTTTTCTAACTGACGATGGTTTCCCTTTCCAGATGCCCCTTTACAAAGTTATAAGATTTAGGATTCTGCCAATAAAAATGTTGGTTAGTTGCAAAAGTTAGCTATGGGCTTGATCAATCTAACTTTCCTCGTCTAGACTCAATTGCTGTACTTGCCTCAAAATACTATCCTTGTCAGCTTGTTTCCTTGAGGTCCATACTATTTACGCATTACCTATTTAAATCGTGTTTTCCTTCTTCCTAGAAGGCTTTTAATGTCCTTATCTTTAAGCATGTAGATGATTTAACTGATTGTGACAAATATTGACCAGTCTGTCTTCTTTCTGTCATTAACACGATCTTTTACTGAAATTCTTGCAGAAACTAGGTCTTTTTCGTAATGTCCAGTACGGATTTAAAAGATCTTGTTCCACTGGTGACCTTTAGACTAGAAAGAAAACATTTAGACAAAGTGATTGTCATATCGTCATATGATAACCACTTCGATTTGTAGATAGGTTGCAACCATGCAGAGAAAATGGTCGGTGATGATTCACAGCCCGACTAGTTTTTATTTTATATTTATATATGTGTGTGTACCATTGCATTCTTCCTATGGCTAATTTTAGTTAGGGATCACCACAACAAATTAAGCTTTCCATTTAGTTCCGCCTTAAACATCCGTTATCTGTGCTCCATCTCTCTTAATATCCTCTCTCACTCCATCCATAAATCGTTTGTGGGTCTTTCTCTTCTCCTTCTTTATGGCGCCTCTATCTTCGGCATTTTTTTCCGGACTTCAATTCTTCTATCATTTCTTTTCTGTACATAGTCATACCATCTCAACCTAGCATATCTCACTTCGTCACTGCATCTTCGCATATGAGCTTTTCGTCTTTTACATTTATTTTCAATCCTGTCAAACCGCGCTACACCAAAACCAAATTAAAGCATCCTCGCCTCAGTCATTTCTAATTAATTTTATTTTTTCTTCCTCAATGGAACTGTTTCCAAACCACACGTCATTGTTGGGCTTACTTGTGTTTTGTATATTTTTATTTTGCTTCTTCAGACATTCTCCTGTCACACGCAATATTGCTTATTTTTCTCCAGTTATCCATCATAATTCTGCACCATCTACCCAAGATAATTGAACTCGACCACCTTTGGAGCCTCTTCTCACTGCTATCTCAAAGTGTCGATTGCGTTTAGAAAATATTGTAATCCTTTCCTTTTCAGGTTAACAAATACAACATGTAGTAGTTTCAGATCTTCATAATACTTTTCCATTAATGTTCTGAGGACAAAGACTTCATCGCTTGTAGATGTAGGAGCTTGATCATGTCATGCGTCGTAAGCTTTTTCTGAGTTACGTTTTGTGAGACACTTCACCCACCACCAGACTGGGACTTCTTCCATCGCCAGGCCGTCCCAAGCACAGAACACGAAGAACATTTAAAAGGATTTGAAAAAAACAAAGAAAAAAAGCAAGACCCAATCAAGAAAGACTCGACGTATTTAGAAATATCTGAACAAGTGTGAGGCGGACAGAACTTGGCTGACGTTGGTAGACAACAAAAAATATTATGCTAGGAATGCAGAAAATCCTTCAGCGTTGGTAGTAAATGCTTGTCAGCAGTGATACAACATGCCAAATCAAGTAACCAGATGCAGTCTGGTCAGTAACAGATACAAAAATTTCCTGTTTGCACCTTCTTGCCAAGAAATATTAAAGCGACTGATAAAGTAACTGCTGTTGAATTGGCAAAAATATAGCACTCGTTGAAGCATAGTCAATCATATCGATTGTCAGATTGTACCTTCAAATTCACAAAATCCATCATAATGAATTTCCTCATCAAAATCCAGTGAGGGAGACTCAAACATGAGTCTCTAGTCAAAGACACTTTAAAAAAAGCAAAAGTAGCACACTTGCCGGGGTTTTAATATCAGATATTCCATATTCTCTGCCGACTTATGCCTAAAACTGAAGCAACAGGAAAATGTTTCTAGTCACTCCACATTTATTGGGCCCAGGTAGGATACTAAATCAGCTAGCATGTTTTAAGGAGAAATCCGATCTCCGGGATGAAGGTATAACCAAAATGTCTGTCAGAGAGATTAAAGAAATCTGGCATCAGCATTNTCATGGAAATGATCAGTAACCGTGGATTTACATTGCACTTTGCTGATGAGAAATCGAAACCTCACCGACTTATCAATGGCGTACCACAAGGGTCAGTGTTAGCACCAATGCTATTTAACATTTATACAGCTGACCTCCCTACCTGCATCAGTAGGAGATACATATATGCAGACGACATAGCTCTTCTGTACTGTGCTAAGACATTCGAGAGCATTGAAAAGATCCTGTCTGAAGATCTAAATGAACTAAAGCAGTACTTTCATTTCTGGCGATTAAAATTCTTGGACAGAACTTGGCTGACGTTGGTAGACAACAAAAAATATTATGCTAGGAATGCAGAAAATCCTTCAGCGTTGGTAGTAAATGCTTGTCAGCAGTGATACAACATGCCAAATCAAGTAACCAGATGCAGTCTGGTCAGTAACAGATACAAAAATTTCCTGTTTGCACCTTCTTGCCAAGAAATATTAAAGCGACTGATAAAGTAACTGCTGTTGAATTGGCAAAAATATAGCACTCGTTGAAGCATAGTCAATCATATCGATTGTCAGATTGTACCTTCAAATTCACAAAATCCATCATAATGAATTTCCTCATCAAAATCCAGTGAGGGAGACTCAAACATGAGTCTCTAGTCAAAGACACTTTAAAAAAAGCAAAAGTAGCACACTTGCCGGGGTTTTAATATCAGATATTCCATATTCTCTGCCGACTTATGCCTAAAACTGAAGCAACAGGAAAATGTTTCTAGTCACTCCACATTTATTGGGCCCAGGTAGGATACTAAATCAGCTAGCATGTTTTAAGGAGAAATCCGATCTCCGGGATGAAGGTATAACCAAAATGTCTGTCAGAGAGATTAAAGAAATCTGGCATCAGCATTAAAATTTGGATGAATTCTAGTGCAGATAACGTAAGCGTAAACTGTGGATCCAAAAATTATACATAAACCAAACTTTCTGGCTCCTACTTGTAAGCCTCACGTTGTACAATAATGTGTAAAACACAACTCTAAATTTCCTGATTTCGATGTAGTCTAATGTGTTCTAAAAAAGTCACTTTGTGCGTTGCACTCTTCAAAAAGGCAAGAGAGATTCTGAAAGACGTAGCTAACGAGTTGATTGTGAGGTTCAAGATATGATTCTAAGTGTAAAGACTTTCACTGGCATTTAAAGTAGACAATTTGTTGCCACAATGGGAGCCAATCACAGAATAACTTTAAGAGAATTTTTCAAAAAGATTTTTCAGAGTTCATCAAAAAATTACACCTCACAAAATTCGGTGAAACTGATGAGAAAGTACAAATATTTCTTTTATTTCGCCTTTCTTATTCTCGAACTTTTGATGATGCTGTAAAAAGACTTGAAGGAAGACAGTACAAGCGCTGTTGCCCAATATGACGCCATAATTGAACTTCGGCAGAAAATGAAATCAAGGTGCCAACTGACGTCCTTTGGGTACGTCACATGACAAAACATAAAAGTTCAGTAATGTGAACATGGACAAATTGTATGACGAAGCAGAAAGTTTGACACGGGTTGTAAAGCAAGTTCAAGCATCAAAATATGAGCAAATATGAAGCTAGTTGAAACATGGAATCATATTTTTATATTGCGAGTGTGTTTTTAGTCACATAAATGCTGAGTGGTCTACTATTAGTAACGCTCTTCCGTGCATTTGCATGTTTCTCACAATAACATAGATAAGTCATATGTAGACTCTTCCAAAAACCTAAAAGTACCAAAGCTTTGTTAGAAAGTGCAAAGAGAAGCATTTGATGCTCATAAGCAACATACATGTTGTTATTATTGCTATTTTTTCATCATTGTAGTATAAACGATTAAAGTCATTCCCGTTAAGACATTTTATTGATATTGGCGCCAATGGAATGACTTAAATGTGTAGCAGCAAGGCGCCTGAGTGTTAATGAGACTTTTTGAATAACTTTAATGTTAAAACAAATCTTCTGCGTTTTAAGGTTTCAAACATACTCTGAGGTCCAACTATGGTGGTGCTCCTTGCCCTCACTCTAGTCCTAGCTCACTTTCCTTAGTCGCACTGAAAATCATCAAACGTAATCTGTATTTTCAATTTTAGTCACTTATTACAAGAGAACGTGAAAACGACAATTTTTATTTTTCAACCTCCTTTTTAGCCCTAGTTTGTAAAGAATAACCAAGAGTTTCCTAGCAGAGTTTGCTAGAATTAATCCAGGCATTTAATGATGATAATAGCAACTCCTTTTAGAGCACCTTTTTACTGTTCGTAAACCAAACTTTTGTTTCGAAATTTTGGGTCGAAAGCAAACTTTATAATAATTCCATTGTTTCTGATACCCAATCAAGTAACAAGATGAGAGGCTTTAAATAGCCACTACATTAATTCAAGATTAGTTTCGGAGTGGATGCTGTTAATCTGTTAATAGTCTTAGTAAGGAAAGATGGGTCTTGAAGTGCAAGATAGTGATGGTACGTACTGTAGTTCAAATCAGTTTCAGACATTTTACGAGAAGATATAAATGTAACTTGGTGAAAGTGTTTCCCTCCCAAACTGTGGTCCACAAATATAATCTTTCCTGGAATTTATCCCTTGACATCCTGCTTGTATTCTCTTCTCCACTTCTTCCATAGCCATTATGTACGTCATCCATATGACGTGCATAACACCCCACCTATTTCCAGCTATACATTATTTAACACCCTTTTTACCTCCATCCCATTTCTACAATCATCTCTCAAAATAATACAAACATAATTATTATTGAAAACAAGAAAAAGCCAGACCTTGAAAGCAATTATGTTAAGTATTAGGCTATGGGTTTCGGTAAAGAGCTATCAAAATGAATATTTTAGGTTCATTGACTCCAAACTATTACGATCTTTAGCATGTTATAAGTCGTAAGCGTTTACTGTGTTACGTTTTGAGAGATACTTCTCCCATCGTAAGGCTGATGAAGTGATGAGCTACAGCTCGCTTATACGACGATAATGCGTTTCGTTCCTTAGTGCTGTATTCCTCTTGATACTAATAGAGCATATTTTCATGACATTTTTTCAAATTTTTAATGCTTGTAAAATTCAACGCAAAAATGCCTCTTTCTATTAATTTGTTCTTTAAAATCACAAATTGTTGATACTCTGTAAAAATCATATGACGAGTACTCAGAGGAACTTGTAATTTGCAACAACAAGATATCCTTCCAACAGCCCTTAAAAAATTAACATAAATTAAAATTTTCAGACGGAAATATGCAGTATTACATATATTTGCTCCAATCCCTGTAATAAAAGTCCAAATCCATATGTAAATATTGATCTATACTGAAAATTTAAATTCAACCGTAAAAGTATTGTTAAATATTCGTCAAAATAATAGCACCATTTGGAATAAGAAAAAGGGAGAAGAACCTAACAATGTCATTTTTAACCTTTACAAAATGTAAATAGTAAAAAATACAAAAGAACATAAATTTGTATCAACAAATATTTCTTATCTTTGGCTGCAAGATCAATTATAATTAATCTTGCTGCCAAAGATAAAAAAATAGGAAGAAATTTTACATGGATAATTAGCCAACTAAAATTCCTTCCTAATAGACCTGTATATAACCCTTGGTGTTTATGTATACACCAAAGACGACAAACAAATTTAATTGTACTACAAATGAAGAAGCAGCTGCCTGATTGATATTTGGTGGGGGGGGTTATATGCTGCTTCAGCAGTTCATTTCTTGCAAACCTAGGCTCCATGTCAATAATTTCTTCCGAGCTACATCAGAAACATTATCTACTCGTGCTTTTCATGTGAAGTTACTGGTACTGCATTAATATTCTTTCCAAGTTACTTTTTGTTCCTTGGTACCAAAGCAGACTCTCGTTGAATGTTTGATATGGTTTATTGAGTATTCGATCTCCTAGAGTGATATCAAACTGAGATGAGAGAAGCAGTAAGGTAAATGGTAAGTAACTTTGTTTATAGGCTCTCGTGATAAAGCAAGCAAGCCTGTCTTTGTGGTAAGCTGACATTTCAGGATTTAACTTCATTCCTTAATTTTGGGTCTACAAGAAATGTTGACACTAATCTTAGCTCATCTTTGTTGCAGCTAACGTCTTTAAAATTGTTGATATTTTGTATTCTTTTGACGATCTCAGGGCGAATGACATGTCGATGCCTACTACTTTTTGGAAGGTTTTTTTTTACATTTATATAAACTGAGGTTAGCATCCCCTTAACCTATACTATATTTGGGATGCCTTGCCTTCGTTTAAAACGTTCTTGTTAAGAACCAGTAAATCCTTCGTCTTCGTTTTTTAGCTACCCATAAAGTGATGGTAGATATTACATTCCTTATGTTGTTTAATACCACAATGAATTTCAAATTTGATGAAGCTCCGAATGCTGGTTTGAGTTACATTATGGCAAGTACCTCCACTACCTTTTCCTACTTGTGCTCTTGTTTTGTGTTGCTCCAGTGAACAGTTTATCGGTGTCTTCGACAGTTTTAGGAATTCCCTATTAATGTTCTCCTGACAATGGGTAGCTTTGCCTATTTTCCACAAAAGACAGCATTTTCATCTCTTCTGTGGTGATTGCTTAGTTAAAGAGACCTGATGTAGTCTGTAAAATCTTTTATAGAGAGCGGTATATGCATTCCTTGAGGGGATAAGTTGTTTTTAAAGCATTCATGAAAACTTTGGCCTTCCCTTTTCATCGATGAAAATAAAATTGCTATCCTTTTTGTGCAGGTACTAAAAAAACTTAAATGTTTGATTCCCCTAAATTCTTTGCAGCTGAAAACTTTTTTAAATAGTGATCTTTAGATGCGACGTCTTCAAGAGTGCTGTCAATTTCCTGCATCTCTTTCAATCATTTTAAGATTTGTCGCAAAACTGACTTTTTACCACAGCAAAGTTGTAAGGTGTTTAGAGTTGGTTTAGAGGACGCATGTTGACAGCAGTGTTTGTTATATTTTTATTGTAAACAACTGAATTGTATCATCCTCCATAAAGATAGAAATAATAATACGTTTTCCAATATATATGCAGACGTGAGGGGTATTCTTGTTCCAAAAATTTTATCTCCAAAAGAAATGTTTGTTTCCTTGAAGTTTGCAGAGATTTCATTTTATCTTCGTAGACTTTCCATAGCAATCTAGTGTTACGGGATCCTATATTGATTTCTACAGACTTTTGTTCAGATTTCTATTCGGACGTTTCAAAGACGAGGAGGCCATTGTTCATTTACAATTTGCTTGAGACAAGTTGGTGTTAAGAGCTCAGATAAGCGCCTTTGTACGATCGAAGGTTTTTCAGTCGCAAAAAGGCTTTTTTTCTTGGTTCTTCTTCGTCGTATCTCGCATCAATCATATAGTCCCGCTCCAGAACGTGGCGGTCGCTATAGCCTCGCCGGTTGGTTTAGCAAGGTCGTCCTCTGTACAGCCGGGTGCCAGGGTGCAAGTCAGCAGGTGGCTCATTGAGTGTTCGCTTCCGCAGTCACATGTGCTTGAGTTGCACATGCCCCAGGCCTTCAGAGAGACCTTGCTTCTACCTTGACCCGCTCTCAGGAGGTTCAGCGTCTGCCAGGTTGACCAGTCGAGATAGTTGCCTGACGCAAGCTCCTGTGTTGGTATAATACCTCTGGTGAGCCATACAGGAGCCATGCTGTTTTCGTGCCAGGACTCTAGCCATGTCTCTTCAATGGCGGCATCCACGGAGACTGCTAGGGACTCTGTGGAATCCATGAAGCTGTTTCTTGATGGTAGACGCTTTCTGGTTGGTTGATACTGGTAGAGAGGATGTCTTTCGTTGTTTTCTTGCTTCAATAGTTCATTGTGGCTCATGATCTCTCGGCGGATACTAGGCGGTGCGATTTCAGCCAGAGCATAGACGCATGCCATGGGTGTTGCTTTCAAGCATCCAGCCGCTGTTCTGCAAGTATCATTCAGCATGGGATCTAGTTTACGGGCATGACTAGATCTGCTATATAGACAACTAAGACAAGCCACATTTCGTCTTATTCTATAGTATCTTTTTTATTTTTAGTTCAGAAACGTCCAGAAAAGCAAGCAAAAAGCTGTGCCTTCTTCTTTAAATACTGCTTCTGTCATTGTTCGATTGCTAAAGCATTACTTTTTTTAACAATTTCATCGTTGTCTGATGTTGTCCATCTAAACATTTCTTGTTGGCCGGTAGTTTTACCCATTGAAAAAGCTTCATACAGATCCACATTAGTCATAAGGCAATTACAATATACACTGAGGCTCATTTAGAATATTTGTGTACAACAACCATCTAGTTGTCTTTTCAGACTTTTTCAATGTTCACATTTGTGATCCATTTAGCATACCTCTTCATATGATAAATATAAATAATTCAACTTTCAAATTTTCTTTTCGTCTTTGAACTTCATATCTTAATCATCTTGTGGCCTGCACTTAAAGATAATTTTTTATTACAAAGTCTTTTCAGTGCCTATGATCCTAAGTAGCTAAAACAACAGTTATATTTTTTGAAAACACTAATCGCTGAGTGACGTTTATTTATTTTCCTTTGTAATCAAATGCCAGATTATTCTACCCTTCTGTCGTGCGTTGACCCAATATTTAGCCAGAACAGTGAGAAAAAGGTATAGAGCTAGGTTGTGGCCCTAAAAAAACTTCTGCCTCAATTAAAAAAAAGTTTCGTCATCAGGTGCATCTATCTTTGCACTGGAGTTTGCATAAAACCTGTTGATTGTTGTGGAGATGGTTGATAAAAAAGACTTGTAGCCAAAACAGTAAAGCAGACTTTTATAACTCTGCGCTGTTTGTAGAATCCTTCAATATCCCAAGAGTTCAATATATGACGTTATGCTCTATCAAATTCGAGAAAGATAATTATCCTCAAGATTTCAATATATGACATGATAGACGTAAGGGCATTATCATGTCCTGAGTCGTAAGCTTTTTCTGAGCTACGTTTCAAGAGATACTTCTCCCATCGTCAGGTTGGGAGAAGTACCTCTCAAAACGTAGCTCCGAAAAAGCTTACGACTCAAGACAAGATGGAGCTCTTACATCTATGGCTTCCTCTGAGTCCATAAAATTCTGAATTTTCAAGATATGACATTATGCTTTTTCAGATTTGAGAAATATATTTCGGGAATCATTCCCATCATCAATTCATCTTGATTTCATAATATTTATTGCCTATGAATAACAACAAACGTCAAATCAATAAAAAAATAAATATGCAACTGGAAACAGAATGTGGAAGATATTCTTCACTGAGGGGCTCAGCTGCAACTTTGTAGTGAGCTCCCTACTTCTCCACTCCTCCTTTGTGTTGATGCTAGGGCGCAGCACATCTTGCCAAAGCGCCTCCAACGTTTCGTGGAATCGGCTACTCCTCGAAGATTGTTCCAGGATTTCCATATCATCAACGACTACTTCTTTTTGTACACCACATTTACGTAGATGTTCCCAACAGGCTGGAAAGGTTTAAGATGCTCTTTGTTAAACTATCGTGAAAATGGTACCACGTACTACACGCTCTGTAAATACGGTGAACAAAACCAGGAACAACTACCAGTTTGTACTTTTTCGGTGCCAGGAGCCAGGTAGTTTATAACCAGTTTAGTGTCAGTGGGCTTGATATACCATGTTGACGACAGTATGTTCTCTTTCCTGATAATCATGTAACATTTTTTACTACTTTTAAGCTGTTTTCATATTCTTAAAGATCTGATGATGAGAAAATCCTTCTCGAAATATATTACACTGCTCTACACACAAAATGTCACTTCAATCAAATTAGTGCATTTTAGTCAATTCGTGGGTGATGATTACGAATATGATAATAAAAAAGTATTCTGCCGTACACAGTTTTTTTCACAGAGCTTTGAAGGGTTTTTTTCAGATGGAAATCTGCATAATTTTAGGCAATCATGCTTGGTGATGTATTTGTTAAATCTCCTAATCTTTTTATATCTTTGCACAGTCTGAATGCATCTCTCCAATATGTAAATAGCAGGTTGATTCATTCAGTGATTTCCATACGATGAAGTTAAAAGAACTACGTGTGGGCCTAGACACAAAGGATCTGGGTTAACTCTCATATTTTCTGGTCCATTGACGTTTTCTGTATTGAGTGGTATTTTTACAGAAGCACAGTAAAAGCCTGATTCACAATATGATAAAATGTGTAGCCTAATCCACAAAGATTCGTGTCGATGGATCATATTTACACTTTTTGAATTTCAACCGGAAATGTTTACATAGACAGCCTGACGTTAAGTAAGTAATTTTTTATTTGCCACAAACATAAAATGAAAAATCTTTACAAATGTTTAAAAAAAAGAAAGGCCTAGAAAGTGAATAAATTACAATTTAAAGTTAATTTACAAACTTTTGAACGAATTAATACTAAAAAGAATGTTGCATAAAAATATTACAATTTGAATTAAAATTAAAATAATGACAGAGAAAAAAAATCACCCCTAATTGAAGTGATAACATTAAAAGGTCAAACTGACCTTATTTCCATAATGGTCCCTTCAGAGGTGATTTTTTAATTGAAAAAAAATGTTAGTTTTGGGCGAGGAAAAAAAAGGATAAAATTTAAAAATATAAACTTTGAAGTGTTTTAAAATGAGATGTCCTTTTAGAATACCTTACTCTTTATGAGAGTGAAAACATGAGTTGTCAGTAGTAGATATATGTATATTGTCTTCTTCTTTCTGTATAATTTGAAAATAGTACTCTTTGGTCTTGTGTTTAAAAGTGTTGACATTGTTCTTCTTCTTCTTCTGAGTTCCTTATCCTTTCAGGACGTTGGAGATCATGGTCTTCCATCTATTTCTCTCTTTTGTCAGTGCTAAAATTTCACAATCACTCCTCTTGAACTGGAGATCCTTGTTCAAGCTGGTAATGAATTTCAGTCTCTGTCTTCCTCTACTTTTCTTTCCTTCAATCTTCCCTGTTAACACCAAGTTTTCCATTCCTTCACATCTCATTGCATGACCCAGAAACTGCAGTTGTCTTTTTCTAATTACCTTCATCAACTTTCTTTTCATTCCTGCTCTCTCTAATACCACTTCATTGCTCACTTTGTCAGTCCAAGATATTCTAAGAATTCTTCTCAGGAACCACATTTCCACTGCTTCTATTCGTTTCTTCATGCTTTCATTGATGGTCCAAGCATCACACCCATAAAGCAAAACAGACCACACATAACATTCTAGGACTCGAATCTTAGTTTTTACT
>RDPX01000042.1:2584044-2615862 GCA_003991215.1 Morbakka virulenta
AAGCATATCATTTTCAAATCCCTGTTGAATCCTATCACTCAGATAGGATAAGCAAGTGTCTGTTGAGTGATATGAAGGAAAGCCAGATTGGTATTTATATAATATATTGTTATCATCAAGGTACTTTTGTACTTGGCAATGAATAATCTTTTCAGCAATTTTAGAGAGTTTACAGGCATCAGGGAATGTGGATAGCAGGATTGAGAGATTGCATAGTTGGGTTATTGGCTTTGCTAAAGCAGTTGCACCATCTCTGAGAAATTGTCCATCAATATTATCTAGTCCTCTTGCTTTTTTAGGGTTAATCTTCTCTGAGAGCTTTAAAACATTTTCAGAAGAGGTCGGTTTAAGTGAGAATGGTTTAGAAAGATTAAGGTGTCTGTAGTACATTCGCATGTTGTCTAGGTTATGAGGCATCGATGGCAGTTGACAAAAGATGTAACGATTTTATAAATAATGATGTTTATTTACCGCCTGATTTTCCTCGAGTTTCCTTTGTTCTCCGTCAAATACAAAGGTGCAAGGGATCATCACACTTACAAAAGTCGATTAATCTGCCTACTTGATAGTACTTTGCTATCATTTTGCTGCACGAGAATTCATGATCTCTGCCAAGTCACGTCGTGCTTGTAAGAATCATCCAGATAAACTCTGTAATATTTGTGGAAAATATACTGCAGTGTCTCGACGCAAGAAATTTACAAATTCCTTAATTAGAGGATACGAAAGTTACTTCGATTCTTAGCTTCCAGGTCGAAGGAATGGAACATGCTTCACTCATCCACAAAAATAACAGCATTCCGTACACGAAATGTAGAAATGACAAAGTTTTTCTGCACAATGGAAATAAAATTCCAAGCATACCAAGTATACTGAACATGAATGGGCTATTTGTGGAGACTTCAAAGTCATTGGGCTGTTACTAGGTCTACAAAGCGGCTATACAAAACATAGCTGTTTTTTATGTTTGTGAGACTGCCGTACTGACGATGAACACTACCAATGAAAAAGCTGGCCAAAACGCAAGAAATTTCAGCCAGAAAAAGAGAATGTGAAATTTCTCCCACTTGCAAAGCCTGAAAATATCCTCCCTCCTCCATTACATATCAAACTAGGGCTTATCAAGCAGGTTGGGAAGGCCATGGATAAACAAAGCTCAGGTTCTAAATTCTTTCAGGAGAATTTCACCAAGGTCAGTGAGGCAAAGTTGAACGCTGGGGTTTTCATCAGACCCCAAATTAGGGACCTCATGAATGACCCCGAATTCCCAAAATTCCTCTCCGAAAAAGAACAGAGAGCTTGGAAATATTTCCAGGCTGTAGTCCCTAACTTTCTTGGTAGCAAAAAGTCAAAAGACTACAAGAGGATTGTGGAAAACCTTTTGGACGACTTTCGAAGCATGGGCTGCCGAATGTCACTTAAGATGCACTACCTGCACTCTGATCTGGACCTTTTCCCAGAAAACCTTGGTTCAGTAAGTGATGAACACGGGAAACATTTCCAAGGTCGCTGGAACCCTACAATGCTAGGAGACTATTGCTGGCTTCTGCAAAGGGAGACAACAAGTGCTCATCGTCGAAAGTCCTACACGTTTTTTGAACTCTGACTGTTCATTGAAGTTCTCTTATTGGAACTATTAAATGCTTAGTGACAGACAATGACAATGAGTCTTGCAATTCTATTTCATGATCGATTCTTTTAGTTCTACTGATGTGTTGTACACAAACGATACTAGAGTACTTTCTTTATTTATGCCTTCATAACAGTTGAATGCTTGCAAATTTTTGCTGTCTTTTTTAACAGCGGACATAGTTGGCTGTCGTTCATCTCCTGTTCTAGACTTCTACGCAAGGTGGCTCTAGGTTTTCCTCTTTTCCGTCTGCCTTGAGGGTTCCATCGCAAGGCTTGCCGAGTAATGTTGCCTTCGGCTTGTCCACCGTCTCACATAGACCTAGCATTTGCAATTTATAGCTCCTCATCTCCTTTGCTACATTCCCACTCTTTCCTCCTTTTACATAGTTCGCACATTCCATGTTTCGAATCTGATTGGCTTCCTTGTCGAAAGGAGATTCCATCTTCTAGCTTCCCTAAGGCTTTCACTAGCTGACATCATATTTCCTCTTGCAGGAGCTCCTTGATGACGGTTGCCGGTAGTGTTCTTGATTGTTTGCGTTTCTGTAATCCGTTTTATCCACTGATGGAAGATTGGCCCACCAGCTTCACCAGAGCCCTGTTAGCCAGCGTTACCTGTTTCCACCTCCCACGACGGGAACGTTAGGTTGGACTTTGGGAGGCTGCCACGATGTTTACTGCATTCAAATTATGGAAGTTTCCTTAAAATAATGTATGTTCAACAGTCGTTCCCTGCCACTTCATGTAACAAGGGCAAAAAATACCCGTGGATATTGTTCCTATCTCACTTTCACTCTGCTCTTTTCAAGAAAACCACTTAGTCAAGTAATGAAAGCAACTCCGTGTCCTACTTAACAAACTCACGCTTAAAACAGAGTACGCTTTATTCTTTTTATGTTGTCAAACGTGATTTCTCACCAAAGTTTTAAAACCAAAATTGGAAACAAATATCAGTATTTGGCCACCACATATACCCGACCTTAACTTCTTCAGCATACCAATTGAGAAAAAATATCTAAAAGTTGGTAACGTCATTGTTCACAGAGTTCTGAAAGTTTTTTCAGCTTGGAAACAAATATCAGTATTTGGCCACCACATATACCCGACCCTAACTTCTTCAGCATATGAATTGAGAAAAAATATCTAAAAGTTTGTAACGTCATTGTTCTGAAAGTACAGGGTTCTGAAAGCTTTTTCAGCTCCATCTGCGATTGTTACGTTTGGCACGTAAATGAAGTGAAAGTTACCCTTAGAAAAATTTGAAAATTCCATAAACATTTTAGGCTATCATTTTTACCATTGTTAAAAGGTTTCTTGTTCNCGCTTTATTCTTTTTATGTTGTCAAACGTGATTTCTCACCAAAGTTTTAAAACCAAAATTGGAAACAAATATCAGTATTTGGCCACCACATATACCCGACCCTAACTTCTTCAGCATATGAATTGAGAAAAAATATCTAAAAGTTTGTAACGTCATTGTTCTGAAAGTACAGGGTTCTGAAAGCTTTTTCAGCTCCATCTGCGATTGTTACGTTTGGCACGTAAATGAAGTGAAAGTTACCCTTAAAAAAATTTGAAAATTCCATAAACATTTTAGGCTATCATTTTTATCTCCCTTTATCACCATTGTTAAAAGGTTTCTTGTTCTACCTTCTTCTCTCCCCCTCGACGGCTTTCGAAGCAGTTATCCAGACAATTGTCTTTCTATATTACAACACCAAGGCAAGGCCTATATGCTGCTTTTTCTTAAAGCTGTAACTTCAATAAGTATTTTCTGGTCGACCAATTTATTCCGATCTTTTAATCATTTTGTCCCTGATCTTTTCCTAGTCAGTTAAAACTATTATTCCAAAACCTATAGAAAAAAATTCTTATTTTTGGTAACAAGCTGCATACATAAGGTGGAAATTGCATTTTTGTTCAATCACCTAAGGATAATGGATCTGAGCTGAAGACATAACTTTTGATCAAATGTAAGGAGTTTTAAAATCTGTTTTTTATACTTTTTTCTATTAGCACTACTTATTTCTAAGCACAGATCGCCGACATCTATTTCAAACTAATATAAACAAGACGAAACTAAAGTCCTTTGTAATCCAATATATGCCTGCAACAAAAGAATTAGATCTTTGTGTAATTGTGCCTGAGACAGTGGCATAGAAATTTCCAGTAAATGTGTTAGGGTTTAAAACAGTGGTTCTGAAGTTATCACTTTTCAGGCAACCTTCCTCCTAAGTACTGGTGAATAATCCAAAGTCATTCATAATCGTTTTTCATTATCATATTTACGACAGCACAAAAAAAATAGCATTAGTACAATAAATGAAAATAGAATGAGTGTGTCAGGCTACCGTAATTAATCTTGTGTCCTTGCCAGATATGTGAACCACACACAAAAGCTTATAATTAGCAGCATGTGTCATTTTTATCTTATCACAACTCCAGTTATTTGTTAACATAATTAGTATTCATGCCAATAAACTCGTAATTTCTTTTATTTGAAAAAAATACAAAGTTGAAAGAAGGAAGCTGAATAAGTGATTGATCTAATTTGGTTAACTCTCTGTCTGAGTTATTCCGAAAGACTGCTTGCAAGGAATAGATCAAATTCTTGATCCTGTCCACATTTGATTTTTATTGAATTAAGAAAAGTTAGGAAAAAAAATATGCAGTTTCTAGAAGGTCTATTTGAAAAGAAACTGCCACATTTTATTTTAAATGAATACAAGCGTTATTCATGCATCTTAGAAAACTTAATTCGATGTGACACGTTTATCAAAATTTCTGCCAAACGCCCGACCAAAGCATTATATTTCTTCAATTTCTTGGACTTTTCCCGATTTGTTTCTTTTCATAGGTAGCAGGTGGGTGCGTTTGTGCATGGTTTCTTAGAATTGGGGAGGGGGAAAAGTTTCTAACAGAATATCGTACAAAGCAACATCCGTTTTTGAAAGCTATCAGACTTGAGGATGAAGCAACATTCACTATCCTCAAACAACACGTGTCACATTTATTCACATTTAGGCTTTGTCTTATGAATTAAATAGCTTTAACAAGGTTTATATCGATTTAGACCACCACCTCTAGAATAACACTGATTTTCTCCTTA
The DNA here is from genome assembly GCA_003991215.1 of Morbakka virulenta. NCBI lineage: Eukaryota > Metazoa > Cnidaria > Cubozoa > Carybdeida > Carukiidae > Morbakka > Morbakka virulenta. The sequence continues at coordinate 2,588,786 of RDPX01000042.1, forward strand.
AAAATACCATGATATACAAAATATCAGTTTTAATTTTAACAGTTACAAAATTGATGTTTCAACACTCGGGTTTAATCAAGCTTCCAAGCCATAAATTGTAAATAAAATGGATGGTCAAGTCATGGAAAACGATCAATAATACTATCATTTAATCAATGGACACTTGGAATCACTACCAGCAACCCAGACAAAATCCATTCCAATCCGCTGGTCAGCCAACGGAAGAAGCTTGTGTCGTTTTGAATGAAACGAATGAAGACCTTGAGCAAACACTTCACGACACAGATTTCGGCGATGGTGATTTCATTATGATAGAATCTGAATCTGACTTGAATGAAAAAATAATAAAGGACAGTGTAATAGATGTCTCTCATATATAAAACTACATATGCTCTATATTTCTGAAAGTATATAATATTAGTGTTATTTGTGTCAAATATTAGTATCTTGTAAATATTATTTTTTGCAATAACTTTGACCAGTTGGTGTCCCATTTAAAAATTGAGAATGTTTCAAGAAAATGCGGTTTCTATTTAGAAAATTCATTAAGTAAATGGAATGTACACGATCTGCTTTTACCCTAAAGAAAATATAACACAAAAATGAATATTCTGTGTGGTAAAAAATGTTGATCCTAATAAGCAGAAGGATCGGGAAAATAAAATTAGTAAACAGTGAAGATCTGTCTATATTACAGAAATATAGTGAAACAAGAAATTATAGAAAAGTACTAAAATTTCAGAGGATTGTTGATCCTATTTTTGCCTTTCTCGAATCTAAACCCTTTGGAGAACAGTGATTTTACGGATTTCTTGAAACAGTGATTCATGACTTGCTCACTAATTTATAGCCTTGTATTTGCTAATTATTTCACTAAAACTATACGCTTCCAAGCATAATCCCGATTTAAGTGGTTCTCTCGAAATTGAGGAATAACATTTTTAATGATGAAACTCACGAAAATTGTAATAAAGTCGCAACAAAATACATCGAAAAATTTAAGTAAAAAAAAACAAGCCAGAAAAGTAAAATTCACCAATTCTTCTCAAAGTTGGAGGAAAAGAAGGCTTTAAAAAACCTAGTATTTCCAATCTGTGACCCTCTGTCCTTTCGCCTTACCTCAATGTAACAACACACGCGTAGCATTCTGAGGGAGTAATTGATGAATTGCAAAAGTCTTGAGCAATTTGTTGATTCATGCAAGAATCAAAGAGGGACAGCACCAGTCAAAACGTGGGGTAAAAGACATAATCAGATGAATTATTAGTACCTTATTCTGTAAGAAATATACCACCAAGTAGCCCTAGGGAAAAGAACTAAAAAAATACTTTACAAATAAAATATAGAAAAAGACACAAACTAAAACCTGAATCACAATGAAGAAAATGATGGCATCCCCCCTTACTTGGCCAAAAGTGTTCAAGCTTGGAAAAGCCATGTTCCTTTACAAGGCAGTTGACCTTTCAGTGCTGGACCTTTTAAGTCAACAGAAAGACTTCAGGTTGTTTATCTAGCAAACTAACCGAAAAAATACCTCACTGGCTTACAAAAGACAGGTAATAGCATTCTACGACAGGTTTCTAAAAGAACGTAAGCATACTGTGTGCAGAGCAGAAGCCACAAAACAAGTGAAAACAAATAACCCATCAGTTGGCTTTTACAGTTTCACAATAAAAGAGGTTTCTTCATGGGTACAGAAGACAGTATATATATCTACTACTGACAACTCATGTTTTCACTCTCATAAAGAGCCAGGTATTCTTAAAGGACATCTCATTTTAAAACACATTTATATTTTAAAATTTTATCTCCCTTTTTTTTCAATTAAAAAATCACCTCTTAAGGGACCATTATGAAAATAAGGTCGGTTTGACCTTTTAATGTTATCCCTGCCACTTCAATTAGGGGTGACCTGTCATTATTTTAACTCAAATTGTAATATTTTTATGCAACATTCTTTTTAGTATTAATTTATACAAAAGTTTGTAAATTAACTTTAAATTGTAATTTATTGACTTTCTGGGCCTTTCTTTTTTTTTAAACATTTGTAAACATTTTTCATTTTATGTTTGTGGCAAATAAAAACTTACTTACTTACTTACAGACAAATAAAAATTTAAAGAGGCAAGATATTGCTCTCAGCACCAGATTAGGGCAAGCCAGTATAAGAATTCAGACCAACATGAAATACGAAAGTGGAACAGACTCAGACAAAATTAATAATAAGCTGGAAAATGCTATATATGACTTGTCTATAACTTTGCTGCCACCATAATCAGCTCTTCCTGTAAATAAGGCAAGGCTGTAGGAGCAATTTAAATTTGCACATTATTTCCCTGCAAAAACCTAATAAAATTAGGTCTACCAAATGTCGAACCCATCAATATTGTCACCACCCTGGAGATAACACAACAGAAAGACACTCTATTACAATCTTTCAAACAACTTTAATAAAATGACCAAGCCTTCAAGCTAAACATTAAGCCCTGAAAGCATTACGACGGCGTTCAACAGTTCTTTTTCTGGCTTACTGCAAGTTCCATAAATTCTAACCAGATTACAAGCTGTATATATATTTTTTTTTAGTTTTAACGTCATTTTCCCCCAGCAATTACAAGCTGTATATATATTCAAAGTAAATCAAAAATTAGTTATACATGAACGTAAGACTAAGCATGTGATAACAAATAAGAGGAAGTGCTAGGCTGAATAATGATAAGAATTAAACAGAAAATAACGATAACCTTCGCAAAACGCTAAGCAAAGCTGTGGGAAAACGATGACTAAACCTATACGTTGTCCCACACAATGCTGGGAAAATCCCGCACCCGTAACCTAACCAAACGACAGGGAATGACGACTGTAACACGATACCTTCTGTGACGCACGGGGATACCTTAGCACGGTTAATGATATCCAAAAATACAACAAAATAATACGCAAATGAATAAAAACAAACCAGGAGGGCCTAGTACTCCGTGACAATATACTATAAAAAGTGAAAAGGAATCTCTTCATCATTATCCTACACTTCATCATCATCAATTCGAAAAAAGTAGAAGCTAAGGGGATATAATATGGTCACAGAATACAAATAATTTAGTGGTGTCGACTTGAAAATTACATTTGCTTTGAACAGGTATCGACACCTATTTGATACTACATGCCAAAACATTCCGAACATTCATCACTAAAAAGAATGCTCAGGCATGCACGCATAATACCAGCAAGGACAGGGCTCAAAGTGCTGGTGAAAGGGGTCAGGTTCTCAATAAAATATGAAAAGCAAAGAAATATAAAAGTAATCAGCTCTCTACTTTGAAGCATCGCTGGCAAGTAGGCATCAAGTCCAGAAGTGCGAATTAATCTGTGATGGCTGTATTTTCATAATTTTCTTGGAAATCAGCCTGAAACAAGAAAAGGAAAAATAACAGTTATCATAAAAGATGATACAAAATATAAAAAGTGAAGTCTTCAATTAGACACAAAGTCGCAATTAATTCTTTGCATTCCAAATAAATGTGTTTTCAATTCTGGAAGAAAGTTCTACTGAGGTATGAGAAATGGATGGATCCAATCAGAAACTCCTTTGGCTTTTTGCCCTTTGGTGGACAGTTCTGATCTGTTGAAACCGCAAACTCGATGTTAAGTTATCCCCACACCTCCTCATCTTCTTACCCAAAACCACAATATCAGGTCGGCAGTGATCGACGGCATGTGAACGTTGCCAATGATCTATCTGTATGTATAGGAAAGTCTCAAATTACCTTAAATCTTTTGTTTTCCTGAACTATCTAGTTCGTGCAATACCGCCTTTCGTTGTTAGTACATAAATATTTCTTATAATAGAACCAATGTTATTTTCTTTATACGCTGTCGTTTGTCATCTTTTTCTATACCGAGGTTTCTGATTTTGTAATGCTGTATGGTACAGTGTTGGTCCTTAAGAAAATGTGGATAATAGAAATTTTCGCTAGTATAAAATTTTGCGCTTTCTTGAATATTTTTGCAAAACGTCCAACTAAAACTAGCTCCCGGTAATTTTTTTTACTCCGTGCAAATGAATTCTTGCAAAATGTTATAGAAATGGGCAAATTTTCATTTGTAAAATCGAAAAAAAAATTTTTACACTCGATTTTGTTCTGCTGGTTTGTTTTTTTTCTTTCAAGCAGCTGCATTCTAAGTACGATTTATACCGTACTTGTCACCGGCTAAAATTTTATCTTAAAAAGCCATGTTTAAAAGGTAAAGTGTAATAGCCAAAACACTCAAATCTTTGAAATGCATCTTTCTTTACAGAATAAAAAAAGCAATTAACTTACAAGTAATAGGAACATTAATGCAAAAGATTTTTTAATGCCCGATTCGTACGTGACAATGTTTGTCGAACTTGATGTTCTCACGCTTATCAACAAAACTTCTTCATGATTGACAAAGTTTGTCAGATTTCTGTTTGCAATGGGCAGTCTTCGGAGGTGTTTTATGTCATCTGGCACGTCAACAAGTCCGTTGCCGAAAATAGTGCTCTCAAACAAGAGCAAATGATTAAAGTACTGCTTTTGCTTCAAATCGATTTTTAAATGGATGAAAAAGGCTCTATTAATATTGCTGTCGCACTAACCCAAGTTTATTCCAAGCTTTCTTTGAATGAGTGCTGTTTGTATGTTCATAATCATCGGCCCATACCTGAAGTAGAAAACCACTCTGTTCTGTTGTCCACTCTGCACGTTTCTTCCTTCCTCACCCCCTACTTTGGATTGGCTACTATCACTGCTTCCACCCCAATGCAACTTCAGTTGTTCTGTCATTCTTGGTGTCATGTCTCACCGCCTTGCCATACCAACATCTTGTTGTACAGCATAAAACTGTGGATTTACTCCGTTTGTGTAATAGTTTTGCATGAGACTCATTCTGTAGCTCATATTTACGTTTGTACTTTGAGCACTGTAATTATTTGGGTTTCTTTAAGTTGACCAAGTCAAAATAAATGTGATATTACTTTGTGTGAACTGCAAATTTCAGTGACGTGAGGGTGTCAGGGTGAGGGATATTTGAACATGTATTTTTAATCATGTGATCGTGATGTGATTTAAATGGCACCCTGGGCTTTTTATTGGTGTTAACATAAATCTGGGATGCCTGTCGAGAAGCCCACTGGTTATCATGCATCATGAGGAGATTATGATGCTCCACAGCTCTGCGACGGAACCTTTGACCAATTAGTTGAAATGTAACAATTCGTCAGATTTCAGATTTTTACTGTTCGCACTGTATCAATTAAGCTCCTACCTGATAAACCCTTGCCGCCTTTGAAGATAAAACAATGGGAAATTAGCATTGTCAGGTTTCCAGATGAAGTGTGAATAAAGTTGTGAGCGATGCTACCAAAATAACCTGGTAGTTCCACTGGTGCAAAAAAAATTCGAGAAATCGCAAAAATGTGGGTTGGTTTGCGAGAAAGGATAATTGAAATCTTCTACGCCATCCTTCTGTAGTTTTATTGCTTCTGGGTAATTTTTCATGTGCTGAAAAAAACATTTTCAAAGACCTGTCCGAATAAGTGGAACCATTCTTGGTGTACGAACCCTCCCAATGTGATGGTCATTCACAATACCATTCTCCGTGAGGGTTTCGGGGTCTTCACTGTGCCATTTCTGGAAACCCCCCTTTCACATCCTTTCCCACAAACAGGAGCATAACTGTAAAAAGCATCCCTTTATTTCAACCCCTTCAAAAATTTGAAAACCTGCTTTGATTTCTCCTCCTCCGTAATCTATCAATGTGTTGTTTGGTAGCAGGGCGCAGATTGTTGGTGTGACACGTGCATTTGCCAAAACCATGAATGGTGTACACTTCAAAATAAGGGAAGGACATACTCTGAATGTACCTTCTGTTGTGTACAGCACCATCGAGTTCAAGAACATTCGAGCAAAGCTAGTCATTTTTTATCGTAGCTACCATGTTCAAGTCATGACGCCATCATATGTCGTAATGATACTATGATAAGTAGCAAACATTCGAGTCCGATCCAGTCAAGAATCACGCGGTGCGTGGGCATGTGATGAAACAATAGCGGTCATTCTTGAACGGACTGTTTATGTAAATTATGACAAAGCACTTTTTATGTTGAGTTAGTTAAAATAGTTAAAATCATTGAAGAAATAAGCTGTTATACAGTATCTTAAAAAGTCCTTTTGCTGTTGTGAATTCTTTGTGTGCACTGGAAGCAGTACCCCAAACTTCACGAAACGATTGACATGATTCGCGGAGAATCTGAAAATTAGTTGTATCACCAAAGATTAACATTCTTCCCGCGTCATCATCTCCGCTTTTGTAAACAAAGAAATCGTTCCCCGTTATCTGTCAATTTGCATTCTTCCGACGATGCAACAGGGTTTGGATGGTTCCTGAGGATGATTTGACGGATTTTGCTGCTGGAAGATGCAGAGACGCTACTGCTGCTATGTTCTCAATTTCTGTTGCCATCATTCTCAATCCCTTCTCTTGTGTTTAAACTGCTCCTTTTTGAAGTTGTCTTTAATTTTTGTGACTTTATATTTTGTTTGAGGTGGAGGGTGTCAGGGTTTGTACATTTCCTCAACTGCTAAATCTAATAAGTGTAAGATGATTGATGCTCTCAATTGACTTTTTCTACGGATTTCACACGTCCAGGACGGTATATCATTTGCTAATTGTTTTTGAAAACATTGTCCAATCTTTAAAGGTTTTATTCCTCCACATTGTGTTTTTGTGAACTCTATCCTTCGCTCAGTTCCACATTTTCACTGTGCTCCCAAAATTTTGGTGATAATTTATTATTATTAGAACTGGCTGGTTTTGAAATAGAGCCAAAAAAAATTTGATCTTGAAGCGAAACGTTATAAAACATTACATATTGAACCATCAAAAAGGTACAAGGCTTATTTTGTTTTGTAACTCTTAATGCAATTGGCCTAATAAAAATGATAGTTTAGTCGTAACTAAAATCAAAAAGTTTGATCTAATTAAGGAGACCAGGAATTTAATTATGAACAGGAGTATAAACGTATGTTTAAGAACAACCGATTTTCTGTCTCGGTAATCGAGAATGAGAAAAGCCAGAACTCTGAGACTGGTGAAATAATAATTCATATTATTTCGTCAATCAGGAAGACGTCTTGTCCAGCATTTTCCATTGCATTAATAGAGTAAAGTGATTTCAAAGTCTCTCAAAGTTTTCAGAGTCATCGGAAGTTTTTTTGAGCAAGTCTTTGTTATGAGAGCTACAGCCGTTGCATAGCATTATACGTGCTCGATGTTTGCTGGGATATACTCCTTTGTAACAGCTTTGACTTTGTTTCTCAATATTTACAGAAAGTTGGTTGCTTTGGTGGCCATGTTAATGATTTGGCACAGGATGAATGATGATATAAGAAAATTTTTGACGGTAAGGAAAATAACAAAGAAAGCAAGAAAGGCAAGGTTAAGATGGCATGGACATGTAATGAGGAGGAAAAATGACAATATTTTGAAGACATTATGGCAGGCACCAGTGACAGGAAGGGGGAGTAGAGGACGACAAAAGCTTAGACTGAGGGAAGTCATAGAACGAGATATGAGAGAAGTGGGAGCGAGAGAAGGAGAATGGGAAAACGGTGTCAAGAGGTGTCGAGGGGCCGACCTGACAGACGTCGGATGAAGGACAAAGGAGAAGAAGTAAAGGGTTATCATTCATGTTAGTTGAACACTTCACTTATGCTATTCCAAAAAGCTGTCAAAGGTGTGTTCACATTCTTTGCAGTAGATCTCCCTGAGCAATAAGGGTTGCAGAGGTCTTGCTCCATTGTTTCTGCTCTGTATTTACCGTGGTACTCCTATTTTATTACCTTGGTTCTATAAGACATATATTTGAATTTACAATTACAAGCGAAAAGCAAATAATCATCTATACGATAGTTTTTGTTGCTTCACATGCAATGGCAGCTTCCCTAATAACAATTTAAAAGTCTGTTACCATTTTTAATTAGGTGGTTGGTAGAAATACAACACCTAAAATTATTAATTTGTTCTGCTTAGCTACCCTATTTTCCTAAAACTGATACAAATGTCTCAAGTAATATTCCCCCAAAAGTATTGCTGTAAAAGAAAATAAAAAATACGTAAAAGTTTTCGTTAAAAACCTCAAATAAACCATGTTGTGAAGTTTAAAATATTATAATTAGTATTATTATTTTTATCATTATTATTATTATTATTATTATTAATTTTAGTAGAAGTAGTAGTAAAAGTAGTAGTAGTAGTAGTAGTAGTAGTAGTAGTAGTAGTAGTAGTAGTAGAGTAATATTGTGGTACCTTGACACCTGGTGCCATAACTCAGCTCTGCAGTATCTTGCTATTTAAAGCCCTAAATGCCACTGCCACATCTTTCTATTTTGCTGACAACAGAACTGGGTTTTTTCACTTTCTATTATTCCTGGTAACTCTCTCCAACTGATTTTTTTCTCATTCCTAATGACATGCAACCTTTCATGGTGGAACTGTCTTTAGGTTTTGAAACAATCTTGGAACCTAATGTTAAATGCAAATGGAATAAATATAACTCGCTCATTAACACGGTTAAATCTAGGTACTCTAGTGTCAATTTTGTAAACCTTTGGTCTTTCTTTGGTCATTCTTGTGACTCTCTATACTTCTCACAAATAGTTTATCTTTTCTTCAGAATTAGCGAATTCGTATCCCAAACTTGCTTTTTCAATTTATTGCTCAATGGATTTACGATTATTACAAACGACAGAGGTGACAATGAATCTCCCTGGTATACCCCTCTCTCAATTCTCACTTCAGCTCGACTTTCCAGGATTTAATTCTTTCGTACACAATTCTCTTGATTGTGTCATTTACCCCTAGATTTTCTAGACACTCTAAAATTCATGAGTAAGGAACAAAATCGTAAGCCTTTTAATAGTGGGTCTGTGTTATTGTTAGACTCTTACGCCTTATCTTGACCTCCTGTAGTAACACTTTGTCGATATATAAAAAATTTCCAGTCCCTCGGTATCCCTTTCTGCAGCTCTTTTTGTCTTCTGGTAGTAAAAGGTTTTTTGAAGAAAACTGTTAGTCTCTTCTGCAATTATTCAAGTGAGTATTTTCCGTGCTATTGGCAAACAAGTTATCTGCCTGTAATTGCTGGGATCATTTCCTTTAACTGGATCCTTCTATATCAACACTGTCTTCCCATTTGTCATCCATTTTGGCACATTTTCTTCTTTTAAACAACCTGCAAGGTTGGCTTTTAACCTCTTGTTCATACTTGTAAAGTATTTGCACCAGTTTCCTTGAACCATATCTGGCTCAGGTGCTTTCCAATTCAGCATCCTTTGTTAACACTATTTTGTTATCTCTAATTTCAATCATTCTCTGTTTTTTTACCTTTCCATCTCCCTTTTAAAATCCTGTACCCTCTTTGCTTCCTTGTTATCTTCAATCTTTTTGTTTCATATTAAAGACCAGAACTCCATTGATTACTCTGAGTGAGGTGCTTGACACTCGTTTTGTTTTCCACTACATTTAACATTTTGATAGAATCCTGTCTGGTTACTTTGAAACATTCTGTTTCTAAAGTATTGGCTTATTTGATCACTGTACCGTTTAGTTTTAACAGTTTTTGCTCTTATTCTCTGCTAAATTTCTTCCCGTACGACTCTTAGTCCTTTTTGCTTTATTTAAAAACGATTCTACAGATAACATGCATTTTTTCCTGCATCATCCAATTCTCTAAGGTCCCTGTTCAAATTGGTGACTTGCTGTTTAAGTCGTCTTTTCCACTAGGGCTGCTTGCTTGCATTATTTCATTTTCTCTCTGCTCCTTCCATTTCATTCACAACCATGGAGTCAGCATAAATAAAGTCAACGGTTGAAGTGATACCTGTTGTTAAAATCTTGCCTAACACAGTATTTACCGCCTGTGCAACATTTCTCAGTTTTCTTCTTTCAATAATTCTCAATGATGGAATTCAATTTGTATCTGGACCAAAATTTTTTCCATCTTATCGATAATTTCTAACTTTTTCGGTGATACAACACTTCCATCCACCAACTATAATTTGTGCATCAATATTAGCATGAGTATTTTGCATTGCCGTTTTTAGTATTTACTACCAATTATTTTCTTCAATGGTTTTCCTTCATCTATCATTTTTTTGTCTCTTCTAGTTCCAAATCACTCAACCAATTTTTCTTTCGAATCTAGTTAGTCTGATTTACAAGTCGTTGCCCAGTAACAGGAAACCTGTCCCTGCGAAACCATTATTGTAGCATTCTTTTTCAGTATCCATTTTGGGTCCATTTACCTCGTTTTATCATTGCAGCAGTAGCTTGATGACGACTGGGCCCTTGCTGCTGTACCATGGGCACCTGCCAGGGGAAATAGTTTTGCATGAAGCTTTAGTCTCATTGTTATCCATTTACACTGGTTTCAGGATAGTTATTGTTAGGTTGCACCGCCACCAGTGTTTTTAGTGGATACCATCAATAAGAGTTATTTGTTCCTTCTATCCATGAGAGCGGGTGAAAATAAGTCATCTAGCGTCTCAAAGATCTTTCTCCTTTACCTCCAAAGAGACAGTACTTTCTGTATTTTCTTTGTTTTCCCAAGAAGTGTCGTTTTTTGAATAATTTTCATTGCAATCATCACATCAAACTTCCCAATATACCTTTCAAACCTGTCTGAAATGGTTTCCAATGCTCCAGTAACTTCTACAGGTATCACTGGAACTTTATTCATTTGCAATATATGTCCACATCTTTTTTCAGCATTTGGGAATTTTTAATCTTTTTCTTTTCTTTCACTCTTGAATCCCATGGCACTACACTAGCTGTTATTGTCAGTTCTATGTTTCCTTTTTTCACCAAAACAATATCTCCTCACCTTGTTTCAATAGTTTTATCACATTGAATTGTAAACTAACACAAGACCTTGAAATTCTTCTTTTCCATAACTCTCTCAGGTTGTTGTTCATACAATTTTTCTGCTCTTTCAAAGCCTCCTTTCCTGCAAAGTTTCCAATGGAGAAATCATGCCACACTATCTTGCTTCCTCTTGTACTCCCTTTGTCCTAATAGTCCACATTTGCTAATCAAATAATCAACTGTCCCCTTTTTTGCTTTACCTTCTGTGCAGTAAAGAATCAGCGTTCTTAATTTTGTGTAATTCATTTCTTAATGCTTTTTCCTGAGCACTGTATATCAATGCTTTTGTAGATCATTTCAAATGTTCCTTTGCAATCCACTGCCATGACGTGTTCCAAATCACTTACTTCATGTTCCTTATAAACTGTATGTGTATCCCTTTTTGTTACCATTTTTCTTTTCTATTTTAGCTCTTAGACTTCCTAAAGCCATTGGCTTCCATTGCTTTCTTGCTATTAAATATATTGGTTTCCCTACCTTTTCTCAAAAAACTCTTTGTTGTTCTTTATATACCAACTTAAGTTATCTTCCTCTCCTCCCGCACAACTTCCACAACACATCAAACCACTCTTTGTTGAAATGTAGATTCTTGCAACATCCCTTGCATGAAGTTCCTTATTTGTTGTAATAATCTTGCTTGTTTTTCTGTTAATATCTGGAAGCTTATTCTAATTCAATTTAAGTGTGCTTGCTCCACATCACGTAAGTGACACTTCAAAGGCGTTTGGTGACATTATTTTGTTAATACCGTTCCATTTTGACTTTTAATAAGATTAATTCCTCCCAAATATTCTTCTCGGAATAATTCTTCCTTTTTCTTCTCTTTTATTTTGCAGTATTTTCATTTTATTATTTTTATTGGTATTATTATTGCTTTCTTTATTATTATCGTTATTAATGTTATAAATATTACTGATATTGTTTCTTCAGTTTCACTTTTACTGGAGATGTGTTACTACGCCGACCTGCGAAGTTGCAGTGGTCAAGCATACGATAGCTGAATCTAGGGTAGTTTGCTATGCAAAATCTAAAAATCATACTCATTTTGTCCAATCAGGTCAAGGTTTTAAGATACGAGGTTGTAAAAGCTTTGTTATTAACGCCCTTTAGTGTCATTCATTACCTTTAATTTTGGATTTAGTTCTCATAAAAAGTATACATTTTATCGAACAAACTTCAGTAAATATAGATTATACGTTACACAAAAGCAAATCGTGGATGAAGGGCATTTTAGGGACTATCTCCTGTGCTGAGTAGCACCCACGTCTCGTTTCAAACATCAACAGTAGTACGCAAGAAAGTTCATATCCCACCAACCTTAGTAGCGTTCTTCCGTAAGTGGGACTGTAGAAAGTGCATTTTAAATGACATGCGAACCCCAAAGTTTCAAAAGTTCTTTAGGAGTTCGTCGACTTCTCTCTTGTATTCTGTACTGTGGGTCTTTCCAAGAAAGGTTGTAATAACTGACTTTAGCGACAGCCAAGCAAACAGCTCAACTGCACTCAGCGCACCATCGAACATTGAGTCCATCAAAATGCTAGCCTCACGCTTTTCAAAGCTTATCCGAGGAAACGTCTGCTGAAGGCAAGTAAACCCTGTGCCTTTCCTGTCCACTGCCTTTACAAAGTTCTTCATACGTCCTACTTTGATATGTAAGGGTGGAACTAATATCTTGTTTAGTCCAACAAGAGGGCGAGACTGAACATTGTGCAAATCAGGCTTCAGCCCTTGTCTTGCCAGCCATTCTTGCCTGATATAATGATGATCATTAGCCCGACTGATCAACAAACACAGAAAGCATAGATACTTCGTGTACCCACCCTGCAATCCAAACACCAATCTAACACCTTTAAGACCTCCACAGATCAACCAATCATTGTCATGGTAGTTCAGGGCAGACAGCAACTGATCCATGTTGTCGTGGGTTTCTTTCATTTGCACAGAATGGCCAATTCAAATCGAACAGTATTTATTTCCATTGAGGAGAACTGCCATGAGACGTCTGCTGGGCGAGTCGATGAAACATTTCCATTCCGTAGTAACATAGTCCATTTCCATTGATTTCCTCAAAGCAGCAATGTTGTTGCAGTAAACTAATGACGAGTCCATCTGGGTTGTGAAGAACTGTCTAAATTATATTTCACGTTCTCCATACCGGTCGAATGTTGTTCCAGGTGCCAGTAAATTGTTCGCACGAAGACGAGTACGCAGAAGCTGTGCCAATTTCTTTGAGAGGTTTAGGTTACGTGTCAGGTCATTGAGATCTGCTTGTGTTAGAGGTACAGGCCGATCATTCTCTTCTGGCATGTATTCTTCGACATCTGTTTTGTCATGTGTTTCATCAAATTCCGATTCAGAGCTAGGTTCCGTTGCAACATCTGGCTCGGGAACAATAGGTCTGGACCATGAGGCACTGGTCGAATGGCAGACGGAACATCAGGATACTGAACACAATGCTTGTACTTTGGATTGATTCCTTGAAGATCAATCATGCAAAAATAGCAGTCTGTCACATGATATTTACCCTCCCTTCATACCATAGGAACAGCGTTCTCAACACACATTTTACAGCTAACATGGGCTGCAAATGGCTTGTCCTGGTCTCCAAGCTTAATTCCAAAGTAAGCAACATATGCCTTCTTCATAAAATCAGTTATTTTTGCAAGGCGACCAGGAAGAATCACATAACCACATATATAACAGAACGTATCAGGATGATTACAGTTGCGATTCATTCTCTCTTGATCTAAAACACCACATAGAAACACTACATCTCTTCCCTGCGATTTCAAGTCAAATTGACTGGAGTTCAGCTCTGGTAACCAATAAATGATCGTCCAGGTGTAAATAGAAAAAGGTTCAGTTTCAGTTTCCTAAAGTTAAATACAGATGCAGTTTCTGTTTCAGATTAAGGCTGCTCCAGTTTTATTTTCTATATAAAAACAAAGATTGGACCAGCTACATCCTGTTTTTCTTGAGCTGAGGACTATTCAAGGGTAAAATCTTACACTAATCAAATCTCAAAAACTTGACGTGATCAAAGAAAGTGCATGTTATTTTTGGATTCAAAAATACACAAATCAGTTGAAAACCTTCGATCTTTGAAAAAAGTTATTAAATGCAGGCGAGTGTTCTTGTCTTCGTTATTATTATTACTATTGCTCTTTTGTGGGGCATTTGCTGGATCAGCGTATCCAGTACCTCAATTTCAATAGAAATCCCAAATTCTTCTCTCCGTCACCAGACCTTCCTCGTTTCTGGTTGGGCTCAATCTTTTCAAGCTCCTTCAAATTTAGCTTTGTATCAAATGGGCATGTAATATAAATGACATAGAAGTCCCTACTTGTTTTCTCGTCAGGTGTACCATGACGTTTATTGTTTTCAAGTTGGTGATTCGTCTGAATACAAGCCCCAGGGTAGCTTTACATATTCATTTTTTTCTCTATCACCTCTTAAGGGACCATTATGGAAATAAGGTCAGTTTGACCTTTTAATGTTATCCCTGCTACTTCAATTAGGGGTGGGGTTTTTTTCTGTCATTATTTTTATTTTAATTCAAATTGTAATATTTTTATGCAACATTCTTTTTAGTATTAATCCGTTCAAAAGTTTGTAAATTAACTTTAAATTGTAATTTATTGACTTTCCAGGCCTTTCTTTTTTTTAACATTTGTAAACATTTTTCATTTTTCTGACAATTAAGTTGTAGTCAGTGTCCACTGATCACTTTTTAACGTTATCTGTATTGTTCTTTTTGTTATTGTTAGAGTAAAAATAGGATGGAGCAAAAATAGGTAAATGTTACAGTCATGTGATTTGTCATTGTCATTGGAGTTACCGCTGATTACTGTTTCCACGTTTTTTTATTCAACTGTTGTGTAGCGTGGTCATTCGTCGATGTGCACGTGTTGAGTTAGCTCAGAGTTTATGAATACATATTTATAAGTTCCATTATTTGTATAAATACTTTTTTCAGAGAATTAACAATTGAATTGGTTTGGAATTATCACTTTGTGGTCGATCGGACTTTATCGGTGTTATTTTAGCTGCAGAACTGTGAGTTTTATTTCGTTTGAAAGCTGACTCGAGACATGCTCAACCCGGAAACACAACTACAGTTATGTAATTAGTTTAGATAGTATATGGCCTTTGTTATATTTTATATTTGTAGAATGATTGTCTGATGATGCCATAAAAGCGAAAGTACTCACAAAATGTGTCGTTGGCTCTTACTTATTTGCTTGATTTCCGTCGCCACGATGTTTCTTTCACTTCGCCTCGTGGCCCTAGAACTTAAGCGGAGTAGGAAAACAGTATCTACAGTATGAAAGATCGCTCATAAAAGTGGATAATAACAGCCTCCGGATAACCTTCCTTGAAAGTTGTAAAAGAGCAGATATAATACCTCGCTTCTTGAAGTTCAGAATTCCTAATAATGGCTGTTTTGATGAAAAGTCGGTCCATGATTTCCAATGCCAACTGTTAAAAACGTAAATTATCAAGGCAAAGGAGGACTTAAAAGTTAATCAATCCCAGCAAATTCAGAAAAGATCAGACCTAAAAGCTGCTGTCCCAACAAGTTGCATTCCATCTGTTGTGTTACATACCTGTTACAGCAGAACTAGATACCGCCAACAACAGTCTGAAACCCATTTCAGAAAGCTATCTGTCTTATCTGAGGAACAGGAGCGCCCTCTGTTTGACATCAAAAACACTGTGGTTCTTTGTGACTTAGATTGTTCTCCCCCAAAGTATGTATTGGAAACCCTTTCCCTTGGACCGAAAAATGCAGTGTTGTAAAAGTTTGATCCTAAGGATGTGCTAGCAGAGCTTGATAGATTTTTGAAACACTGTAGATGGAACAACATCTCGGAGGATAGAGTAACCGATATAAATGTGAAAACTCTAGGCTACATAAAAAAGTGCAAGAAAATGAAAGCATCTCGCAACATCCAGATGACAAAAAAGTACCTAAAGGAAAATGATCTTCTGGCTATACCATTTGACAAAGGTATAGGCATCTGTTTGATAAAAAAAAGAGACTTACAATACTAAAATGGACAATATCATCAGTCTAGATCNTTGACAAAGGTATAGGCATCTGTTTGATAAAAAAAAGAGACTTACAATAATAAAATGGACAATATCATCAGTCTAGATCAATTCAGAAAGTATGAAAAGAAACGCAAGAATGAGAAACACCCGGTACTGAAAGAAGAAGAAAGAGTGACAAATGCTTTGAAAGACCTGTTGAAAGATGAAAAGATCGATGAGACACTGTATGAGACATTAAACCCTAGAGGAAGCCAACCAGCACGTCTATATGGTTTAGCAAAAGTGCACAAGAAAAACATACCTGCACGACCTGTTTTTTCCATGCCTGGTTCAGCATACCACAAAATTGGTCTTCAGGTAGCAGAGTTGTTATCAATCATTCTGGAATGCAGAATTAACTCTTCTTCCAAGTCAGTCATTGATTCACTGAAAACCATTGAACTTAGTGAAGAAGAGGAGGTAGTTAGTTTTGATGTGTCATCTCTGTATACAAATGTGCCTGTGAAGGAAGCTATAGAGGTTTGCGCAGATTATCTGTTTAGTGGGTTTGAAGAGAAGGTTCCTATGGATAAAGAGACGTTTATAATTCTAGAAGAAATAGCTTCCAAGGATGTTCTCATGTCAACTCATAATGGTTATTATACTCAGATAGATGGTTTAGCTATGGGCAGCCCACCAGCCCCTCATTTAGCAAATGGTTGGTTAAGTCAGTTTGAAAACATCATAAAAGGTGACGCTATATTGTATACAAGGTATATGGGAGATATTCTGATGAACATTCCTAAGACCGAGATAGACCAAACGTTGACCAATATAAACAATTTACATCCAATGCTTAAGTTTACCATCGAGAGAGAGGAAAATGGAACCATTCCATTCTTGGACATGAAGATCATTAACTCTGGGGGAAAACTGTCATCTACACGGTACAATAAACTAACTGATACTGGTTTGATCATGAACTTCCATGCCTTGGCCCTAAAGAAATACAAAAGGTCTGTGGTGTCTGGTTTTGTGTACAGGATCCACCGTGCATGTAGCACATGGCAACATTTCCATGAGAGCTTGACAAGAGCCAAAAAAGTCCTTGAAAGAAATCAATACCCACCTGATTTCTAGAATCCAATCATAAACAAATCTCTGGAATCCATCCTTACAGAGTCGGATGTTAAACCACCCAAAACATCTGAAAGCACCATCAAGAAGATACCTACATTCATCCAATATCGGAGAAAGTGTACAGAGGATTTTGCACGAAAGTTATATCATATAAATGCCCCTTGCACTGTGATAATGACTCTCAGAAAACTCAAAACTGTCTTTCCCTCCTTAAAACCACCGGTTGAAAAGATGATTAGAAGCGGAGTTGTGTATAAACTTAATTGTCCATGCTGTGATGCATGCTATGTCGGAGAAAACCACTCGACATATGCTCTCTCGCTTTCGTGAACATGTTTGAAACCAGGGACCTATGAGAAAACATTTGGAACAGTGCGGTACCATCTTAAGTGAGGATAATGTAGAATACTTAGCATCCACATCTAGAGGGGAATACCATTTGATGACTCTAGAAGCTTTGTGGATCAGGGAACTGAACCCTCCAATTAACACGAAAGACGAATACAGAAGCAGGACACTGACAATTAAATTGTAGTCAGTGTCCCCTGATCACTTTTTAATGTTATCTGTATTGTTCTTTTTGTTATGTAGTTAGTTTAGATAGTATATGACCTTTGTTATATTTTATATTTGTAGAATGAATGTCTGATGATGCAATAAAGGCGAAAGTACTCACAAAATGTGTCGTTGGCTCTTACTTATTTACTTTTTCATTTTATGTTTGTGGCAAATAAAAACTTACTTACTTACTTTGAACAATATTGATTTCCTTTCTTAAAATCCGACTTCATCTTTTCTACTTGCTTTCAATAATGGTCATGTGTTCTATTTCTTAAAAACTTAGAAATTTATACTTAAAGAATTAAACAGGAAGCCTAACTTTCCAGCAAACCTTATTATTTTTTATCTATTTTTGTCTATTTTGTGTTAGTTTTGTTTTCAACAAAAACAACATAAAGAGTATTATGTAAGCTTTGGCATGGTGATAATTGTTTTATAAAAGCAATACTTCTANATACTTAGCATCCACATCTAGAGGGGAATACCATTTGATGACTCTAGAAGCTTTGTGGATCAGGGAACTGAACCCTCCAATTAACACGAAAGACGAATACAGAAGCAGGACACTGACAATTAAATTGTAGTCAGTGTCCCCTGATCACTTTTTAATGTTATCTGTATTGTTCTTTTTGTTATGTAGTTAGTTTAGATAGTATATGACCTTTGTTATATTTTATATTTGTAGAATGAATGTCTGATGATGCAATAAAGGCGAAAGTACTCACAAAATGTGTCGTTGGCTCTTACTTATTTACTTTTTCATTTTATGTTTGTGGCAAATAAAAACTTACTTACTTACTTTGAACAATATTGATTTCCTTTCTTAAAATCCGACTTCATCTTTTCTACTTGCTTTCAATAATGGTCATGTGTTCTATTTCTTAAAAACTTAGAAATTTATACTTAAAGAATTAAACAGGAAGCCTAACTTTCCAGCAAACCTTATTATTTTTTATCTATTTTTGTCTATTTTGTGTTAGTTTTGTTTTCAACAAAAACAACATAAAGAGTATTATGTAAGCTTTGGCATGGTGATAATTGTTTTATAAAAGCAATACTTCTAAAAAAATTTCTAAATTAAATAGTTCTTTCTAAACAGAATAACAACAAACGAATAACAAAATGTACAAAAAATAACAAATCGCTTTTTCCTGTGGTTTAACACTGAAAGGCGATGAAAATTTTGTTGTTTAAATCCAGTTCGAATCTGAAATCGCTCCCAAGTGAATTTTGTTTTGTTTCTCAAATGCCGAAGAATATTTGTACTTCCATAAATTCAATATCATACGTATTTTGTAACAGGACAAAAATTTCATGTGTAAAATTTTTCTGAAAATATGTCCACCAGTAGTTGGTCATACTTTACATTCACCTTGGCTACCTTTAACGAGCCAAACGTTCGGCGTAAAATATTGCAATCAATTTGCTGAGTTGTATAAACCAGGTTGTTATTACTCAGTATCTTTGACACTGTACAACAAGACTTATTATGTCAGTGAACCTTATATGTCTTTATGGAAATTTGATAGTGCGAAATTCAAAAATGACATTGGTTTTGCTTGATTAGCTATAATTTAGGCTTTGTAACAATGGCCTACACTTAAGAAAAGTGGCACTTATCGTTTTAAGATATGTTTCCAGTGGCTTGTTTTTGGAAATATTCTTGTACAATAGTATCCAAAATTTCTTTTATTATACTGTAAAAATGTATATCATGACAAAGAAAACCACAAGAGAGGTGGAGCTTTATATATTGTTCTAAAATGATCTCGTTGAACAAATTTTAGTTTAGCACAGCATTTATTCCCCAAATATTTCAAGTCAATTTAGAATGGTCCTGGAAGTTACAACCGATGACATCCGTTATTCTCTGAGGAAATTTCATTGAATTTTTAGCCTACTTCAGGCCATGCAGATAACATATTGAAGTCAAAAAAAAGACGTCACCATCATAGGACAAAAATCACATTTAAAAATTAATTTTGCTGTTCGTTCTGTAGGAACCTGATGGCTTTCCTTCGTGAATTGGTTGAGCACACAGTGCATCGGTATAGTATTGTGTAAGTGATACCTGTTGTACAGTTAAGAAGCCATGCAGACACCGTCAATGGCATAAAAACCCCCCACCCCACCCTTTTTTTATTTTAATCTCGATCACAATGTCATTGTAAACACTGTGGTCCCAGTTGATACACTTACTTTGTTAGAGTAACTGACATTTTTGTCCCTTTATGTCAAAGTTTATACAGGTTGACTTTGTGGGTGATTGGATTTTTTTTATTAAAAGTGTGGTTTTCTGTGCTGCAGGTGGCTATTTGTGTTACAATGTTTCCTTTTTTTTCATACAGACATAAATCAAATGGCTTCATCGAGGAGATGTGTAAATGAGCAAGAGAATTTTTGCCACACATGTGGTGAATTTACACCAAAAGCCAATTGAAAGTCAATATCTGACTTTTGCAAGAATGCTTATCGTGCTTACGTTCACGCAGAATTAGGAGATCAAGACAAAACATCCACTCCACAAATTGTTTGCAAAACATGCTTGGAAAACATGAGACTCCGATATGCTATTCCGATGATTTGGGGGGAGACACAGAAATAACAGTCACATTTAAGTGACTGTTATTTCTGTTGCTTGAACGCTGCAGGAGTGAATTAGAAGAAACGTCTATCGCTCATCTACGCAAGCCTTCCATCAGCAATTCGACCAGTTCCAAATTCGGATGGGTTACCAGTCCCAGTTATTCAGAAGGATTGCCACACAGAAGACGTAGATTCTGACTTTGATATCGTGGACGCACATGATGGGTACAATAATGATTTCGCAAAGCTTATTACTCAAAGCTTATTTGGTTCGTGACTTTGGTCTGAGCAAAAAGTCTGAAGAACTTTTGGAACTGAGACTCAAAGAAAAGCACTTGTTAGCCTGAGATACAAATGTAAGATTATACCGAACAGAGATGCAGAATTCATTTAGTTCTTTGAAGAGGGCGATGATCTTGTCTATTGTACTGATTCAAAGAAAGTTCTTCTTTGTCTCGGTGTCCAAGCATACAATCCTGCGCAATGGAGGTTGTTCCTTGACAGTTCATAGAAGAGTTTGAAATGCATTTTACTTCATAACACCAATAGCTACGCTTCAGTATCCATTGTACATTCAACAGTATTGAAAGAAAAATACAGTGTCATGAAACATGTATAACAAATGTCATAAACTATTCGCATCACAAATGGGTGATATGTGTCGACTTGAAAATGGTGAATTTTCTGCTTGGAAAATAGAGTGGTTACGCAAAACATCTCTGTTTTTTGTGTATCTCAGTAGAGTGAAGAACGAGCACTACGCAAAGTTGATGTCAGGAAACTTATAAAAGATACTGACTTCATTAACTCGATGAATGACTTTGAGTAGCGCACCTGGTGCTCATCTGTTGATGTGGTAAAAAATTTCTTGGGAAACAGCAGAGCAGAAAAATACGAAGAGTTGATTGAGGACAGGTTGAATTGGTTGAATGAAATCGGTGCCAACATGAACGGTACACACCATTTTCTTGATAGGCATCTTGCCAAAGTCCCGAGCGTCTGTGAGGATTTCAGTAATGAGCAGGTAGAACGCTTCCATCGAGACTTGAAAGTTATGGAAGACCGCTACCAGGGGTGATGGGACAAGAGTATGATGGCTGAATACTGTGTGAGTATTAAACGGGACTTGAAGGAGGCACCAAATGACAGGAAATCAAGGAAGAAGAAATTTTTACCTTAGTTTGTCATCATATTCTTTTACATTTGAGTTTTGTCAACGTCAAAAGTTCTGTTCATTCATCAGTTTTCTTGTTCTAATTGGTCGTACTTTATGCTACTCAATGCATCTACATTAATGCAATTTGACTCTGGATAACTCACCGAGTGAAATTTCACGTTAAAAACGAGTCACGTTAAAACCCCATTTGTTTTCCATCCTCACCTGATATGGGCCCCAAATGGCAATTGCGTAGGACTCATTACGATCAAAACACCCATGATATTCCAAATTAAAAACCAAATTAAGTTCTTCAATATGAAGTTAGTTTATTAAATAGGTGTGGGGATTCCATATTTGCATTGTTTTCTTTTCGTGACACCTCAAAAAGATGGTACAAACTGTGTCCAGACATCGTGCCATATTAAAAATGTGATTTTTCTAAAAATGGGGCTATTCTGTACCATAAAAATCGTAAGTAACGGTGAAAATCTGAGATCATTTTTTTGATTCAGCACACAAATATTAGTTAAAAAATCACATATAGTTTCATTACAAATTGAAAAAAAAACTTTTGTTGTTGACGAGCGTGCATAATAATAATCACGAAGCGTTCGAATTGCAGCTTGGTTAATTTAGGGGGTTGAGCCATTAACACTTTCAGAAAAAAACTAGAAAAGTAAACTGAGCTCTACAAGGAATTATAACTGGGGAATAATTTGCAAAGTCATCAAGCAGTTATAAAACTAGGGGTAAATTTTAATTAACATAGTAATTTGTCTAGGGTACAATTTCAATCCATCAAACCTTGATTTGCTTTAAAACTATTGTGTTTCTTAAATATTTTTACAGACTCCAATGAAAACTGTGTTATCATGCTGATTAAACAGATTTTTATTGTTGTAAGTAGACAATACTCAAGGTTAATATGGAATAGACATATACGCTTGGGAGAAAGAGCCACAATGACCATCCGCTTCAACCAGCTAATGCGAATAATCAGGTTTTGAAATTTAATCAGTTGTTTGTCCCACAGTTTATAAATTTAGTCGGACAACTATTGGATATCAGCAGGAATACTACCTTGAAAAAATGTTACAACTTTGTTGTACAGCTGAAAAAAATTTTAATTTTAAAATTCAAAGAAATCAAATGAATTAAAGAAAACTATAGAAGGAGCACCCCTAGACAAAGTAACAATGAATGACATTTATTCATATCAATTTGGTGATCTCATAGGTAGTGAGTGGTGACAAGGACCTTTTGTCTGCTATATTAATTTTGCCAAAAAAAGTGCGGAAACATGGCAGAAATTTATTACAGACGCTTCACAAAATAACTCCTGCCTTCAGCTGAACTCAACTGATGAAAATGTACGCAAAGAAAGGTTGGACGTCAATCATTCAAGTCAGAAATTGCCCTGAAACTTGCCCCCAGTCACTATTACGATCTGGGTTTCTTCTGGTCCACCCTCTTGCAACCATGAAACGCCAGGTACTCGAATGTTGATGCGTGTGTTGGATCAAACAAAGAACAATTGCAAAAAAATTCGATTTACAACAATTTTCATTGTTGTTGTTTTAATATTTCAATTAAAACTGCATCGATTATTAAAAATTTGTTGTGGTCCACTAATCTCAGGATGGTAGCATTTATTATAAGTCTAAAATGATGTTTGATGGACCTTCAGTGTTTTTACAGCATTTAATCGAAATCTGTTTATACAAAGTAATTACTTCTCTTTAATATAGTTAAATCTTTAAAAATCTATAAATCACTAATCACCTTCACTACTAAGCCCAGTACATATTTAAAAGAAATATGCTCAGTTATCGGTATTGGAAAGTTCCTTCATATTTTTTTCACTAGATTTATGCTATAATGTGCTTACAATAGTGTTATCGACAGAGGCTTGTGTAGCAACATCTTGATTATGTGCTAATTCACCATTGTTAATACTTCTCTCACTGTTCCAGCACATGTTTTGAGTTGATTGAATTTTACCAGCATCCAGTATTACTTTTTTTTCAATGTTTCACTCCGGTATTATGTGGTTCACTCAACTGCTCATATTTTTAATGTGTTCAAAGTAAAGTTTATCCATCAAGTTACAGTAATTGCTGATAATATTAGAACAACAAGAAAAAAAAAGAAACGATTCACCCTCCACAACATGATAATTACAAGAGCAGTTTATCCTATACTCTTCCATAAATATGGCTTCCAGCACTAAAGAAACAAAAAAGGCAAACACAAGATAGATATTGCCCCACTCCTCAAAACATCTCAGTCCATGCTACTACGTTATCACTTTAGTAGCTTGAATATGGAAGACGTATCTCTCGAAACGTAGCTCAGAAAAAGTTAACGACTCATAAAATGATAGAGCTTCTTTATCTAGTATTATAGCACTATTTACAAAGCCTTCTCGTTTGCATTCGTCCGACATTACCACATTTCCAATATGTTATTTTTTATTGTAAGTATATAATCCTTACTTCCATCAGCCTTTTGCTTGACATTTATTTCAGAAGGTACGTCAAACGACATCATGATTCAAATTTTGGTTGTATTTTGGAAATAAAATCTAAATAGTTTGGCAGTTATACTAGTGACGGTAGACCAATAAGATCAAAACAATATCTTAGAAGTATGTCATCATTTTCATGTCAAGTAACTTGGAAAGTATTGCTTCCAGATGTATCATCTAGATTCAATATTTCATTCACTTACTTATTCGGTTTCTGAAATAAAGTAACGTGGTGGTACTCGTCTATATTAGGTATTTACAATTTTCTAGTAACTCAAAATTACACAGCTCTTTTTTTGTTAAAACCACATCTTAAGCAGGTATGTTTTTCAATTTTAAAAACTAAACCATGAACAATTTTAATATATTTATGATTTAAGTCTCTATGGCACTATTCTCTGAATTACGTACTATTAGCTTCTCCTACACAAATCTGAGATTCTACTCGTGGTATCTATTGACTATTTGTTTAGTGTTTTTTTTATCTCCAGTAATCTTTTCTTGGCTGAAAGTAATTATTTCTTCCTGTTGTTATTCACATATATAAATAATTGTTTATCTATATTTTATCCTACCAAATGCGCGAAGAAATTTTAATCCAGGTACTTCGTAAGATTTCCAAAGGTACTACAAATCCCAATTTTACCTCTGCCCTGTCTTTCAACATTCCATAAACTATAAAAATCAAAATTACTTTATCACAAATTATCCAGAACCAGATTTTTGTAATAATTCTTTGTCAATATTGACCCCTAGTTTTCACATCAATCCCTAAAGATGGCTCTACACTGGATTAATACCTGTTTTGTTACATTCTCTGTTTAGGTCCTGGGCTCCCTCTAACCTTTTTCTTTTTCTTTCCTTCATACGAGTGTAAAATGAACAACCAATATTGACCTTGACGAAATTTCTGGCTTCTTTCTTAAACACTAATAAGTCCGTGTTAATACGTTCTAAGTATAGAGACATTTCCCATCTAATCTCTAACTTTTCATTTTTAATACCACATTCAGGACTATGATCTTACCACTTGTGTACAATTTCTATCCTCGCCTTCTTAACTATGGTCAAAGACAGAACCTGAGCTTTATTGTCTAGTCTCAAAAGTTGATATTGTTTATGTGCCAACATTTTTCATTACAAAAAAATATGTACTATTGCCTCATCCCTTTCACCAAACATCCTAGATTTTAATTATTTTTCTTACATTCCTGGTCTGCAATGCCTATTCCTGAACAGCCATTAAAAATCCCTTTATTTAGTTCTTTTATTCACTTTTCTTATCTGTTCCTATTTCCTCTTATCTCTATGTTCATTAGTTCATTAGTAGAATTATATAAACAGGTGTGTTTACAACAGCTCCTTTTCATTAGGTAATTAATTTTCCAGTCGATGTATTATTCTTCTGTTGTTCCACTCGGTCATGGCGGCTCCTCTGCTCCGTAGTGGTCAGTGCTTCTTCATATTCTAATTCTTCTTTGTGCCATGTGTGATACATCCGATTCATAAAACCTTTTACCGACTAAGTCTGCCGGTATCCCAGGTGGCGCTCTACGTCTGTACACCAGTGTAATCTTAAATTTGATAGACATGAAAGAGCCTCTGTTTGCCCCCTCCCCCTCCCCCCTCTCTCTCTCTTTTCCTTTTGTTCTGCCAACAAGACCAAGTTTTATTTTGCAAATTAGAGAAAATCAATTGAACTTTCTCTCTCTCTCTCATTTCAGTCAGCTGCCATCAAATAGGGCAATTTATTGGATATCGCGTAACATGTGCATTGGCGTTTCTGGATTTTGTCCTGTATTTGCAAAATATTTTCCAATAATTGTATTAAAATGGCAAGCAATCTGACACCATGGCATTTAGAATGACACATGACAAACGAAACATGCGGACCATTCCCCCAAATATTTTTTGCAAACCAGGTGCCCGTTGACATTGTTAACTGGAATTCCAAAACCATCCTGTAGTAACGAAGGACCTTCGTCCTTCTGTATGGCTTATCCCTGTCAGCATTTGTAATGGAACACCTTGTCCCAGGACAATATTCTGCCATCACAGCCCAACGCAACTTCTTTCAACACTCACAATCTGTGTTTTAGCCAATAAGGTGGCTGAAATAGGATAACAACAGAATGTTTACAAACTTTGACTCGTGAAACAGTAATCTAATTCCATCTTTTACAATTTTTTACACATTGCAACAAAAGACGGGAAGAAACAAGTCAAAAATGACGGAAAAATATCGATTCAGCCCAAATATTTATTCCCTCGCAATAACGGACGCATACGTCGTCCCTCATAGATATTCATTATTGGGAGTGGGACTACTGAATTTTAAATGATTATTGAGGACCAGGAATGAAAAAGTTAGGAAAATATTTTTCCACTACGTTGGTAATACATTCCCAATCTGTTCTCCAAAATTGATTGTGGAATATTGGCTCGGTTTATGAAAAAGAAGAAAATAGAATAATGAGGTGATGACGGTGAAATATAGCTTAAAGTTCAAGCAAGGCTAATAGTACTCAGTTTTACCAGTGCCGGATTTACGTAAAAGCCAAAAAGCTATAGTTTAGAGTCCCAAATTTCTTTGGGTAAAGAAAAAATTAAAACATATTCATCGGCCACAAGTTTAATACTGGAAAGTTATAATTCTTGCACTGCACCAGCTGCATATTGATACCACAGAGAAAGGCGTTGTTTTTTGTATTTTAGGGGCGTATCAACAACACTGAAGGGTACAGCTCATCACCTGATCTGCTTGTGCTGCCTCTTGCGATTCAAACAAAGCTGTGAAAACGTAGGCTGTCAGCAGGGCGTCAAAGAAGGCAACCTCCACGTGGTGACGCCTGGATACTGATTAGCTAGGTTATCCTGACTGGTTGGTAACGAGTAGCCTTCATTTTAAGCTGTTTTTCCAGTACCATGGAAGAAATCGATTTCGTCGTTCATGTGATTTTGCATCTGGTTCGTCGTCGATTTGGAGTAAATTTTTTGAACTTGTGCCGCTCCTGGTGGTAAGTGAAAGTTTTTTGTTTCTGGTTTCTTTCCAAACCGATCTGCCTTTTGGCGGTGAGGGGAGGTTTGTTTCCCGTTTCATGAGGCCGGATCGAACTCACCGGG
>RDPX01000042.1:2616435-2668166 GCA_003991215.1 Morbakka virulenta
AAGAAGGCAACCTCCACGTGGTGACGCCTGGATACTGATTAGCTAGGTTATCCTGACTGGTTGGTAACGAGTAGCCTTCATTTTAAGCTGTTTTTCCAGTACCATGGAAGAAATCGATTTCGTCGTTCATGTGATTTTGCATCTGGTTCGTCGTCGATTTGGAGTAAATTTTTTGAACTTGTGCCGCTCCTGGTGGTAAGTGAAAGTTTTTTGTTTCTGGTTTCTTTCCAAACCGATCTGCCTTTTGGCGGTGAGGGAAGGTTTGTTTCCCGTTTCATGAGGCCGGATCGAACTCACCGGGGTGGTCTTCAAATCTACCTCCAGCAGCTTACACACACACACAGGCTGTCAGCATCTTTTGCTATGGTTTCGACCTCAGCTAAATTCCGCTGAAGACGTGGCATGTCTTCATCGGCAACTAAAATGACGTCTCAGACTTTGATCTTTATTTCCTGGTCACGGCACCAAATTGAGTACACCGAGGAAAAATTACACAAAAATTACTTTTTCTGTAAATTCTAATGCATGTCTGCATGACTCAAAGTAGCAAAAGAAAAACCCCAAGAAAACCTAAATGAGCAGAAATACAAAGCTCTATGAAAAAAAGAATAAATACAAACCGGAAACTTCAAAATATTAAAAAAACAAAATAATTAAAACTCGATTGATCTGTTGTTCACATTTTTACATACACATTTTCTTTAAGCTGCAAGCTTAGGCATAAATTAAAATTCACCAGTAGGTCGTTTAAATATTCGCTGCAACACATCATTTCGCAGGATACCCTGAGATTTAATTGCACATGTCATTCAAAGCGTTTTCACTGATTGCTGCCCTTGCTGTTTGTGAGTATGCACATACATGGTGACGCGCATGAAACACAGAAAAAGAAGAAAAATTGAAATTTATAGATGGGTGGATTGACATTGGGTCAATTCGGAGATTATAAGGACAATTTTATGACCCAACAGAACTTCAATCCGGCTACATTTTTGCACTGAGCATTCTTTTTTTCTCATTTTTACCCAGGCATCCAATTTCATTCAACTGTCTTCAAGGTCAGTGTTGCTTCCAAGAGTTGTTGTTTCTGTAGGATTCAACCCAAGTTGGTATAAATATTTCCATGGTTTCACTACAAAATGGAGGCTGATGTGTTGCGTACGATTTTTATTTCAAGGAAAAAAGGAAAGGAGATGTTTTTAACAAAAATACGAAATACCAGCAATATGTGAGACGAACAAAATTGGAAATTCTGGAATTCTCTCTAACATCTTAATCCCGAAGAAGATATATCCTTGGAGAGAAACCACCAGAATTTTTTAATAGTATCCGGCCTTCATCATCGTCAAAGTTATTTGGAATTCTTGGGTTTATAAAAATGTTATAAATTAAATAAAGCCTCGTTTGGATTAAAGAGTATATGTACAATGTTATGCCAAAATGGAATAATATTTTTTAGGTCTGCAACTAAAAGTGAGCAGGGGGGTGATTTCAACATGTTTTCAATATGCAAACGCAGTGGAGATAGACAAAAAAATGGTTTGAATTTGTTGACAGTACCATTGCTGAACCCAAAGTTATTAGGCTTCCCCGCCAGTTTACAAAACCACAAAGGTTTCTATTTTTTGAAGTTGTTCAAAGTAACTTCAGCTTGGACGAGCAACAAATGCAATCAATGAGAGCTTGGGCCCGAGGCTTACAATAACTAAGACCTGCCTTCGCATCATGTCTCAAAGTCGATTAAACCACTCCATCGTCTTAATTTGAATAAGCTGCTAATAAGCTAAATTTCATTAACAACCAACTCTACTGAGACATGATTTAACAATGTTTGGAACATTTGCTGATCCGGATATTCCCCAGAAGTTCTATCAATCTACTAAAACATTCTTATTTGTTGAAAAAGCGCTTCTCATTTTTTTTTCAGTTTTAACGTTATTTTCCACCAGCAATTGGGGCTCAAAAGGGGGTGCCCTTGAGAGGGGCTTTGATTTGGCAGTGAGGAATTTTTTATCCGGATGCTTTTCCTGACGCCAACCAATGGCTTTTTTCTTCGTGAAGTTCCAAATTCTCCTCGCCAGCTGAGGGAATCGAGCCCGGAACTCTTGGTTACTGTGCGGTTGCACTAACCATTAAGCCACGGCCACGGCTCCTCGAAAAGAAAAAAAAACCTCTTCTCATGCAAGAGTATAAATAATGACCACTTGTGCACATTTGTATTGTAAGTGTTTCATTAGAAAATTGCTATTTAATTTTCAACTTCCTTTTCGTTTACGTGTCAATTGCTTATTTAAAGAGAATTTTCTTGAAGCTTTTTCTTAAATATCTTGGTCCTCGGATGTACTCTAGTGCCCTTTTCCTAAATATTCGCACTTGATGGAATTTACTACAATTACAACAGGGGATAAAATACAAGTATAAATATAGGTGTATACTGATAATAACTCACAAATATTGAAATACAAATATTAGTTCCATTCTCTACGTCGGTAGCTCAGACAGACATTTTCGTGAGTGATGAATACAGCAGTCGGCTGGAGGTCTTCAATGAATCCACAGAAATTTTTTCCCTCAGTGGTGTGTTAACAGGCCTTATTTCTGCTCGGATGTTTTATTAGGTAGCATTGTCCTCCACAGAGTACTCCACAATCATTAAGAAACCCTTCCAGGGTGCACTGCAGAATCATAAATGTGAAATATTGAGTATGTCTGATTCCACAATGGTCTGTCCCACGTCTCACCATGGTCACTTGATCTTCTCTGGCAAGGTGGTACCGCCTTTGTTGCTTAACTCTGCATGTTGTTGAAGTCGTTTTCTCTTTTGGCTCTTTTAATGTGGCCTTAGCTGCTCCAGAATCAGACGTCTTAAAACTCTTGTACCAGTTTTTTTTCCGTCCTTAGCTACTCTGTACATCGCTTTATTGCTTCGGATATCGCAGGGTGAAGGAGTCCATTGGATGATTTTCTGTTCTGCAGATGGTTGGAAGATGGCCAGCATAGAAACAATAGGGTTTAGTTCTTTGTGCTAAATATTCTATAGACCTTGAAGGACTAAAAGTGCCTAAGGGGAGAAAACAACTTGCGAGTGTCTGGTTGTCCTATTTCACACAAGGTTCTGGTGGCTTTCTGATCTGAGTCTTCCTCAGCCTTGTAAATTGTTGGGAGCTTTCCAGTTGGTATGATTTGCAAGATGGACGTTTAACCTTTTACTGTGATAAAGATTGACCCACATTCATTTGATGTTGCCTTTTCTGCAGGGTTATCAGTGTCCGTGTACGTCAATTGCTTTCTTGGGTAGGTTGTCGAATTTTGGACATACAAAAGTAATTATTTTTCTGAACATTATACTCGAGTTGAGATACACGTAATCAAGTCTGAAAGAACAGTTCTTGAAGTTATTTTGCCACACCAACTGAGAGTTCATGCTCACATTGTTTTCTCTTTCTTTTATCATTCTCCAGTTTGTCAGGGTGATGAACAGTTTGAGTTAAATAGATGGTGACGCATTAGCTCTTACGTTAGCGTCTTTTGCTTAACAATATCATATCTGGGTCCCAAATTATGGAATAGGTTACCGTCGCACATTAAATTAAGTTCAAATACTAACTCTTTTAAGCACAACATCAAAAAAATTTTCTTTGAAAAGCTCCAGAAGAAAGGAGCGATATCTACGTGTATTACTAAATATTCTATTTTCTTTACAGCACGGTTATTGATATTGTTTCCATTGGGTAATCGTAGATTGTTATAGATATAGGGCTACTCAATGTCTGTCTCCTATTATATGTTACATGTCCATTTACGTTACAAGGGGCCATAATGAAAATAAGGTCTTCATGATCTGTATTATGCTACCCCTGCCACCGTTTCTCTAGATTACCGTCCCGCCTGTTTGTTTCGTTCTTTTTTGTTTCTGTTTAGTCTTATTTAACTATTTTGGATAACATCATGTATTAGGTTTTTACCATTTACCTTTGAACATTTGTATGTTTTTGTTAGTGGCGAATAAATACATACATACAATAAATTCTAAATTTTTCTAATAATGTAAAGCAATTAAGAAAAATATATATCTTCTCTGTTATGTAATAAAAATAACTAAAATGTTACGCAATAAAAATGCTGCAAGATGCTATTCGTAATTCAGATTAAATTTGAAAGAAGTACGAAGTATAAATACTCAGCATTTCCAAATGTTCAAAATCTTCGAGATAGAGATAGAAAAACTCCTTGGTGTTAAATATTCAGGAGCCTATAAAACAAAATACTTGTAAGGATATAAATTTCATTATATCGGAATACTTTTTTAAAGAAGACATTTATAAAACCTTGAATGCAATTAACTTTTTAACTATTTTATGCGATGGCTCTGTTGATAAAGTAGTCGTTAAGCATGAAATAACCTTTGATATTTGCGCTGATCCTGAAACATGTAACTCCTATTCTTTATGAAGTTTTACACCTCGGAATGTAAAGATTATATATATATATATATATATATATATAATCTTTATATAAAATTATATATTATATCATATATTAAGCTACATTTAAGCTTTTGTCCTTATACGTTTGAGGACAACTTCAAAAAATGCTTCTCAAAACCAGGATAAGAAAGATTTCGATAAAATTTTGTTGCTGAATACTTGGGAAAATCCAAAATTTCTTCAGTGTCATTTTCAAGCTTAAAAAGCTCTGTTGATGTCATATACTCAAGCCCAGGCCCTGCTTTACCATCTTATTGTTTTCCCATTTCCGGTAAACAAAGGTCTTGTGTATTTCCTGGTTTTGTTCGCACAATTGAGGGCAGGAATAACAAGTTTACTTACCAGTTTTTGGCCACCTCTCACTTTCACGATAGTTTTATTAGGAACTGAAGTTCATTGGAAACATGACCAACTAAGTGTTCTCTGTGGTCGTTTTTCTTGTAAATAATGGCAACAAACGTATTAAGTAAAAAATAATTAAAAATCATTAAATCTCCTGGCGAAATTACAGTAAAGTAAAAAAAATTATGATTTCTTCATATTATTGATGATTTACCCTGCAAATGGGGCTTTATATTGGAATTGCAAAACTCACATTTTTAAATGAGCGATGTCCAGAACCTAGTAACAAGCTTGCAGGTGAAAAGAAACGTATGAAAATCAACTGTGAAGGGCGATCTACCACGTGTGACCATAATAAAATTAGCTTGCAGCGAATTTTTTTTCCCAGACATAATCTTGACAAAATACGAACCTGGTTTGATAGGGATCTGCCTGTGAAATGAACACGAAATGGCGACTACGCGCATGAGCAGAAGATCCTGTCAAACCAGTTTCGTATTTTGCCTTTGTGACTTAAAATGTATTGCAATAAGAGAAAAGGATTGCAATATTTTCCTGAAAAACATCATAAGTCGACATGGTTAGAGACAAAAGGTATTGACAGCTAGTTTCTGTGTCCCGAATTTGGAGGCCTCTTGAACGCTAGCGAGCGAATTGGAAAGAGAAATCAATATTTAAAATAATTTTTGTTCTTTCACTGAATATTTGAATATCCTTAGCTAATACAAATTTGTTAAGAATCACAAACAAAAAACATTCCAAGAGGATGAGGCTTTGGGTCACAATGAACCTCTATTTGAAAAGAAAGGCCTTCTGGTTCTATTTAATTGTTGAATTGGAAACTGAAAGAAAACAGAGATTGGTAATAACAAGCAAAACCTTGTCTGCTTTCCACGTCTTTTCACGTCCTGTTTGTCACGTGTTCTGTTGAAAGTTTTTGGTCCATTATGCAATGGACAGATCAAAATAGCAAGAAGAAAATGTAACCTGTAGCATTTCAAGAACTTAACACTTCTTAAGTGAAACAGCTAATTGTCTGGGGTTTTCCACGCTTGAAAACGTGCATGCTTGTGTTTACTTTGTTACCATGTTAAAAATCATTGCCGATTAACAAAAAGCAAACTGAAACAATTATTGCAGGTGTTTTCATAACAGCTGTTGTCACCTGGGAGCTCTTTCATAATTATGGTTCACCAATAGCAATTTGTTTTTTCCAGTTTTTTCACAGAAAAGAGCAAAACGTCAAATACTAAAGTTATCTTGAAAATAGAAAAAATTCAACATAAAAGGTGCAAAGTCATTGACCAAATAGTGAACACCACATAAAATGTTTTTGGCAGTGAACAATATTCAAGAAATTTTTAAAGCCAATATAAGTAGATACTTTCACAGTCTCAAGAACAAGAATCATCTTTACGTTCTCCTGACGGAAATTGGATAACAGCCCAATTTACTTGTTCCGTCTGTCAACGAAAACGAGTAATCTCCCATTTGACGAAGTGGTTCAACAAGATTCTCTCAAACAAGAAAAAGAACCTCAGTTTTTAACCACAGTACGTGGGTTTTGCAGGGGCAAAACCAATTGCTCGCACAATTTGCTCCCGTGGACGTCGATTTTTTTGTATGGAAATTCTTTTAAGTGAAACATTTCGTGAGAATGTTGAACTGTTCTCTGGCGTGCATTTCCTTCTGCATTATGATTGCCCCTCAAATATTGAATTATGGCCCAAGACGCAAATAATTTGCTTTTTAACTTGTCAGAGACGCAGGAAGCATCTAAAAAGGAGGGGCAGGTCAAAAACGAGGTACATGACCACTCCCATAAACGGTCAAAACTCTAAAAGGTTTGAAAGTATACCAAATCGAGTTCGTACTGTATATGGATGGGAATTAAAAATTATTGACCTTGGGACGTACCTCAAAAACTGCTATTTGATATAGAAAATTCCACAGGTAGAATGGACGAACAGAATGTTAAAACTTCCTCCCAAAGAAAAAGTTATTATATTATCAATTACTTATGTTTGCTTTTCTCACTTAGAATATGTGGATTTAAATACAAAGTCCTTTACCGCAGCTTAAAAAATCCGTTCAGAATTTTCTGAAAAAGTGTTTTCTTCTCTCAGTTCTCGATGCAAAATCTTTCGCCATTTCCATAAGATCTAGCCCATCTACTCTTGCTTTGTGGATGTGAAGTAGAAGAACATTATTGCATCTGGCTTGTGTCATCCTATTTCTCAAGTAACTCTTCAATCACCTTTGCACGGAAAAAGATCTTTCAACTGAAGCTGCACTCAAAGAAGCGAGCATGAAAATTTGTGCAACCTTCGTAATCTCTGGGAGGTGTTTGGCATCGGGATTTTTTTTAAATATTGAAAATATTGAGTCCATCAATGTAAACTCCTTGACACACAGAAAAACACGTTTCAAAATACCAGGAAGCAGTATCAATTGCGCATTAAGATTATAAAAATCTANATATGTGGATTTAAATACAAAGTCCTTTACCGCAGCTTAAAAAATCCGTTCAGAATTTTCTGAAAAAGTGTTTTCTTCTCTCAGTTCTCGATACAAAATCTTTCGCCATTTCCACAAGATCTAGCCCATCTACTCTTGCTTTGTGAATGTGAAGTAGAAGAACATTATTGTATATGGCTTGTGTCATCCTATTTCTCAAGTAACTCTTTAATCACCTTTGCACGGAAAAAGATCTTTCAACTGAAGCTGCACTCAATGAAGCGAGCATGAAAATTTTTGCAAGCTTCGTAATCTCTGGGAGAAGGTGTTTAGCATCGGGATTTTCTGAAAATACGAAAATATTTAGTCCACCAATGTAAACTCCTTGACACACAGAAAAACACGTTTCAAAATACCAGGAAGAAGTATCAATTGCGCATTAAGATTATAAAAATCTATTTCATTCTTGTACGCATCTCATCTTGAATTTTAAATGACTTTCCGTTGGTGGCCTTCAGCAAAATATCTTCAATATTTTGAACTAGTGCATACGATGTTGCATCGAACCGATTTCGATGTTTCAGAATACATCCATCAACTGCTTGAAAAACCTCAGCTCGATAATATGATTCCGCAGTAGTGAAACGATGCTGCTGTGCATTACTATACTGAAGTCACGCGGGTGTGTTTCTATGACATGGCAGTACTGGCTCTTTGATCAATTTGATGCTTTTTGCTTTTGTGCATGTTTGATCGTAAAATATAAAAAATTCTTTTCTGCTGCACGTTACTCATTAATATGATTCGATCCCAAGCATCGTACCTTGGGTGGTATTACTTCTGCTTTGCAAAGTCAAGGCCAATTGTTCAGAGACACTTAAAATATTTATTGACATCCACAAACCAATATATGTCTTGAATAACGTCATCTTCTCGGCTGTACCAGACGACTTGTCACGTATTTCTCTTGTCCCGCCTTGTTCAGCAATTGTTTTTACTGCAGTGTGCAGAGCTTTGTAGTTTGTAAATGTAGAATATATACTTTTGTGAGTACTCTCTAACGAGGTGGGCAAATCATGTGGATCGTTCCCAAAATCTGTTCCTCGTTTTCAAGGTCTGCTGAAATTTCGTTGAATTGCGCCATTCGTTTTGGAGGGTTGTGAATAAAAACTGCAAGGTCTTGCGCAAATGCTAAAGAATGATTTATTATATCACATTCACATGTGCAACCTTTGAGAGCAAGATCAAGTCGGTGATTTGCACAGTGAATTCTATATGCAATTGGATTTTCAGCTTGTTGCCTTGTTCCTACACCAGTCAGATGAGCACTCGTGGTTGCTGCTCCGTCATATGCCTGCCATCTGTAATTTTCAATTTTAGGGTGCAACGCATAATTTAGTCTTGCAATGTGTCAAATATTAGTTTTAGCGTTGGGGTGATCAATTTGGTACATTGCAACAAAATCTTCTTGAGCAGTCATATCTTCCTTTGATACCCAATGAAAGATGCATGACAGTTGCTCCTTGTTTGATATATCCCTTGACTCATCAGTAATCAAACCATACAATCAACCGTTATACCGTATATCCTCTATTAAAGATCCCAAAACAGTTAATGCCATATCCTCAATTTGCTTGTTTATGATATCTGAACTCGGGTAATTCTTATTGCTGATCCATTCTTTCGATTCTGGGATATCTTCGCTTCTGGTTTCGAGCATCTGAAATAGGTTTCCTTCTACGTCATTGCCTCCTCGGATTGCTAAACCCTACCTTAACAAAAATCGCAATGTTTTATAAGTAATATTCTGTTAGTATCTTGTTTTCTTCTGTACCCTTGGTCCAAATTTGCACCCACTTTAACTTTAGACTTTCACAGAGACCTTCTCAAAAGCTTCTGCATGGGTATGAGACTGAGCATGTTTCTGAAGCTTTTCTTGGTACTTCCTCCAATTGAAAAAATTACCAGACACAATTGCGTCATCTGCATTGTGACAGAATGTAAATAGATTTGATATTGACGCTTCTCTGCAAAAACAGCACGCGATTATGTCTCGTTTTGAGCAGCATGTGACGAAATCAAATTTCGCAAAAACTGGCAGTGGACACAATCTTACTCTTTGCTTTTCGCCATCCCGGTTGCTTTGTTTCAAAGAGGGTTGGTTAACCTCTTTTTGGGTTGGGTGGAATGACTTATGTCTTGTGCAACATAGCTCGCTGCATGCTGCATCAGAAGTATTAGCTTTAATGGTAGATTTGGTATACTGAGCTCTGTATTATTCGGAAGGGGGTAAGTTGGACCATAAGTTATCAGCGATTTTGAAACACAAAAAGTAAATGTGAGCTTCGAAACAAACAGAGATTCATATTTTTGTAAGTCATTGCCAATGGAGTCATAAGTACTCAAAGAGGGTAGCTTTACTTCGATAGACTTTCCATTTTTCGTCTCTTTACCGTTATATGCTTTGTTTATTTTCTTGAAGCCTGAGAAACTTTTCTGTTTTGCGACTTTAATGCTGACCCTTTTAACTCCCTTTAACGCTTTCGACGTTCAAAACGCGGCATTGCCTCAAAACCTAATATATTAGGAAACATCACATACATTTGTAAGATCTTCTACTTGTTTGATTTTTGTCAGATCTGATTGAGATGCTAGGAGCTTTTGAAGTAGTTTCCTGACTGAACATAAATCAAATTGCTTCTAATCCGTGCAGGACGCACACCTGTCAGCACTGTGTTCATTGTGATTTTTTGTACATTCTTTCACTTCAGATGACCGACAATGACAAAGTTTGGACAAAGAATTATGCAAAAAGGCACTTTTGTATTTGGAAAGGGCAATTTTGCATAGTTTGCCAAAATGGGGGGCATGACCCCTCTGGCTCCCCCGTTCCTACGTCCCGGTAATTTGTTTAAACTTCTAGAATACATTTAGGAGCTAAATACTCCCGAGACCTAGAATCAAATCAGGGAACTTCAGACCGTCAGCTTGACACCCTCCCAAAAGACTTTGTTGGGAGGGTGTCAAGCTGTTGGATTGTACTCGTGGTAGTGAAATCTGTAAACAAATGAACAGTTGACAGAAACAAAGAACAATCCTGGACAAACTCAGTAACAAAAACTCAAGGTACAGACAGTTATCCTAATCAACATCAAAATGTAAAAAATACTTCCTTGTGCTGCTGTCAACGTTTTATGTCTCAGTAAAAAACTTAACCTCCATGGTAGAGGAAGTAATGTACAAATCGTGAGATATAAATAGAGTTTAGGGAGTTATACAGTAGAAATGAAGACAATCAAAGTTAGTGAGAACTTCGTGCAGGAAATTTTTATGGGATTTCTTTTAAATAAAAATTTCTCTGAAAGAGCTGAGACGTTCTACAAGGTGTGCTTTTTATCTTTATCATGAAAGACGTTAAATGTTAAAATTAAAATTCGGACCGTTAAAAAATACATTCACCTGAAAAATATTGAAAGGTTGATTTTAAGTGCTAATATCACAAGAAACAAAAAAACATTTTAGGGTTTTGGACTCAAATAGTGTAGTATTTTTAACTGATATGAAGAGGTAAAATTTCTTTAACATAGGGTGTTTTCTATTTGTCGAGGGCGTGGTTCCCCCGCAAGCTTTGTTTTACGAACCTTGCAATCAAGGCAGCTTTGCCTCGTTCTCATTGTGAGACCAGTTCTTTTTCTGTATGCACCCTTGACATTGCAGCTACTTTTTCTAAATTCATAAACAAAATGTTAAGTACGAGTTTTAGTAATAACATAGTCCCAAAAGACTATAGTCAGAAAAGTACTATATAGTCATCTTCAAGATACAGATGATTGATTTTGTTTTACAAATTTTTTTGGTGCAATAGCGACTCTTCATAGTGCGAAACTTAAACGAAACCATCATTCCAAATTTTCAAGCTTAAAATAACTCTTTCTCAACTGTGGCTGAACAACAACATTTTGAGTTACATCAATGGAACAAACCGCGTTCCCTTGCATCGGAAAAAATTGCACCGTGATCCCGAGATCGTAAAGTTAATTTCAAATCAAACTTCGAAAAATACAGAATCTTCAAAAAACTTATCATAAGAAACTTCAAGCAGTTCGAGCAGTCAAATATTACAAATGAAAGAAAATTACCAGATTTTAATGCAAGTGAAGAATGATTAGAAGAAATTGTGATATGTTGTATGTTTGAAGGAAAAAACAAGTAAGATTTAGCTAAGTCGTGGCGATCGATGAAACAACTATATGGCATGTCACGCTGTCCAACACCACTGGATAAGGCAAAAAGGGTGTAGTTTTTAACGTTTTTAAGTAATACGTCTCCCCTAAGAACTAAGCGCCATTTTACAACCTGAAACGGAATTCGGATACAGTTTTGTTTTTCTTTTCCTCGCCTCAGCCAAAGAAGTTATATTTTCGTCTGCGTTTCTCCGTTTGTCTGTCTGTCTATTTGTTTGTTTGTCTGCAAGTTTAAAAGTTACCAACGGATTTCAATGAAAATTTTAGGATATGTTGATAGTACTATAAGAAAGAAATCTTTGGATTTTGGTGTTGATTAGCAAACATTTGGACGCTCTGAGTGCTTATCCAAAACGTTCAATAACGCTACAGACCAACAGACATTTGGAGAACGTAAAAACACATTGTTTGTCAAACCAAGCGTGCTGTGGCTTGCTGTTTAAACCTCTGCTTAGTAAACAAGAGATCACTGGTTTGAATCTGGGCAGTGCCTTTTCATAAGATGTTCCTGTGGTTTCAGAAATGATCATCATCCTTTAACCAAGTGGGTGTACGTAATATTCTTAATAAGTCTTTTCCAAGCATCAAGGTCTTACATCACTGCATCCAACTCCCCAATTTCAAAAGCAATGTCCTTGAAAATTTGTTCAGGATACGTCATCTCTCTACATATGCTTTAACCTAAAAGGTTCCAGAGAGAAAGAGGGGATATGATCTCCTTAGTTGCATGATGACAGTGGCCAGCAAATTAAAGAGGTTTCTTTTCCAGATTTAGCAGTGACAGATGTAGTCCACCATAGATTTATTAAATTATTGTATGTTGTCTCCAGCTTACATTTTGCACTCTTCTCACTACGTTCGTGTACGTTCGTGTGACAGGAATCTAGACGCTGCTCAGTTTTAACTGATGATGACCACTTTTCGAAGCCAAATGGTAAATATTGTTCAACAAGGGCTCGGAAAGTTCGTATCTTAAGATGGTTAGGTAGGTCAGCTTGTCATATTGACTCTTTTAAAAGTTGTGATTTTAAGAAAGTCAATACTTGATACTGATGTACATGTTTATAAGAATTCTGTTTTTCTTTCATTGCAACAGAGACCAACTTGGCTAGCTGTTTGTTCGAGTGAATGTTGCAAGGACTCAACATTGTTTATAGACTCTGCGATTAATGCTTGGTCGTCGGCAAAATCCTGTCAGGTATTCTGCTGAACACTTCTACATGTTTTGATAATAAGTTCTTTTTCATTTATGTTTTCAAGGGATATACGTGGAACACAGTCAAGTACCACAATAAAGAGGAACTCAGTGTGTTGCCTTGGAGGACACTGGCTGTATTGTTGAATGCTTCTCTATTCAGGTGTAACGATTTCAGCTAAAATGTTTTTGGTTAGGGTCTTGATTGTTTGAACTATGTATGATAGGGCGACATAAAGCCGTTGTATCTCAAACATGACGTCTCTACTGATTGAATCAAAGTCATTACGAAAGTCTACAAGGCAAAAAGTTACATCTACATTTAGGCTTTTTACTTCTTCTATGATGTGTCTTATGTATAGTTTATGAGAAATTATTGACGTTCTCTTTCCGAGGCCATTTCGTCTTTTGCGAAGTAATGGATTAACAGCCAGGGCAATGCAGTTTAGAAGGACTTTGTTGAATCTTTTTTATGCAACCACGATGAAAATGATGCTGCGGTAATTGGATGCTGATATAAGATCTCTTTTGGGTAGAAATTACGCCTTCTTTCAACCACGACGTTGTCGAGTTAAATGTTCGTAATGTATGATTGCAAAACTCTAACAACATAATATGGAAAATTTGTTGTTTGAGAAGGTTTTTACATCCATGTTTAGCTCATTCAAGGAGAAAGGATCGGTCTTTAGATTAAAGTTGAGAGCACTTGTAACCTTGGGTACTTTGGTGTTGCTCAGTTTGGGTCAGTTGCCTAATAAGCTTTTGAAGTAACAGAATCAATTTTCCCAAGTCTCTGTTGCTGCACCTCCTTTGATCCTGACAAATGGTTTTCTCTTCTCCCTGGTCATCTTGCTAATGACTCTCCATGATACTGCATGTTGTTTGGCTGTGTAAAGTTAGGGTAATTTTCCCCCCTTGGATGTATTCTGCCTGAGCAACTGCATATGCTTTATCTAGTCTTTCCTTAGATCAAATTGCATCTTCACGGTATGCTACGAAGGTTTTATGTGGAGGTCGTCATTTTGTAGTTTCATTTGATTTTTTCTTGCATTAACCAGATCTTCGGTGTTTAGGGTCTGGGTCTTTACTCGCAATTCGTTGGAAAGCGTTGACAGAGCAAAATCTTCATTAGATTTGATGAAGCTATTTTACTTGATTTTGTTACTGTCCAATGGGTTAGATAATTCTTTATTTCGATTTTTCACTTCAGTAGCAAATGAGTGACTCCAATCTGTGCTCTATGTCGCTTGCCCCCAGTCAATATTTTCAAGAGGGTGTGTTGCTGAGTTTTTGATGTTCTCAAGCTGAGAAAAAATTATATTGAAATGATTAGGTAGTCTAAACTGAAAAAAAAGTGTACGCTTGGGAGTTTCCAATGCTATTTTTCCATTTGTTTCTGATAAGAACGCAGTCAATTTGTCTTCTAGAGCCAGATGGATGAATGTCCATAACTAAGTTGTTTTTTTCAAAAAACTAGTTTCAGTGGTTGATAGATGAAATTCTTCCTTAACTATGTCAGTTTTTTCCCATTTCTGCTTGTCTCGTTTTGCTCAATGTGACTAAAATCACCTACAATGACTACAAAATTATCGACAGGAATATTTTTGACAATTCCTTCAAGTTCTTGGTAGAAACTGTTGACTTCAAGTTCCTCACTGAGAATCGTTGGTGAGTAGAGGGTAATAAATGTTGTTTGGGGGTTACATGCTGAATTCAGCGATTAGAATAATTAAAATCAGAGATTTTTTCAGCAGAACTATTTTATCCGACGCTCTTTGTGGTAGATGAATGTTGACTACTGTAGAGTCTTGGATGTACGTCTTGCAGAAATGGGGATAACTTGGTAGTTTTGGACTTGATTGACATTAATATCAGCATTGGAATGATAATAACGATTTGCTTGTACACTTTGTGCGTCGATCATTTGTTTTTTAGAGTAGTGCAGACGCTCTTGCTGACTGTTTGATTTCGAGAGAGTCCCTGTGTTAACATTGCTATAGAATTGCTGATGTTTTTGCATTCCATAAACTTAG
This sequence comes from Morbakka virulenta, assembly GCA_003991215.1. Lineage (NCBI taxonomy): Eukaryota > Metazoa > Cnidaria > Cubozoa > Carybdeida > Carukiidae > Morbakka > Morbakka virulenta. The sequence goes on from RDPX01000042.1 coordinate 2,631,194, forward strand.
ACATGGTGGATTTTGTAGATGCTAATTCATCTCCTTCATCACAGAATACTAACTCATTACAGTTAAGAGTATCCTGATTGCAATTTTTGTGAGAAGCAAAACTCGAATCGGAAGGTATATTGGCAGGAACTCGGATCCTGATGTTGTTAGTAAACTCTATGATAACAATAATATTTAGATAGGCAACTTCTTTGAATGTTCCACGCCACTAGATACATCCTAGGAGAGCTGGTAATATTGATTCCCTTATGAGCTTTTCCAACCCACGTAACAGGTAATGATTCCTGCAGACGCAGAAGTCATACTCACTAGCAGGAGCGAGATTCTGGACAGATCCATTCTGGATTTACAGAAGGGTTTTAAGGCGCGCAACACTAGCCTCTTGCCAGAGTTCCGTTTGCCCACCCTAAGGTTGTCATCAGTGATCACTATGAGGAGGTGCAATTGACCTAATATACCACTCTGTACTCTTTTTAAGTTTCTCTCATTGGCCTTGATCACATACCTGTTTTCACAAATACTATAAAAACACAGGATTTCAATGAATTTTTTAATTGAAGGGATATATATACGACTACCTTAGAATAGGCATTGCTTTGAAATTGTTACAATGAGACCCCATGGTATGGGAGAAGTTTTTAAGCCTTCAATAAGAGAGGTATAAGGCCTAACCTATGCAGTGTCATGATAGACTGCATAATTTCTTAATGACAACAACAAAAAAAGGACAAAAATGCAAAAGGTATTTTTCCAAATTACCAAAAACATAAATCTGCTTCTCTTCCAGGGCGTTAGTTTGTCAAGAGAGTGTTCACCAACGATTCACCAGCAGTAACATTTATATCATTGCTTCCAAAGATTTTCTTTGCTGATCTTGAACCACGTTACCACAGGAGCTGAATTCTTGTAAAGCTGAAACTTAATCTGGTTTGGAGTCAATTTTTCACCAGGTTTACATCATTTCCACGCTTTTCTGCAAGCATCTCAGAAAGACCGTTGCAGAAAGTGACAGAATTGTATTTAAAAGCATTTTACACCAAATGCAGTACTAATGATCAAGTGATTAATTTGACAGTGTGCTATTCAAAAGATACCAGGTTCGAGCCCCAGCCCCGTCTCTTAAAGTACTGCGCCCAATTCATTTTTCCATTATAAGTGTTGTGCGTGTGTTGACGGAGGAAGGCTTTGGAGAGAGGAATAACAATAAATAAAAAAACTTTTAAAAAGTAAGAAAATCAAAAATCAAGTAAGGGGAGTAAAGGTGGAAGAGGGGGGAGATGAAATAGACATGTCATGTCATTTTGTAAAAAGAATGAAGATTTGCTAGGCATCCGTATTTGAGAGCGTAACATCACTAACTTCAGATATGTAGATGATACGACCGTGACATAATTTTTAAAAAAAGACACCTTTTTTGTGCTAAAGCTTGTAAGTGTTGAAAAAGGATTAAAGACAAAAATAAAGAATAAAACGACAATTGTGGTCACTAAGAGTGCTGTGCTTCCAATAGTTACTATAAATGTGGACGGAAAAGCACTGGAACAGGTGGAGAGAGTCACCTATATTTGGGAGACAATCACAGCAGATGTTGCAACAGGTGTAGAAGTTAACAAACAGTAGAGATGATGAGATACAGACTTTTGAAAATAGGAGTCTATTAACAATCAAAAGTTTGAAAATGAACACGAGGAAAAAAGAGGTTTAAAGTTATATCTTGTCCATTCCCTTGTCCCTAAGTAGATCCGTACCTTTAGTCTTGAGGTATGAAAAAGACCAGATGCATATGAAATGCAATTTTTAGAAACCTGTGAAAGGGACAATAAATCCTTAGTATTACAGAGAAGTTCAGCAGAGAGTTTCATAAATATGAAGATGACTGAAGAAAAAGATCAAGAAGCAGAACATGGAATAATTTGGATATGGAATAAGAGAAAAGGAACTATAAAATATGTTATAGAAAGGATGAGTTTAACATTAAAGTTTAAGACAAAAGCTCTTGAAAGAAGAGGGCCATCGACATTATTCGGACGTAACTTAAGTATAACGTCTCAGCACACGATTGATCAGTAACACAGAGGAAAATGGCACATTTATTGCCAAAGTAATGAGAAAACGAACTCCTCAAATCATTCGAGAATCTACATTCGATAACATTGCTTGACAATTAGCCCCTAGCTGAGCTTTTTTCGTGCAGTGAGCTGGATTACACAGTCATAATTATATTAGAGTTTTTTACAAACTAAACAGCCTCGAAAGAGAAGCTGAGAAGCTGCAGTAATTATCATAGAGAAAATTATTTGAAATAACTAAAGAAAAAGTTGTATTCTTGCAGTGCATTACCGAAAGTGGACTGCCTACGCTATCTGTATATAATATAACATAGATGTTGATATTTCATTAAACCAGAAACTTTGATAACTATTATAACTTTCATTATTGATAAAATAATAAGCAGCCCACAATTTGATGAGAATGTTTAACAGAATATTTCATCGAAGTAAGACAAAACTCAGTAAGTGCCGACGGTAACAAGAATTTGTAACCTACATCAGGCTGAATATAAATAGCCCAATCTGCTGATCCTGCTTCAACCACTTCTGCCTTCTCCTTCCTCCTGTTCACAGTTGTAACGTATATACCTTCCGTTAGGTAGTTGCATGCCCTGGAAAATTGACTCGCGAATTGCTTTCTGATACGGTATTTTTCTCCGATAAAGAAGGTAGGTGATCCTGTCAGTGTGTCCAAAGTTGTCCAAACAGCAATATCTATCTGTTGTGTGAAAACTTTAAATGTAGTGCTTTATCATGTCTCGAATCGTAAGCTTTTTCTGAGTTTTTTTTTTTCCATTTAATAATTTTAATTAACCTTTGGAGCTTCAATTTTATTCTTTACCTTTGGATATAGTACTTATTCTTATATGCACCATAGTCTTTCAGTATTTTATTACTAAATATTTGGTTATTCATTATATAGTCTAAGTGTTGTATTGCTTATCACGCTTATCACATATAGACTATAAAGCTAAGTGATTTATTAGTTAACTTTGAAACTAAATTTGTGTCTGATTTAACTCGCTAGATACTGGTGATTCAGTTCATAGTAAATATGGGATTTAATTCGGAAACTGTTAAGACTTTTCATCAAGTATTTTAGAAACCTGTGATACTAATGTCTGTATCTTATAGTCATCCCTCAATTATTTATTTATTTCCTTATATCATCGGTGATTTTAAAATTGGCTGAAAAAGACTATTGAAATAATGACTTTAAAAAAGTCACCGTAGATAAATCTAAAATAAAAATAAAAGCATTAAAATTTATGTGTGAAAAATGTTAATTGCTATGCTGCTACACAGCTCCACACAATCTCTAACATTATATAAAAAAACAATTACGTACTGTTTATTATAACTTTGTGGTTGACGTGTAACTTCTTCATATCGAGTTACTCCTTTGGCTGTCTAAAATGAGTATTAGCTTGTGGTAGTTCTCACTGATTGTTGATTAGATCTCAGCTGGTTAGTATCTAACACGTATTGACCTTGAGGGAATTTCATATTTTTACAACCAGTTTTTATGCATATTGGCACCGATGGGAACTCGTACAGCCTGTTGTCACCCACGAGTTAAGCTTAGATTGAGATTTTCAATGTGTGACTGGATCGTTTAGCTAGCCCACTAGACAGGAGGCAAAGAACATCTCGGAACAGCTAAAAGTTGGAGTGGTTGCAGTCCCTGAATCACTTCCTTCCATCTAGTGCAATTAAAACTTTAGGTTCTGTGAATCAGCGGTCAACATAAGAGAACTAAGTTTTTATCTTTTGTGTATATGCTATAGTTGAGGTACCCTTCAACCAGACTCACTAGAAGATAGAAGTAGACCTAATAATCTGCGGAAATGTGTATAACGAATTTTTATGAGCAGTTGAGTTGTCTAGGGATAAAGGTACATGTTGTTGGCTTTTAACATGTGCCTTACTACACATTTTTTACCCACCAGTAATCCATGTCAAATAAACTTTAAGGATACCACTGTGAGAGAATTTGGTTTACCAATGTGTGTCAGATTGTGAACCGTGTGAAACGGCGTGGTTGTTAGCACATATAGCCCAGATTTTTGATGAGACATGATACAATAACACTCGGTCTGTGAGAAGCAAAGAAATATCATCTAACTTGTCTGTTATTTATTAAAAACAAACATTTTTATACAGGCTTTTTTTAGGATTGGACAAATATCTATCTGGTTTTGATTTTTTATATTTTCCATTCACTCATTTTTATTTTCCTTGCTCTTGTAATATGTCCAACTTGCTCCTTCCTCTCTTTTAAATGCAAAAAATGGTTCTTAACTGAGGCTAAATACTTAACACGTATCTCCTTATCCTAATTCAGTAAATTCTAATGCAGGTCACCATCTGATGTGGCACATTTTGACCTATGAAGCTTCAGATTGATGGTAACGACAGCAGGATTGTAGTTATTGCCTCAATCGGTTCTTGCCCAATATTCAAATGTCAAACGGAATGTTAAAATCAGCTTTTGATGATTACATAATCAATCTGATTACAAACTATGTCTGTCTGCCCTTTTCACGTCTACAGAAATTATGTATTGTGATTACTTGATCATTTTCTGGGAAACAATTACCTTATCTTTCCCCAAAGGAATTTGGTTAAAACGTTTTCGTTAAATGACCAAGCTCGATTTAGTTACAAGGACAACAGCAGATTAAACCATTAGAATTTTATGTGACTTTAAAACATCTTTCCACCTAAAGGAAAACTATGACATTGTTGTTATTAAAGACGTGCAGTTATATATGAGAATTTCAGTTCAGTTTGAAACCAGAAGTTTTGCCGAGACTTATTTGTAGCTTGGAGTTATATCTCAAACCTAAATTTTAACCAAGTCCTGGATTTTCATATTCACATGGTGCATCATTAAATCTGGTCACAGTTACTCGAATGATTGTGCCGCTGTTGAGTTGCTGAGTAGTTATAGTACTAACTGTTCTGTAATTGGCTGGGTTTATCATTTGTTATTCACAGATGCTAAGTAGTGCTTGGCCTTTACCACCTAACAATAAGTCATCATCCAGCAGGTAATTCTATAATGTCAAAAATTTATTGAAAGGCAATGTTGAAACCAGTATGACTGCAAATATGAAAATTTAAGAATATTTTTGTTCATATGACCTACTCACTTCATCTCAAGATTTGTCTCGATCCAGAATACAGGCCCTTCCTTAAATTTCACAATTTGTACTTAGTCAATGCCACTTTTAATACTTTTCTTAAGCGCCAGCAAGTATTGCTGCACATTTACATCTTTGTATTTTCCTTGTTCTTGTTCTTGGACGATTTTTCTTTTCGTTCTAGACAATTGACATAATAATAGAGTAGTCTTTAATGCGTGCCCTGTACGCTTGCTCTATAGTGTAATAGAACAAGTTGGTCAATTCTGAAACTGAGTTGAATGTAGACCTAATGGGCATCCATCCATGTTTTAAGTGAAGTTCAGAGGGTTTTTTGTGGACACTTCTTAGCTCAGTAATGTTCAGTTATTTTTATAGACACTTCTTTGCTCAATAATAAAATAAAATAAATAAAATACTAAGGTCGCGCTTATAGACTGAAGGTTGTTCAGTCTTGTTTCTTTGTAAGTGTTAGTGTGTAGAACTACTGTTCGAAATATTTGTTATGCACACAAAGGAAGTATTTGTAATTTAACTTGTTACATAATACCTTTGAAGTGTTCCTTGTAAAGTGAAAATGAATCATCATTATCATCATCATCAGATCATCTCAAGATCTGTCGTGGTACTCCACAAATATTTCGCCAACCAAACCGACTTTGCGCCATTGGATATAGTTCTGGAATTGATTTTCCGTCACATAGCTGAGAGATGTTATCATTATAGCGTGTCTTAGGCTTACCTCGTGCTCGCTTACCAAATACAGAGCCTAATAACAGATCCCTGTCAACATTGTCATGACGGCAAATATGACCAAAGAAAGAAAGTTTTCGCTTGGTGATCAAAGGTATAAGACGTGTCTTACAGTCGATCTTTTGTATGACCCACTCATTAGTCTTTCTCTCAGTCCAACTAACTCTCTGTACGTTAGAGAGGTAAGGAGAAAGGATACAGCCTTGTCGGACTCCCTGTTCAACACTAAACCATTCAGTTAACCCATGTGTAGTTCTTACTGGTGTTCTCTGGTTGGCATATACTTGCATTATTCAACTATATGTTGTGGAAAGCCCATCGATAGCATGTTTGACCAAAGAACTCTGTGATCGACGGTATCAAATGCCTTCTTATAATCAATAAAATATAAAAATATGTCTTTGTTACATTCTATGTTTTTCTCTATAATCATTTTGAGCTTTAATATCTGGTTTCTAGTCCCTCTAACAGTGCGAAAACCGGCCTGCACCTCATTTACCTCCTTATTCAATCTTTCTTTCATTCTGTTTGCTATTGTATAAAGCAGTTTCTTACTCAAGTAACTGATTAAGGAAATAGTTCTATTGTTACAACACTGCTGAACATCACCCTTTTTAGGAAGGGGTAAGAACAAAGAGGAAACCCAGTCTGTAGGCCAGGATTTTTCATGCCATATTCTAAGACAGAGTTTGTGAAAGAATTAAACGACAGAGTAAGCACCGAACTTTGTAAGTTCTGCAGGAATGTTGTCATATTCAGGGCTTTTATTTTATTTCAGATCGTTAATACCCTTTCAAACCTCAGAAATCAGTGGTGGAGGTTCTTTAGGAGAACGATGAACAATAGAAAACGGAGGGGTGGTGACAATTACATTTTTCTTGTACAGGTTACTGCAGTTTTCCTTCCAACAATTTTTTATATCTGACAGGACATGCTAATCATTAGACTTGATGGTATCGATGTTAGGACGGAATTTCATAGTTAATTTTCTCAAACCCTGATACAGTTCTTTGGTGGAGTTTACAACAGAGTTCCGTTCAACATTTTCGCAAATTTCGTAAATTTGAGCAGCTTTGTCTCTTCGTAGCAGACGTTGCACTATTGTGTTTTGCATTTGGTATTTTTGATTATCTGCAGCACTATGGTTTCATTTACTCTTTAGGGACTTTCTAATTTCAATTGCTTCGATTACTACTCTTGAATTCCAGGGTAACTGCTTACGCTTCATTTTGGGATAGTGTTTGCGAGCAGTGGTACACAGTACATTCTTTCCCTGTTCCCAACGTTCATTTGGTGTTATTTCATTATCTAAGTCTAGCAATGGTCGAAACCTATTTTCTAGCTCTGATGCGTAATCATACTTTAATGGCCAGGTTTCAGCTCCATAAAGGATAACAGGTCTAAATTTGAATACTAAATATTATGCAAATCGCCGTAATTTCATGCCCACAATAAATGGGTAATTATTAATACAAATAATGCATTTTTCATGCTGTGACTTTGCATTTGTTTCTTGTTGATAAGGAGATAAAATATTCCCCAAAAAGAGGGAGATGAAAAATTGTTTTCCATCTGAATACTTTTTTATCTTCTGTATGCTTGGTCTGTCAAGTGTAATTCAACACGAAATTAATACTTTCCAATTGTTGATGATAATAATTTCAATAAAGACAGGCTCTTATTATATCTGAATGCCTTTATGCAGGGGCATGTCAAGAATATGTTCTGAAAAAAATACCTCCCTCCCTATGTGTGTCAGTTCCAGTGGAACATCTCTGTGAAAGGTTTATTCCACAGACACAATATCACCATGTTCTCCCTTTAAGTTTCAGTCAAACTGAAAAACAAATTTTAAATCTCAAGAAGAGAAATGTGAAGATACTGACCATCCTTCTAATTTCCCCATGCACCTTTTAAGGAATGTAATGATACTGAACATCCTTCCTATTTCCCCATACACCATTCAAGGAATGTAATGAAACTCAACATCCTTCCTATTTCACCATGAATCATTTAAGGACTGTGATGATAGTAAACATCCTTCTAATTTCCCATGCACCATTTAAGGAATGTAATGATACTGAATATCTTTCTAATTTCCCCATGCACCATTTAAGGAATGTAATGATACTAAACATTTTACTAATTTTCAGATGCACTATTTAAGGAATGTGATAATACTAAATATCCTTCTAATTTCCCCATGAATCATTTAAGGACTGTGATGATAGTAAACATCCTTCTAATTTCCCATGCACCATTTAAGGAATGTAATGATACTGAATATCTTTCTAATTTCCCCATGCACCATTTAAGGAATGTAATGATACTAAACATTTTACTAATTTTCAGATGCACTATTTAAGGAATGTGATAATACTAAATATCCTTCTAATTTCCCCATGAATCATTTAAGGAATGTGATGATAGTAAACATCCTTCTAATTTCCCATGCACCATTTAAGGAATGTAATGATACTGAATATCTTTCTAATTTCCCCATGCACCATTTAAGGAATGTAATGATACTGAACATTTTACTAATTTTCAGATGCACTATTTAAGGAATGTGATAATACTAAATATCCTTCTAATTTCCCCATGAATCATTTAAGGAATGTGATGATAGTAAACATCCTTCTAATTTCCCATGCACCATTTAAGGAATGTAATGATACTGAATATCTTTCTAATTTCCCCATGCACCATTTAAGGAATGTAATGATACTGAACATTTTACTAATTTTCAGATGCACTATTTAAGGAATGTGATAATACTAAATATCCTTCTAATTTCCCCATGAATCATTTAAGGAATGTGATGATAGTAAACATCCTTCTAATTTCCCATGCACCATTTAAGGAATGTAATGATACTGAATATCTTTCTAATTTCCCCATGCACCATTTAAGGAATGTAATGATACTGAACATTTTACTAATTTTCAGATGCACTATTTAAGGAATGTGATAATACTAAATATCCTTCTAATTTCCCCATGAATCATTTAAGGAATGTGATGATAGTAAACATCCTTCTAATTTCCCATGCACCATTTAAGGAATGTAATGATACTGAATATCTTTCTAATTTCCCCATGCACCATTTAAGGAATGTAATGATACTGAACATTTTACTAATTTTCAGATGCACTATTTAAGGAATGTGATAATACTAAATATCCTTCTAATTTCCCCATGAATCATTTAAGGAATGTGATGATAGTAAACATCCTTCTAATTTCCCATGCACCATTTAAGGAATGTAATGATACTGAATATCTTTCTAATTTCCCCATGCACCATTTAAGGAATGTAATGATACTGAACATTTTACTAATTTTCAGATGCACTATTTAAGGAATGTGATAATACTAAATATCCTTCTAATTTCCCCATGAATCATTTAAGGAATGTGATGATAGTAAACATCCTTCTAATTTCCCATGCACCATTTAAGGAATGTAATGATACTGAATATCTTTCTAATTTCCCCATGCACCATTTAAGGAATGTAATGATACTGAACATTTTACTAATTTTCAGATGCACTATTTAAGGAATGTGATAATACTAAATATCCTTCTAATTTCCCCATGAATCATTTAAGGAATGTGATGATAGTAAACATCCTTCTAATTTCCCATGCACCATTTAAGGAATGTAATGATACTGAATATCTTTCTAATTTCCCCATGCACCATTTAAGGAATGTAATGATACTGAACATTTTACTAATTTTCAGATGCACTATTTAAGGAATGTGATAATACTAAATATCCTTCTAATTTCCCCATGAATCATTTAAGGACTGTGATGATAGTAAACATCCTTCTAATTTCCCATGCACCATTTAAGGAATGTAATGATACTGAATATCTTTCTAATTTCCCCATGCACCATTTAAGGAATGTAATGATACTAAACATTTTACTAATTTTCAGATGCACTATTTAAGGAATGTGATAATACTAAATATCCTTCTAATTTCCCCATGAATCATTTAAGGAATGTGATGATAGTAAACATACTTCTAATTTCCCCATGAACCGTTTAAGGCATGTAATGATACTAAACATCATTCTCATTTTCCCATGCACTATTTAAGGAATGTGATGATACTGAACATCCTTATAATGTTCCCATGCACCATTTAAGGAATGTGATGATACTAAACATCTTTCTCGTTTTACCATCCACCATTTAAGAAATGAAATGATAGGGAACATCCTTCTAGTTTCTCCAAGCTCCATTTCAGGAAAATGATGATACTGAACATTCTTCTAATTTCTCCATGCACCATTTAAGGAATGTAATTATATTGGACATTCTTCTAATTTCCCCATGCACCATTTAAGGAATGTGATGGTATTAAACATCCTTCTAATTTCCCATGCACCATTTAACGAATGTGATGATACTGATGATACTTTTCTACTTGATTTCCCCCTCCACAACGGTGATTACAAAGGGAAATTAGAATGCTTCATACAATACTAACTGCCAGATTGTTTTAAAAAGACGTTAAAATATAAGAACCGGAACAAAATTCATTTTATTCTATAACCTGTGAACTACAACGCTTTTTCCCCATTGCTTATTGTTTTCCCTTTATATAAAATCTGAAAGCATCCAAGATGAAGATGTATACTTGGATATATATGGAACTCAACAAAATACAGGTTGTTTTTCGTTGTGTGTTGTGTGTGTAATTGTAGCACTGTTTGGATTGCCATAAGTTATATAGCATCTAAGTATTTACTTTCAACGGAATATAAAAGAATGGCAAAAACAAAAGCTGGGAACAGGTTAAACTAGCGAGATTACGCGAAGGTAGAATCGGATAATGAGTCTTTTAAACACTTCTCTTTTCTTTTCTGCTCTCGTTGATAAACTCTTCTTGGCCTGCTTCCATGCTAAAGATATCAACCGTAAAATATTGCGTTGCAGACGTAGGCATTTTGCAATATCAACATCGTAAGAGTGATCATGAAATGTTTACTGGTAGGGAGAAAAGATGTTGTACGCTTTGCATGTCATTTCGTATTTACCATCAAATCAATAAAATCTTGTGGCTTAAAAAAAGTACGTCCTCATTTTTATTAATAAAGTCGTTTGATATTGAAAAGAGATCGACAGTAATAATTTTCCCCATTCACATGGAGAGCACTTAACAAGTTTAAACTACTCTAGATTTTTGTAAACATAGCCGTAGTTAAAAATATCCTGCTGCAGAAGATTATCTCTCTTCACCTGCTACACACAACTAAGATTGTTTCAAAAAGATTTGGAAACGTGATTACCTCGCTATTAAAATTCAAATGTATAAACAACTCTAATTTCTTTGAAGATTCTACAAACACTGTTACCGCTTCGTAATTAATGCGTTGTATTTGCTCTTTTTATGCTTCAAAGGCTGAGCGGAAAGAGAGTACCAGAAAACGAAAGGATATTGAATTAAAAAGTAAAGTAATCAGAACCTCGATCTTTAATACTACAATCAGTTGTATAACTCACATTCCACACGCGCACATCTATCAAATGAATAAATAAATAAATAAATCACTCCCAATGTAATGACGTCAAGTATTTGCACTTTCAATTTATGAATCTCATTAAAGTGATACTTAGCATAAGAAAAAGCATGACTTTTTATAGAGTACTATTTATTTTCTACAAGCCTCATACGTGTACATAAAAATAAACCATTTTTTCTTTAATTCAGGATTGATTTTACATATTTTCACCATTACTTTACCTTTTAACTGACTGTTTGCCAATAAGCTAAACTTTAATAATTCATGTATATATGTATATATAGTTTTTTTATATATTTATTTATTTTCAGGAATTATCTAAGTCTAGCATACCTAGAGGTTGTCATCCATGCACGCCATCAATACAGATAGTGTTTAAATGTATATTTTGTATATTTTCGTGCCCTACATTATAATGTACAAATGCAAGTGCTTCGAAGGATGTCCTTTTATGTCTAGGAGTACTGCAAAAACTAGGTATTGGTCGAAACTGGTCAAAGTTGGTCGAAACTGGTCAAAGTTGGTCGAAACTGGTCAAAGTTGGTCGAAACATCAAACAAAAAAGAAAACAGATCAAGGAATGGGTCCCCCATTTCCCTTGCACTTTGTTTGTACCTTTTTTTATTGTCTTGCGCTTGCGCATTGGCGTATCCCCCTTCTTTTCACTTTGTCAATTGGATCGATTGATGATTAACGCGGACGTCATTATGTGATTTGTTCAGAAAACGTTAAACAACACGAACTTTCCACGCTTTTATTTCAATCTTTTAAATCGTTATTAGGTTTGAATGCTTTTTTGAATTAATGGTATCCTTCTGACTTGGATGTAAGTGAAGCCTTAAATAATCATTTTTCAATGAAATTTTAGGATAATTTTCAGTAGCAAGTTTGAAATTTCTTTTTGCGGAAGATATGTTTTTTATGCTGGTTAATAAAAATTTTTTTTGTTGTAACCTCGTTTTCCCAAGTAACTGTGACTCAGCCTTTGCCCTTCCTAGGGACTTGGATTTGGCAGTGAGGAATTTCTTGGCCGGATGCTCTTCCTGACGCCAACCAATGGCTTTTATTTTGTGAAGTTCCAAAGTCGCCCGCCCGGTGAATCGAGCCCTCTTGGTTATGGTGCAGTTGCACAAACCATTAAGCCACGGCTCCTGTTAACGACATTATTCTGTTCTGTTATTGCTAATGGTCTAAGCATTTTCTGTAAAATTCAGATCCGTCATTTAAAACATCTTTGGATGATTTGGACATAACACCGAGTTGACTCGTGATGATTTTTGTTGGTGGAGGGTGAGCTATGACGTCATCGATTATTGGTAAGTACAATGTGCTGTGGGAAATTTTCTGTAGGCTGCACAATCCTCTGGCAAAACTCCCAGAGACACTAAATGATTCCCAATTGAATAATAATAGATAGACCGATCATACGACTTCAATGTAATGGAAGTGTAAGATCGGTCTTGGTCAATAACCAGTTCAGTTGGGGAACTTCCTCCGTCAATTGCTTGTGTTGCGTATCCAGTCTAAAAGTCAAAAACATTCTTTCTCAGTTTATGCTTCTAATTCATCCAATACAAGACATACAAAGTCCTGGGGGTAATTTACCTTTAAAAAACAGATCACCTGACAGTGACACTTTTCCATTCTTTTAATATTATCTTCAACATCCATGTAAACTATGTTCTATCATTAGGTCAATTGGATGGGCGTGCTTCCATCCACTACAAGATTCTGCAGAAACTCTCAACAGTTCGTGATATTTCGTCAACGATAAAAGGCGTTACAATCCTGCCTTTGGTGCATACGAGTTAGTTTGGTTTTCTATAACATTTCAAATGAGTCATTTTCTCAACAACAAAATTAAATGATTCACTAAACAAATGATAGGGAATTCTTTTCCAACAAACCCTAACTATGGCTAATAGTTTTTAAAATGTCTAACACCTGAAAGTATGAATTACTGTTTCCAATAGGTTGATACGAGTATAAAACTAACTGAGAGTTACTGGTGTTAACTGGAACTGGAATATTCACAAAACACCGTGGATGAAATGCTGGTGCTATCGGAAATAATGTTTTATCACCGATGCTTACATTCGGTTCTCTATGAAAAACCGAACTAATGGCAAATGCATTACGGTCACTTGATTCCCAAAACGATCATCTATCCTATGTGGAGGGTACAGTTTACGAATGGGGCGCAGATGTCCCTCGTTTGTTACATATGTTGGTTTTGGCGCATCCACTTTTTGAACCCGTCCATTATTCTCTGTACGGTTTCTTGACCAAATCGATTCTTCTGTTATATTCTCTACCTCTGTTGTGGTCCTGATTAATGATCCCTGGGGTGACTGTACCTCATCGTTTTCGATCACATCATCAAGTTTTGCCTGAGGTTCTTATTCAGATTGATCCCGTTCTAACTGCGGAAATTGGCTAATAGATGATTCTCTCATCATTTGATGCGTTACTTTGAGTGTCACAGATTGACATTAAGTTTCTTGATCACTGCCACCCTCTAAAATAGTCGCCAGTTAAGTCCTCCGTCTTGTAGCCTGTTTTCTTTGTTCTTTAGTGTTACTCCGTTTTGCTGTACGATATTTGGCTTTGCTGTATGAGAAAAAACCCTTGTCTTTCCAGACGGTTTCTCAGATTTCATTTCATAAACTTGACTGTTATAACCAGATCGAGGGATAACAATATGTATTTTATCCTCACAGTAAACATGAAGTTTGCAAGGTCCTTCCCGCTTTGGCACGTTCTTAACTCAGACCCTGTCATGTTACTGAAGAGCTGTGCTTCTTACTTTCGTTTCATATTGAATCTCATTATGATCAGCGGGTTTTTTAATGTTCTTACAGGAAATCATAGATGCTTCCTACATTAATTTCTTCCAATCGTTGACATAAGCCCTGTAGTCTTTTGATTTTTGTGATCTTGGTGTTTCAAATAAAAGATCCATCGGTAATCGTGGTGCTGGCCCCAAATAGTAAATCAAAAGGTGAAAATACAGTTTCTTCGTGCTGCAAGTTGCTACGCGCTTGTACTAACTTTGGTGGATGATCTTTCCGTTTTTATTTAAAGTGTTCGAATAAAGTACGTGACATTCCAAGAAAAGTAAAGTTAAATCTTTCAGCTTTACCGTTTCCCTTTGGATGGTACGGTGTAGTACGAGAACCATCCATCCCTGAGAGGTGTTATAATAGTTCAGAAACCTTATTCTGAATTCACCTCCTTTATCGCATTGTATGCGTTTTGCAAGGCCAAAAGGCATGAAGAACTCATTAAATAATCAATTTACAGCTGTTTGTGCTGATTTTTCTCTTGCAGGATAGGCTTCGATAAACTTACTAACATGGTTTATCACCTCTAGTATATATTCATATTCCCTTGGACACTTCTTCAAGTGTAAAAAGTCAATAGAAATCAACTCAAATGCTGATATTGCCATAACTGGTTTCAATGGTGCTTGCTGAATGAATGTCAGCTTCTTTTGTTTGATATATCTTTATCTTTACACCAACAATTCTACAGCATCATCTTTCATGTGTGGCCAGAAAAATCGGTCACCAGTAAGAATAATTTGGTTTGAGTGAAATTTGAGTAAAGAATGTTGATTTGCTCAGGGAAACCTTTTAGATGATCCTCTTTAATTATTGCGAAAACATCGTCAACCTTTCCTTCTCAGACAATTGTGTCTTGGTCTGCTGTTGCTAATGCTGTGGCTTCAAATACTTACATGAATATTTTAGCAATCACAGAAGATGTTGGAGCTCCCATTGGTGCACTTCTTCTCTATGTTTATATATGTCATTGTTAAATAGGAACCATGTGTTGGTAAGAAGGGCTTGCAGTACAGTCAGGATGTCTGGTAGCTTTAGTGCAGTTCTTGATGACGATGTATCATTATGTTCAAGCAGGTCCTTGATAATTCGTATGTTGTCTTCAATGGAAATACTTGTATATAATGAAGTGACATCAAAGGAGCCATCATTTCATCTTCCTGGATTCTGTGGCTTTTTTGTGTATGAACATAGGAGGCCTGCTATGTGGCGTGAGAGTGAATAAATTGGACTACTGCCGTAGGCTACGATTGGATGTATGTGTATGTTGAGCTTCTGTGTCTTTTTTAATCCATAAAACCTTGGTAAAGGTAAGTCTTTGGGAGGAAATCATTCAGAAAATGCTTTTTCTGTGGTGCAATCAGTGATTTGCTTACTTTTGTCTCGACTGCGTTCGTTGGATATCGCTTAACCGTAGTATATAGTCCATTGTTGAGGTGTGCGTTGGCACGTTTGAATGAATTTGCCTTTGTTAAGGATCACAGTTGCGTGGCTTTTTGTCGGCAGGAGGGATAGAGATTGAAACATCGTCAGCTCTTGCTGGCACATCCTTCCTTTTAGGTGAGGTGTGATTGTGTCAACTTCAATTTTTTGAAGATTTTTTACTGCTGTTTCAACTATCGAGATGATCTCTTTTGCAGGTATGGTCTTGGAAACTGCAGAGAAGTTCAAACTTTTTCTAGAAAGGATTATTCTATTGATGAAAGTGACCGACTGGACATATTGATAATCCAGTGAGACTTGTCTACGTGATTTGACGACTTGGGTGACTTTTGTGTCAGGTACGCAAACTTCATTTGGTGTCTTTCCCTTGTAGAGAATAATCGTTGCCTGTGAGTATCATTAACAGGTAAGAATAATGAGTGGAGTGTGCAAGGCTTAGTCTGTTCAAAAGGAGGGTTTCAGCTTCTTGAATGTCTTCTGTAAGTCCCAAACGTTTCTTGGATTTGCGTGAATACTTTTCTGAAGTAATTGGTGACTTGTCCGCTCTTGTATTCATCTTGATACCTTTTAGAAACCTTTTACTCTCAAAACGTAGCTCAGAAGGAGCTAACGAGTTATGTCATTATAAATATCCTACATTAACCTTTTTTACATGTTTAACATGGTCCTCAGATGTTTTCCTGTAAATGATCAGATTATCAAGATAAGAAATTTCAATTTTATCTCCTAAATCTCGTAAAATATGCCCATGTGTCTTTGGAATGCCGCCAGTGTATTGGTAAATCCAAAAAGGATACGTAATAATCCCTGTGGGATAATAAGGGTTATCAAGATTCTGTGATCTTTAGAAATAAAACATGATGGTAGGCTTGGCCTTGGTCCAAGACTGTAAACAATGTACTACCTCCCACGTTATCAAGACATTCTTGAATCCTTGGTAATGGGAGACGGTTTTTAAGTGTCTTTCTATTTAGTCCTCTGTAATCAACACATAGTCTAAGGCTCACGTCTTTCGTCCTAACACAGATGATTAGTGGTGACAAAACAGATTGAGAAGGCTGTAAAAATTGTTTGTTAAGCGAATCCTCTATATACGACTTCATTTACTTATTCGAAGGACGTGGTACAGATTCGTAATTTTTCTGTACTGTAGTTTTGTCTTGGAGATTAATTTCTAATTCCAGTCTTTCAGCGACCCTTATGCCGGTTTCATCACTTGAAAAAGGATTGGCGGTTTCTTCAACAAGAATGTTCCCCACTTCCTTTTTCAGCTCGGGGGTTAGTTCTTCCAGATTAAGATTTGGCAGTGTATTATTATTCTCTGTTTCTTTACTTGTACTAACTTCTGCATAACTTTTCTGAGCTCCAATTTTCATTCTATTACTTTTCTACCGAAAGTGGTCTAGTCTAATATTGATTTGGTTTACTGGTGAAAGTGCAACTGATGACACAAGTTGCAAGTTTCCTTAAACGTTTTGTTTTCAATCGTATGTCATGATCAGAAACATAGGTGAAATTTATGAGAACAGTTTGAGTCATCCCTTTGCTTTAAAGCCACCACCTCCTCTGTTACCTAGCATCCTTTAGAGAGGTCGGGTTCAAATTATAAGCTGTTCTCCTTGTTAAGAGGCCTATCCTGGCACGACATGGAACTGACACTGTTTCTCCCTTTTAAATGATCAAACTTTTTTTGTGACTTAACGTCGCAAAGGGTCTTATTCTCGGTGCAACTCTTGATAAAGTTTAAAAGGCCACATATTTCATCATCTTTCACGCTTTTAAAATATCTCTTGCTCAGTTTTCAGCTCTACCCATTCTTCGTATGGTATCTTCATCTTCATACTTTCGTATTTAAATTGAATTGTGAAATTTTCTCCCACAAGTTTGGCTACTGATATTTTCTGATTTGGTTTTGCGTAAGCTCAGTATTTGCTGTTGATGTTTCTCTCCGCATTTTTTATTCCTACCCTTGTTAAGAGTTCATTAATTGTTTTACAAATGACGTGTTTTAGTCGACAGTTTGTATCGCAATATTTTACTGTCAAACATGATGAAAAACTATTTAACAGACTGTTTGTCTCTATTTTACCACAATAACTACAATGGGACTGGTTAATAGACTTTTGGGCTACGAGTTATCTCCTTTGCGCACCCCTCTTTCGTTTCCCTGCTGATCTGAAATGCGCTTGACTTATTTCCTTGAAGAGTGACGTTCTGGACGCAATCACGATTTTCTCCACTTTCCTCACAAGTTATAAAAGCAAAGGTTTAACTTACTTTTTTGAGGTATAGTTTTTAGCTTAATTTTGTCTGTTGATCCTTTCTTTCATATCTGTCAACTTTAATTTCAAAGGCTTTTAAATAAGATAACGTTTTTTCAAGTACTGCCAATAATTCAGCTTCTACTCTTTTGCTTTGTGGCTTTTTCTTGTCAACTTGTTTGGGATTTGCTGTCTCAACCCTATCTAAAATGGAGCTTGCTTGAATTTCACAGGGTTTCTTAAAATCATCCTATTTTTGCTGGCCCCTCCTCCACAACAGAGCCAATGCAGCTCTTTGTTGAAAAAGCTCTTCAGCTGAAATTCCTTTCTACTGCAATAAAGGCCGAAACTTGGTCAAGATACTCTCACCTCATAAACTTCTTTCCCTAGATCCCAAAAGGCTCCTTAGATAAACTGTATATGATATTGCAGGTTTGTATCTGCCTCTTGACTTGCAAAAAACACTTTCTGGCGAATATCTAATGTTCTCGGGAGAAAAGCCTCAGGGGTAGTCTTTTGGTCTCGTGCAATGGTTACTAATTACTGATAGAGCCAGGTCCGGGCGTCCAAGAAGGCAACCTCCACGTGGTGATGCCTGGATGCTGATTAGCCAGGTTTTTCTGACTAGTTAGTAACGAATAGCCTTGATTCAAACTGCTCTTCCGTACCATTAAAGAAATCGATCTCGTCGTTCATGTGATTTCGAATCTGGTTCGTCGTCGATTTGGAGAAATTTTTTTGAAAACCAACCAGGAAATGTGCGCCTTCGACGCCCTGTAGTTGGAAGAGATATTCCCGGTGCAGTCTACTCACTTGGTCACAGCTATATACTGGAGGGACGTTGCTGTGGGCTATAGATATTCACTTGTTTTGGCGGTGAAGGAAGCTTTGTTTCCCGTGTCATGAGACCGGATCGAGCTCACCCAGTTGGTCTTCCAAACTGTCTCCAGCAGCTTACACACACACACACACACACACACACACACACACACACACACACACACACACAGAGCCAGGTCCAAAGTTTCTCTTTATAATGAGAACGAAGGATAAGTCTAAGGCAAGGTAAGATTAGACAGCTCAGTCTTTCGATGTAAGTTCGCAGTTGAAGTCCTGTTTTTATAGCCTTAACAATAACCCCTACTATTTCGCTGTCAGAAAAACCCTTTTCCCCAGCACTATCAATTTGACCTGATACAAAATGACCCGACACAAAACTTATTTAATCTGTTTTCCCCTGTTCACCTATTCTGACCGTGAATTTTCAGCTCTCTTTGCAATATTGAGTTAATTTGTCTCAGTTATGGAACAAATTCCTGCGTAAAAGAGGTTGGAATATTGCTTTCTTTAGGTCAGAGGAAAAACCTCTATTGAACCCCTCTAAAAGCCGTGGGAATTTCTTTCTTTGTTCCTCTAAAATGTTTGAAAACTGCTTCGTAAATTGATTCATTTTACTGTCATTTTTTGTTTCTTCTGATCGTTTTCCCCCAGTATCATCGGTTTCTGGCGGGGTTTTGCCTTTTGCCTCCCTCCTTCTCCACTTTACGTTTTGAAGAGGCTTGCCTCCGTCTTAAAAAATAACCATGATGTTAAGTGGGAAGTGTTTTGTCTAACTTGACTCTGAAGTCGCTTTGTCAATAAACTCACGAATTACTTTAACCAGTTTCCGTGCGATTTTTCCTTCATAAAATAATTTGTCCAGTCCTAATTCAATGCAAAACGTAGCGAACTTGTTTTCCTCCAAGGAACACAATAATAACTTAAAACCTTCGTAAAAAAATTATTTGCCCTCGAGGGAAAAGATATTAACAAACGAATAAATAAACAACTGTGTCAAGCCTCACACTCAAAGTTGAACTAGCTCAAAGAAGAACAGGACACGAATAAAACATACAGCTGCAACTTAGGCCTGTTTACATCAACTTTATCATTCCTACCTCCTTCAAAAGCTTGCGTCGAACGCCCTCTATAGCTGTCCTTTCCTGTGATTGGACCGATACGGATAAAAAGTCATAAAATAACACAAAAATTTAAGTCATACGAATATCATACCAATACGACTTTAATGTAATCCAATGCTTGTATTGCGTGTCAAGTCTAAAAGTCGAAAACGTTCTTTTTCTATTTGTGCTTCTAATTTATTCAACACAAAACAAACAACGTCCAGGGGGTAATTTACCTTTAATCCATGAATAACAAAATACTGGGGAGTCATACATGTGTGCGGGTATGTGTTTACGTGTATGTTTACATCTTGAAGCAAATTCTAAGCATCTTATAATCCAGGGCATCAAAAACAAATAACCTCGAATTGTTATCTTTACCTGCAATGGTTAGCACACATAGATCAAGCCTATACTCCATACCCCAGCTCCATTTATAGACACACAAACATCTGACATACGGTTTTACTGACGAATGTTGAATATGAAATGAAAAGAGCATACGAAAAACGAGGAAATATTGTGGAAACTAGCCACCGTAAAAAAACTGTTACGAACAATAAAAAAAAGACGCTGGGAGACTTCGGGGCAAAAATAAGGACATGAGGTTTGGATAATATAATACTCACAGAAAAAATCAAAAGTATGAGAAACAGAGTCAAGTGAAGGGTAAGCTACTTCAATGTTTTAGTAAATGGATGTCGAAATGAATATCAAAAAGACAACTAATGTGCAATTAGTGAATGGGCGTAGGCATCATTCATTCACAGCCTTCTGGTGCTTCTTCTGTATTCTCTAGTGCTTTTTCTGTATTCTGTAATCGCATTAAATGCACAGCCTTCTAGTGCTTCTTCTGAATTCTATAATCGCATTTGTTAAGTATCTCCATTGTCCTATTATCTATATCCTGAACTTTGAAGTACTTTTTTTTCCTAGTGCCGTTCAAATTTTGTTTGTGATTGCCTACCTTGTTTCGTGCTTTCACTATGTTGATTACGGCTTATTGCTGATAT
Source organism: Morbakka virulenta (assembly GCA_003991215.1). Lineage (NCBI taxonomy): Eukaryota > Metazoa > Cnidaria > Cubozoa > Carybdeida > Carukiidae > Morbakka > Morbakka virulenta. The sequence continues at coordinate 2,652,184 of RDPX01000042.1, forward strand.
ATAGGTAAGTTCTGTTATGCAAAAGTGACAGCTAACATCAAACTCACTGAACGAACATGAAAAGAAGTGTAAGCTAGTACTTGTAGTATTTATGTATGTTTGTGTTTTTTTACCTGTTTCCATATAGATTTTAAAAAAATCTGCATGTACAATATGTATATATAATAAGTCTCCATAAATTTATTTTTAGCCATTGTGTATGAAATCGAAGAAGTGTGGGTCAGTTATTAATTTATAACTTTTAAATATTATCTATATCAGATTATGATTACATACAATATACACATTACATATAATATATATATATATGTATATGTATATATCTTATGCAGTACATAACATAAAACATGAAAAATAAGATCTAGTTCTTATTTTTCGTGTTTTACCTTATGTATATTGCTCTACTATATGAAATAAGGACTTTTTGATACGAATACACAAAATTACACAAATATATCGTATGCATTATAAATTTTGCTCTTTATTTTTCTAGCATTCTTGCCCCTTTGTCCCAAAGTAGAACACTGAAAAATATGGTGTCCGAAAGACAGAGATTTAGAGGCTTAGATCGGTTGAGTTACTGACGTATGAGTTAATAAAAAAACCATATAAGCATTTATAAATGACAGTTTGAGCTATTCATGTTACCAATAGTAAAAATACCCAATACTTAATAACTACAAATAAGTATGTATAAGTATTACATCTGTATCATGAATTAGTGTAATAAAAAACGAGCACAACATTGAGATACCTGTAGCTCAAAAGGCTATTTTATTTAATCCATAATTATACAAATTCCAATTGCATGTTTCTGGTTTACACAAAAAGAAACTGCTTGTAAAATAACTATTCAATATCTATCAATACCTACTCCTGTATAACGTTTTTCCTCTTATGTAGCAAAACAACTTTATGATCATGCAATCATCGCACGTGAGATATTAAAAGATGCATGTCATAACTTTAATAAATTTTCCTTGTACTTATAGCATTTTAGAGTGTACGCACCATTATAATACTGAAATTTTAAAGAACATTCTTAAAAAAAGAAATCTCCTTTGTAAGATACTGTAAGAAGTATAACGAGCAGAAGAATGAGATACAGGTGTTCCTTTACTTAATCTACCACTGTCAGTTTCAATATCATCCTCTAAAGGCAAATGGCTTGTATGACTGCAAAGCCGTTTTTTAATCCTTTTTTATGATGGGTGTCTAAAGATATTATTTTTTAAAAACCCCAACATTCATACTTCTTTGATTTTAAGCAGTTAGTCTAAGGACATCCTGCCTAACCCAAATCAAAGATCCAGTTATTTGTGGAATAAATATAATTAATATTCGAAACTTCTTCTGTTTGAAGTCTTTGATATCTAGAACGCCTTGGCAGTTCCCTTTGGACCTTGAGATAAAACGTTGACTCCATCTGTGTATTAAATAAAATATACGAATAATATCCAAATTTTTATGTATGTATCTACATATATATTGATTCGTTTTCATCAACGTCTTCATCCTTCATCAACGTCTTCATCCCAGTTTTCTCCCTAGTCTAGCTTGGTTGTGGACCTCATTGACTTCCGAGTTCTTTCCTTTATCGTATGGTTTAAATGTTTTTAAGACTAAGGTCAACTCTTATCCCTTGTCTTAACTCTTTTTCTTCTGTTTGTATTTTTGCTTTTCTTTCCACAGTTCCATAAAGTCAATGTCTTGATGGTTTGTATTGTTCTTCGTCATTAAATGCATATAATGTACCTTACCCAGTCTGGGGGTGGTGTATCAAAGCGGCCGAATAAAATGTATATATATATATATATATATATATATTTATATATTTGTGTAATTTTGTATATTCATTATTCGTATCAAAAAGTGTTCAATGCATAATAAGCAGAGCAAAATACATAAGGTAAAACACGAAAAATAAAAACTATTAGTTGCAATCATAGTTGTTATTATTCGTGCTTTACCTTATGTATACATATGTATATATATTTATATATAATGAATATTTTTGAGATATTCTCTACCGATGTTCACATGACATCAAAGCTGAGGAGGCTCTTTCAAGACCACGTGCATTGTGTCAGGTACGAAATTGCAGAAGACAACTTGTTTAACTGGCTACCTGCCAGTTTTAAAATATTCTTTATCGGTGTGTCACAGACCACATTGAAATATTCTTTATCGGTGTGTCACAGACCACAGAAAATATGGGGTTTTTTATTTCAAGGAACTTTTATTTGGCTTATTCCAAGTAAGTTTACCATTAGGCGCCAAACTTGCTCAAAGCTTAACGATGAACAGCAAGGCCTTTTAAAGCTTCATTCCTGTTTTTACCTCTCATAAATTGTTTTACCAGCTGAACAGATATAAAAAACGATTTTAAGAAATCTAAAATTAGTAATTTACAAGCTTAAATAAAAATACTCCTAAGCAAAAAAGAAAGACCATAAAGNATATTCTTTATCGGTGTGTCACAGACCACATTGAAATATTCTTTATCGGTGTGTCACAGACCACAGAAAATATGGGGTTTTTTATTTCAAGGAACTTTTATTTGGCTTATTCCAAGTAAGTTTACCATTAGGCGCCAAACTTGCTCAAAGCTTAACGATGAACAGCAAGGCCTTTTAAAGCTTCATTCCTGTTTTTACCTCTCATAAATTGTTTTACCAGCTGAACAGATATAAAAAACGATTTTAAGAAATCTAAAATTAGTAATTTACAAGCTTAAATAAAAATACTCCTAAGCAAAAAAGAAAGACCATAAAGAGAATTTAATGGTCACAGTATTTTAAGAATGACAAAAACTACAGAAGCTCCACAAACACAATGTGTCACGTGATCACTAAACTTATTAATGCATAGGGAATACCTCATCTACATCATAATCACAGAAAGTAGGGCACAGGAAATGAAATGCACTAACAGTAATCAAGGCCATCGAGACGGGGACATTGCCGGAGTTGTAATGATTTTACTTTGCGGACAAACTAATGTGATCATTGGGCGGAGTCACTAGCATTACTCATGTGTCGGAATTGTGTTGCAGTAGAAATGTGTTTATTTATTGTTTCTCTTACTCAACAATTTTATGCCATGCTCTACTTGGTGTACATCTTCAGTGACCTGAGAATTATGTTTGGTACTATTAAGCTAGGCCTTCCTTCAATACGCTAAACAGCGGTTGCACAATTTAAAAAATTTTCTGAAAAAAATGCAGATTTGAGCTTCATTTCCCGGGAGATTCTTTTTTCAAGGGGATGTAGCACCCCCTACACACCCCTGTCACGATTTCTTCAAAATTGGTAAAAGTAGGTTTTGATTATGAGACCATGCCAATTTTTTTTCTTATATCCGGTGCTACTTTCCTCCAGTCGTTTGGTACCTATGCTGCCTGAAGGGCAGTTTCTTATTGCAATATAGTTACGAAGCTGGGAAAGAAACCTCTGCGAAACGCTTATCATTTCAGTGTTGCGATACCATTAGAAAGTGTAAGAGTACCGAGTATGATAATATCCATGAAAGACTGATGGAAGCTCTTTTACATCTAACATTTCTACCCTTAGTAACACGATTCTGTGAGATCTTTACTGTCCTAGAAGGCGCGACGTTCCAGGAGCGTACATAAACATCATCAACCGTCTTTACAAGAACTGTATCAAACAAGTCATGATACATGTAGGGAAAACAAAGAAAATAAACAAAGAGGTTGTTTACATAAAGAATCCGGTATCGACCTACTAGTTTTCACCATTAGCATTAATGTCACCACTGAAGAGATAAGAAAAGAAACTGCATTTGGAGATGACTTTACCACTTCCAAAGAAATTTGGAAGAGTCTGTAGCAGGCACTAGACATTTGGAGAGAAAAACTAGAAAGAGCTCGATTCAAGTTAAGGGGAAATAAAAAACACATTTTCCACCAAAGAGTAATTCCGAGGCAATCAGACTCAAAAGGTATAGTAGAATACAGGGGATAATCCTCTACCACAGTGCCCCAGCTCAAGTATCTGGGAACTGTCTTCCACCAAAATGTAAGTTGAGATAAAAAGGTGAAGCGTAGAGTAAGCAAAACTTAAAATAGAAACGTACTTGCGTGGTATGGAACAAGCAACGGCAACTAATTTAAATTGTTACTGGACAAAACATCTCCAAGATCAATGTTGCTGCATGAAATTGAAAGGTGGCCAGTCACAGATCCCTTAGCCAAAGAAGTGAAGATATCAGGAATGAAGCAAAAGTAGCACCTATCAAAGATATAATCAGAAAGATGAAAATGGTGAGAAAATGTGTGCCGTTAGCCAACACACCCCATAAGCTGCAGCTTAAAACAAACAGAAGAGGAATTTAAAAATAGCAATGGAATGACAACATTCTTTAAGGTTACGTGCATTACAGTAGATGGAGTGTACCTTTCAGGGTGATCCAAGTAATCAAAGGCTACCACAACGTAGTTCTTTGGTTGACAATGAAATTGGCCATATATTTACAATTTCGCTTTATATAGTTCCAGCTTGTATTGTAGTATTGCTTCTTAAGGAAGTGACGGGTTGCCGAATTTTGGATTTCTCTTGAACTACATCAGTGCTCCATATTAAAAATAGAACCTTTCGTCTGCTAGGCACAGCAGGGTGATAGATTATCTGAAATAAGATTTTGCTGACGAATATATAATATATATATATATATATCCGTCACCAAAATCTTATTTCAGATAATATATCATCCTGCTGTGCCTACCAGACGAAAGATCCTATATATATATATATATATATATATATATATGTTGGTGTCACAGATACTTTCCTTCTCTTTAAAAACTTCAGCTTTTTCGAGGACAAATTTACAATCCTATTTTCAGACGAAAATTCGTATTTAACTGGTAACGGCTGCACCGCTGAAAAAACCGATCATCAAATGAGCACCTTCTTAAACAAATTTTTATTTTGATTATCCTCTTTTGCCACCAAAACCTGACCCCTCCTTTAGGTAAAAAGTGCCTTTAAATAAAGATTGGCTTCTCTGTGAGTCCATCGAGTCTATCCTCATCCGAAGTTACCACGAAGTGTTAACAGAATTTTGCGGTTCATTTATAATGCTTCTTAAAATTAATAAAATAATTTTCATTGTCGTCTTCGGTCATTTCTCTTGTTTATCATAAAGTCTATGATTTGCTTTTTTATTTCAACTGCTCTGGTGGGTAATACTGCATATTTTGGGTAATACTGAGCATTCACATTTCCATTGTTTCATATATCTTCTCGCCATCTCGGCTCAAATCACAAGCCTCCAAGCCAAATGGCAATACCGGTCCTATGACTGTTACATACATTTTCACTGTGCTTTATCTTGGCATACTTATGTCGTTGATTCCCCGTAGCAGTTCTCTTTATTTATTCCACGCAATTTTAACTCTTGCTCGTGCCACCGTGTCTGAGCCTCCCTTTTCACTTTGCGTAACACCAAGGTACCTAAACTCTCCCACTTTTTTTAGGTTAGTGTTACTTTTTATTGTCTTGATGAAAGCTCTTGTCTTTTCTTTGCTACTAACTGAAACCAGTCTTTTTTCTATTGACTTTGCTATGAAAAAATTTGTTCGTCAACTAGTAAGGCTACTAAATAAATCATACCCCCTGTAACACAAAGGAAAAAACAGGAATGGATGACGGACGAGATTTCAGAACTATTGGAAAAGCGCAGAACAGTAAAACGATGGTCGGAAGAATACGACAGATTAAACAGGGAGTTGCGTGGAAAATGTCGGCAAGCAAAGGAGTGTGTATATATAAAACAGCGCAAAGAACTGGAACGAATAGAGAAGACCAACCTGCAGAAGTTGCATGACATAGTGCGACAGCTAACCTCAAGTAAAAAGAGTTTTACACCCAGCTGCATTGAAGCAAAGGATGGAAGTATTTTGGTTATTCAGGAGGAAGTGCTACATCGATGAAAAGAGTATATAGAAGAGTTGTTTGCTGATAACAGAGGAGAAAGAAATATTTCCCAGAAACAAGGAGGCATCCCCATTTTGAAAATGGAAATAGAAAAGGTTGCAAAGAACATGAAAAGAGGTAAAGCTGCTGGCCGGAATAGGTTTGTGACAGAAATTATCTTGGCAATGGAAGAGTTTGGGATAGAATAAATAACAAGGTTATGTACGAGGAAGTTTAGTTTCCTCGTATATTTTATTTGAAACCGGTGGCTACGAAATGTGAGTTTTTCTGAACAATCAGCTCATTGAGCCAACTAACAAAGCTGATTCTTAGCGTTTTTCAGATTTTTAAAAATTTCGTCCTTGTTTTTATCACTCCTCTGTGACTGAGACGCATGACCTGACATGAGGCGAAATGCTTGACCAACTGATACTATTGATACTCTTTTTAACCGATCCGATGCCCTCTGCACTTCAAATACGTGTTGCTTTATCTTTTCGTCGAGGTATTATTCCAACTCCATTTTCAGTAGTACTTTGTCGAATAGAAGGTCTTATAACTATCACCCAGTTCTTTTGTGCCGTTCCCACTCTATTTCATTTCTTGTACACACGTACACGACATACACTTTAAACATGTCAAATAATTCTCTTTCTTTACCTGACATCATTCCTAGACACCATGTACCAACTCTCATCACCACTTGTTTGTTTAGACTCGGGCATGGTGCCCTCTGCGGGACCCCTTGCTGAGTTGTTACGACAACCCGGGCCGCTGATGTGCGTCGCTTGCGGATAACACCCTGACATTATCTGTAATCTTTCTGGAAGCAGGAATATTTATTTGGAGCAAGGATTTACAACTGGATTCCTTCCTTATACAAAATCCAATTATCGGAGTTCGGCCCTACACTAGTTGCTACCCTAGCTATCGAGGCTAGCCTCTCCGTTTTGAGAAACCGTTGGCTTATGATGGGTGAACTCTTTCGCTCTTTGTCAAGATTTTTTTATTCTGCAAGGTGCTCAGACATCCTCATCACTCGAAAAGAAGTGGGATAGCTGCTTATGCCACCGATTCCTCGACCATGACAATAAATGATTGTGATGGTAATTTTCCCCAGTTAAATTGCCAAACAATTTAAAAAATCAAAGTGCTATTGTTTTTTTTAACCACAACTGACTGTTAAGTGCCATTTAATGAACTATTAATCAATGCAAAGACGCCTGACAGTGCATTTGTTTTGGAACTACCTATAGGATATTTCAAAGATGTTAATTCCAAGGAAACGATTTAGACTTGCAATTATAAGATATATATTTTCCCTATTTAAGCACTTCCCTATTTATATGAGAAACAATGATAAAAGCGACTTGGTATATTTTATACTTTCTGCCCTGTTAAAATAACCGATGGAAAAAAGAGTAAGCATTACATTGAGGTCAACGTAAAGAATTAAAAGTTACTGTTACACATGACAGAAATTCAGGAAGAAAGCGAAAACAAAAAAAAAACAACAAACGTGAAGTTCGAAATAAACAAGAAAGGTTTCATCCACAAAATTCCAACATATCATCTCTACTAGATAGTTATGATTCAAAATGCATACTCAGTGTACAGGTTATCTGATATTCTGAAATAATCACATTGCTTTGGTTTTGTATATAGAAATTAAGCAATGTGATATGTATCAGTTGTATCATATAGTTTGAGATCGAGTGACTTGCTTGTATGACTTTACTTACTTGATGACACTGTACAAAAAAAATTGAATAACGAGTAATACTTGGTTTATCAGGCAGGCTTTAGAATAAAAAACCAAACAGTATAAAAATAAAATTATTTGATTCGATCTGAAAGCAATATATAAAAAACAAATACCGATAAAAGGTTATAGACTAAGACGTTAAATAATAACACCAGCAACAGACATAATACGACGGAGTTACAATAAAAACGAAGAACGTACAATAAAAATGAAGAACTTACAATAAAAATGAAGAACTTACAATAAAAAGCCTGCTCCAAACAAATATTCCTGCTTCTAGAAAGATTCCAGACAATGCCAGGGGGTTCTCCGCAAATTCGCTTAGAGTGGTTTCTTAAAAATAATAATGATAATAGTGAAAATACCGCAACATGGTAAAAAAAAGGCATTAATCGTAAACAAGGTGTTAAAGGGCGTCTCTAAATAAAGTTATTCATTGAAGCATCCTTCTTCCCCTTATCAAGAGCATCAAATTTAATTTAATCGTATCCTTATACTGGAAATATAAATGCAATTTTTGTCATTAAGTAATTGGACTCTCCTGTTGCTGGTTTTACTTTGAAGTCCAGAACGCTTTCATCTGGTCTTGTATTTCATCATATAGTTTGAGATCGAGTGACTTCTTTGTATTGCGTTATTTACATAATGGCACAGTACAAAATAGCTTAAATTAAGCGTATTAACCCTGGTGAATATAAAGCATATACTGTTTGCTAGCAATGTGGTATCATGGCTCATAAATCGATTAAATGTAATGGAAAAATAAATCAATCAGGAGAGTTGTATTTTTTTGCACAGTGAAGATGAGCAAAGTATTATCAAAATGTTGTCTTCATCCAAGGCTGCAAATGATGTATCCCAAATACTGAATAAAGATCGTCAACCTAAATGTACATTTATAACTCTCTTTTGGTGATACTGCCTAACAAGAAATCTATTTGGCTTAATTTTGATGCTTAAGATAATAGTTAACGTAGATGTAAGAACTTTATCATGTCAAGATTCGTTAGCTTTTTCAGAGCTACGTTTTGAGAGATTCTTCTCCCATTGTCAGGCTCAGCCTAATCTCTCACATCTATAGGTTCCTCTGAGTTCATAACGTTTAGAATTTTTAAGAATAGTAAAAAGATGTTCTATTAATAGGACGTACGATGATGACCATGATAATAACATGAAACAGGTTTACTTCTTGAAAACCATGTTTGTCAACTTTGACAAATATTTATTTGGTCAGTCAAGTGTTCCTTTTATTGAATATCAAGTATCAGTGGAGGGCATTTAACTTTCATATCAAGGCGTGGAAGCCATTACAAACTTCCCTACGCCCATTAATGTTATCGAACTTCGCAGTTTTCTTGGCATAACTCAACAATTATTCAAATTCTGTCCAGGGCTGGCATTCGTGCCACAAACCACTGCTCCTTTTTATGATTTTTAAACTGGGAAATATGCTTGGATTTGGACTTGAATCGGGACCCAGCATTTCCTGCAGTCAAATTACAGCGTTTTTCTCCAACTATCCTTACGAGATATGATGCCAGGAAGACTATTATGCTCCAAACTTATAACAGTATGGCCCAAGATATAGATATTTTTCTATATCAGCAGCAAGAACCAGCTGTTCTATACTTATGAAACAATTAGAGTGGAACTAATGGCCTATTGGACTCAAAATATTGGGATTATTGTGAGAAGTTGTTTTATGTTGTTTTACCTCCATGGACTCCTTGATTTTTAAATCGGAAGTAACCATAAGCCTTTGATTTCAATATTACGTGATAGGACACTGAGAAACGTGTCCCTAAAACCATACGTCTGTATGATTCTACCCCACTAAAACCATAAACTGCATGATTCTACCAGTTTACAGCTAAATATATCCGGCCTGAACTCTGGTTGAAGCTGATGCCTCCTTTAGAACATTGGTCACTGCCTCTTTGAATGATGATATTAATATTGATAAGAACATTATTTTTTTTGTCAATGCTCCTTTTCAAACCCTTCCTGTACCTGGTTCTCGATCGGACGAGATTCCGGAGTTTACAGTGAAGACTACTTTGTGCAAAATTTTATCCAGTAGTTTAAAGCAAAGTTGACCAGAGCTAAAAACGAATGCTTTCCGGAGATACAATCATATTGGAACGTTGGAGACGAGATGTCATACATCAGCAATTATTTGCCCCGTGGTGATCAAATTATTGTTCCATTTACACTTTGGTGTTTCATTATTATAGATATGCATGAGGGTCATCTTGATATGGACCGATACAAACGTATAGGTATGCAGTCTGTCTATTGGTCTGGAATAAATAGCCCGATCGAGCAGCTCATTAGTAAAGGTAAACCATGCATGCAACTGTTTCAATCAAATCCCAAAGAGCCTATAGTTCTTCATGAAGTCCCAGCTCTACAATGACATAAAGTAGGTTCATATTTTTTCCAACAAGCTTCACATAACTACTTGATTTTTTCCTATTCTTGTTTATCTCCTGCCAAGCCCAAAAGTGACCAGTGTTCCTTGCCCCTGGTCAGGAGAACGAAAGAAAGAACTTAATCAAAAAAGCAAAAGGAGATGAAGGTCGACACAGAATTCATGAGAAAGAATGTTAAGCTTATCCGGAAAGCAAGAGGATAGAAAGGAGTTCCAGAAGTTTCTATATGCCTGGAAAGAAGCTAGAAGAATAGGAATTTGTGACTATGATTCTCTCAGGTGGAAAGAATATTAGTTGGCTATGCAAGATTCATAGGAAGTTTTGGAGGCTAAAACGTACTCATTTGATAGGAATGACACACCATCACAGTGAGTATCAGAGAATAGTTCTCAGTATTCTTCTCATAAGTTCAAGTGGCGTATTAAAGAGTGGAAGCTTTAACAAAATGTTTCAAATGGACTTCTAATATCTGCTACAAAAACGGTGTGGTTAACGATAATGAAATGACACAGGTCACATCAAGATATTATAATTGGAGATTTAGCAATCAGAAATACAACTGCGTTATAGGACATCGTTTGAGAGATACTTTGCTTTTAGCCAACACAATCGTCAGTCTCATGTAATATTTTTTCGGAAGGCCATTTGGCTCCGAAACACTATGAAGATACAGCCAAAGTTTCTAAAGAATTGTATCAAATTTTTGGTGGGGGAGGACAATAGACCATAGATCCATCGTTGCTTGTGTTATTGAAAATTTAGTTTATACCTGAAGGTGGAATTATGGTTGATATATGATTATGGACTAGTGTATGTACCATAATGAAGGACTATCTTCTGCGCGTAGACAGTAGGGTATTTTTCTGATTGGAGGGACATTAAAAGCCCAAGTGTTACAAATCTCCCTTTGCCCTTCCAAATTATCATGCTTCTATGCGCAAGACAATTTTCAAGTGCACGGAACCATTGACTTGTGGAACTTCCATTGTAATCGTAAATGGAAAGTCAACAGCGTTGCAAGTGGACAGGAAACATGACAAGAGTAACAAGCCTCTCACAGGAGCAGTTCAGACGTCAAGCACAAGACATAGCAGGCTGGAGATCCAAAGTCGCCAACCTCCGCACGGGGACGGCACTTAGACAAGGCATCTATTATAAACTTGGAGTGAATGTGGGTTGCTTGATAGAACCTCCGAGGACAACGAAGATGGTGTGGTTGTCATACCAAATACTTTCAATGAATTCAATTAGGGCACATGTTCAGGCTTGCAAAGGAAAAGTCAATGTGCCTTGATGAAAAGATCATTCAACAAGTAGTGAAAATGACTTCCAAAGTCCTTTTTGTCAGGCCTAAGAAAAAGTAGTCTGGGCCCAAGTTTTACAATTCTCTCTTTTGCCCTTCAAGATTATCATGCTTGTGATGTCCAAAACTGTTTGGAAGTGAACGTTATCATTGATTTGCGGAACTTTAATTACAATCGCAAATGAAAAACCTGGACCTCTTAAAAAACAAGCACATTTCAGGTTATTTGATCTATTACGGACCTTGGACAGAATGTACATGGCTTAGTAGAAAATTGCAAACGAACTTGAAATAACACACTGCCCAAACAGATTTAGTTTTGTTCTGCACTGAACTTTTCCTTAAAGTGTTGTTTTAGTAATTAGTTGAGCAGTGGTCAGGATTTAACTTGCCATTTTTACTTCGTCATGAGTAAAAAGAAGTGAAAGCTTGGAGTATAATTTCATAGGGATCGAAACAGGGATGTGAATACCAGTATACTACTCATTTATTGGATATAATTTCTATTTACTGGAGTCGAATACTGCGCCTGAAAGGTTTACGTATGGGTACAGTGACAGGATAATATTTAGAAGCTGATGCTTGACAATTAACTTTGTTCAAATGGTATTATGATAATAAAAGTGCAAAATAAGCACTGTTTGTCATAGAATTTATGATACATCTTGTTATGCGACACAAATGACAATTTTCAAAGCTTTCATCATTGATGTTTGGAGGCAGCTTTTTAGACGTTGCTATTTTACTTGCCAAACAAGGGCTCGTTAGGTCGAAAATCGAAGAACAGTACTTTGATAATTAAGGATGACAAGTAAAGAAGACTACCGAGAAGGAGGAATGGGGGCTGTAAAAGATCCAGTGGATGGGAAGGTGAGCTTTCTGCTCTATTGTTTTGGCATTTGACTGTTTTGTTTCGCAATTCAACACGGGATATTGTTCGTTCTCTTTAATTTGTCGAGAAAGGCATCCATGAACTTAATGACCTAGCAGTTTCGCATAAAATCTCGTGTGCTTCCATTAAATACTACTCAGTAGTGGTCAAGTAAACGGGAATGAGTTCCCTTCATATGACAATTTTCAGCGGAAATAAAACCTACATTATAATCAGAGAACCAGTTAAACACTCCCTGCCAAATTTATCAACGGTCTGATATTATCTCGCCCTTTACACAAAAATAATCACTGTAGACTTAAAAAATCAACTCAATAAACCAGCTCGACCTTCAAGGCGGTTTTAAATATTTTTCGTTATCAATGTGGCAGCTCTTAAAGCTTATTTCCCAAGGTGATAAACAATTCAGGAGGTTTCGGTAGTGAGACAGTTTTTGGCCCTCACAAGATATTTCCACGACGCCATGGTTTGCAAAAGGCTAATTGGTAACCTATACCTGTTTGTGTAGAAAACTAATGTATGAACCAATATACATATAGGCATAGTCCTTATCAGAAATATGTATGCAGCATGTGTTTCTATGTATTCGGTGATCGACACCAAAACAATTGGGGTATTGTTAAAATTCTGATGTGATACTAGAGTGGTTTTAAAGTGAATGGGTTCTGTGCCTTGTCGTTTTTCGCTGGCTGTCAGAAGAACATCGTTCAAATTTGAATAGACAAACGCGAATTACAGTTGATTATATAGGTGAAGTAAAAAGGTTTGTGTGCATTATAAATTTTTGATAGCTGATGAGAATGACGCTTGCAATCTTGACTGTTAGCATTGTCGCATCTCTGGGTCATTGTTACGAGTTTGTACAGCCAGGGCCATTAATGGTTTACAAAGCTGGAGACCATTTGTCGATGTTTGCAATTTAATCAAGCAAACGTTAATGAAAGCAGTTTAAGAGACAATTTTCAATGAATATCTAACTTGTACGTCAGATAAAGACCTGATGGTACCTGTTGGGTAGATGTTATTCAAGCTTTCTCCTTCAATCTCACAACCAACCATGTCAAGATAAACAATAGAAAGATGTTGAGATGAACTTGTCATTTGTAGACTTGCAGCAGTTGCTGCACAAAACTATACTTTAAACCTTACAGAAAAATGCACTGACATCGTTGTTATGCCATATTTTTGGTGTATTCAGCAATTGTTAATGCATCATATTTAGGGTTTTGGCAAGAAAACAATATACTCTCACTTATACGTAAAAATAAGGGAAATTACTGTATCAACAAAGTGGTACTGAGTTGTCACTATTGAAATCGAAGGGCATCATTCATGACTAAGCAAGATTGCTTTGCCGATTGCCATGCTAAAGCAGACTTGAGCTTTGAGAGAAAGCACATTTCTTATGTGAAAGAGAATTTTTAAACCATTCAGAGGTATGTGTGTGTATGTGTGAGGGAGGGATTTCTATATATAGTGTGTGAGTGATCGAGTGTATGTTCAGTCACAAAGACATGTTTATACTGCCCAAATATTTTCCCTCGAGTGTATTCACGGGATCTATTATTCTGCCAGTTTTCAAGTTATTTTTCAGTGTATCTGTGTTTACTACAGGCCATCTTATCGAGATTAAAGGTATTAGAACACTGTGAAAGTTTAACTCATCAAGGACGTAATTGCTTTACTTCTCTAGGGCTTTACCCCAAGCATAAACTTAAAATCATTCTATCTAGTCTTACTTTTTGCCAACAGGGGTTGTATTTTATCTATATATCCATTTGACTAGACCTTGTTGCATGAAATGCTGTTGGTGTGTTTAGTCATGTGTACCTTTGTGTTATAATGTCATTGATAAAATTCACCATCAAATCACATGTGCATCTGCTATGATTTGATGTCATCTCTTTCAGTCAATTTATTGTATAGAAGTGATTTTCATTTGCCTTTTGACTCATTATTGGACCTATCTATAGATACTTTTTTCATTAGTGGTCTGCAGGGTTAGCTTAACTCGTTTCTTGATCTTTTATTAGCGCAAGCCATCTTATATTTAGACTTTTGCTAGGTATTTTTGTTGTTCTTCCATTATTCAAAGTCACAGAGGGGGGTTTTTGGAAAAAAAGGTATGATAGGCAGGTTGTAGAAATAACTGGGCACAGTTTTCCTTTGTTTTACTTGTGGCTTCATTGTTTTTAATTGTATGCTTGCCCTCACCTTCTATCATTAAAACTAAAAATAGTTCTTTATTGTTTGTCATGCCCTCAGATATTCAGAAACAGTAACTGCATATTTAGAATTGGTATATTCAGCCATGTGTGGAGTAAAATCCGTATTTTGAAGTGGTTTATGTATTTTTCCTCTGGACATTTAACACTAATCCAGTAGTCTTACGTAGAGCTATGGAGATTCATATCCATCACCTGAAAAACTAAATCAGAAAATAAAGCTATTTGGTCACTAAGGCCAAATGTATTTGAGGCACCAAGTTAGTTCCCTGAAATGTGAGTTTTATTTCTTTGGATCAAAGTCAATACAGGTATTTTTTCATTACCTTTTGGGTACCATTTTTTCATCAGTGTGTGGTAGTATTTAGCTGGTAAGATTTATACACAATGCATATATATGTAAACAACAAGAGTTTTACACACTGAGTGCAAGATCATGTAATTTAGACAAAGAGAAAATAAGATAAGTGTCTTATGAGGTCAAGAAGTGAAGTTTAATTTTAATTTGCTTGTTATATGACATGTTCCTAGATATGCACCCCTTAACCCAAGTTTCTATTTACACTTATGGTAAAGGTAAAAGGATGAGTAATAATCAGTGCTGTTTTCCATTAACAATTCCTATTCAATGTATCATCTGGGAAACTGAAAGAAACCTAAATAAAACCTCCATTATCAATTATTATTTGTTAAAGTTTGCAAAGTAGAAAAGGTTCTCTAAAAAGAGAGAAACAGTCTTTAGACATTTTGAAAACTTAAGTTGGAGCTAGGTACACACACTGTTAATTTGATGTTCTGTTAACACTGTGTCATTCAGAGATGTATCAAAACTTTTTTAAGATGCAGAAAATCTCAGGTAACACAAAACTTAAATCAACACACAAGGCACAAGCTATTTTGCTATTTAACTTAGTTACATTGGTCCAGAAGAACTCCAAGCAAAAATGTGAGATAATTAATAGCATCAGTCCAATTTTGCCCTCAAAGTCCTATCAACCCATGGAGAGTTTATTTCAAGATTCAATGAACTTACCTGAGAACTAACAGTATTTTGAAGAATATTATTTAGTTTTTCACCCACAAATATTAGAGTTGGAGCATATGGATAAGTATCACCTGGACTACTGACCATCATGTTTTATACAAAACAAGTTAGGTTTGTAATAAGGACAAGTAAAGGTGTGGGTCCTAGAACAGAACCTTAAAAACACCAACATTTACATTTAAATTTGCTTTTTTACATTGCTTGCCTAAGCAAGTTTAACTTGAGTGAAAAATACCAAATGTACACTGAAAAGAGGAGCAAACCCACCAGTCTTACCCCATTACCCACTTAAAGGTGGCCTTGCATAAAGGTGTAATGTACATTTATTCAGGGAAGGGTGCATGTGCCTTTAAAATGGTTTTGAAGGTGAATAATGGTAACA
>RDPX01000042.1:2668680-2685899 GCA_003991215.1 Morbakka virulenta
ATGATTACAGTGAGCAAGCATCACTTGTTTTACTTACACTGACACAAACTTACCATTTTTCCACAAAGCAAGAAGCCTCTCCAGCTTATTGCAAATTCCTGCATTCTGAGCAAGGTCTTAGCACAGAGTGATTACCACATTAAACCAATTCTAAATTCTCCAGAAAATGCCTTTTGGTGTAATTACGAATAGGGGGCATCATCAAGCCTTGGTCAACTTTGACTGGAATGGCATCACCAATTGAATCATTGATCTACACCAAGCTCTCTCACTGGTCATTCTACGACTTGAAAAGGTACCTGCTAAGGTACCTTTCTCTGGGAAACCAAAAGCCAAAAAAAAATTTGTTTATCTTGGAATTTTTCTTGAATCTACCTTGTGATAAAACTGCATCAATATGTCTTTAGTTGATGTAAAGACAAATGCATATATTGTCAATTTCTATGGCTTTGAATATTTCTTTTAAAGACTTCCTTTAGATGTTCTAACAATTAAATGAGAGAGGGTGGCATTGTTCATTTTTTTCCTTTACCATTTCAGACCTTGTTTTCCTTTATATTGTTGGTGAGAAAGTCTTTTATAGACCAAGATCAGGATCACCAGAAACTTATAAGCATTTCTGAGTGTACACCTGGGTCCCAAGGTGCTTTATTAGCTACTATCTTTTTAAGGGCTGCTTCAACATTATTTAGACTTACCAAGAAGCAGGGCCAACCTTTGGAATAACCTTGTAAAGATGCTGGCAGTCTCATAGAAGTTACTTATTTAGTAATCTTTCATAGTGCTCTTTCCATGAGTTAAGTTCCACTATTATTCCTGATCGAAATATCATTTATACATCAGAATATTTCTTCCTCATTTTCATGGCAACACAAAAAGCATTATGTTGGAATGATTTTGTTGTTAAATTGCAAAACTGTTCTGTACTGAATTTCACTTGTGGCAAGCAAGCAGCTTGTTGGCAGATCTCTTTGTCTCGGTGTATTTCCCTTTACTTCAGTTCCCTTCTTTCCAGCATTTCTACAAGCAACCTTTTGTTTGAAAGTGTCATTCACTTTGATACTCCACCACCACTTTGTTGGCTAGCTAGGTTGACTTTGTATCTTTCCACAAACTTTGTCAGTGTTCTCAATCAACAGACATTTTAACTAAAATTAGCTTTCTTTAATGTCATTGCTTCAGCACTCTGTAGACTTTGTTGATTCCTGATAAAGTGGCTTTTGGTTCTTTAAGTATGTACACATAATTCTGCAACATGTGGCTTCTTAAAGTTTTTAACAGATCATATGTTAAGGTGCAATAGTATAAGTCTGTACTAGAAGAACACTTATTTACCTTGAATCACTGTAACATATTTTACTTGTTTCTTGTCATGGGATTTAACAAAGATGTAATCAGTCTGAGTATTTGAATTACCACAGGAGTAGGTGATAGGCTGACTACAGTCTTGGCAGAAAAATGTGTTGTACACAACCATATCCATGACATGACAAATTTCAGAATTCTTTCTCCCTCTTCATTTCTCTTTAATAACAATAAAAATGGATATATCAGTATATCAGTAAGCTTCTAAACATAGCAGGGGTCAAAGACTTGGTGGCTATACAAATAATTGAGTTTGAATTTTTTTTAAATAATTTTTTTTAAAAAAAAGTGAAAAATATGTTTACGCTGAACTGGATTCAAAGCATTGCCTGTGGTTATTGCAATCACATACTCTACCACCTCAGCTATCAGTGCTTGCCCTCCATCAGATCTTTTTGCAATCATATCTTTTACTTGAGCATGCCATGCTTTCCCCAAATACATATTGTTGGACATCACATCCAGTCATGCATATATGACTGAGCCTTCCACAGAATAACAATTTTCCTTCCAAGGTTAGATCACCTGATCTCAACATAATGGAGAGCAGAGAAATTGTCAAAATAATGTAATATAGGTAGATGGGATTTGGAATTATAGAAAAGTGAAAAATATAGCCCCACATGATTGGGATGTGATGTGCAATGATAGGGATTAAAGAAAAAAATGGCATGTTTAAGTGAAAGATATTGATGCAGAAAATGATCTGGTAAAGGACAGATGCCAATAGCTCAGATGGTACAGCATGGTAGCCATGATAACCTCAACCTTGCACTTTTCTCTTATTCCAAACCCATCCATCGGTATCATATTATTTTCATAAAAATGAAATGTGTGTGTGTTATTACAGCATTAGAAAATTGAAATAAAGAATTGTTTCTTATTTAATCTAAAATATTCTCTGTAGGCAAAAACTTTAGTGGCCTGGGAATCCATTTTGCAACATTTTTGTTAACATTTGTCAAGAAACCTGCAGTATTATTAGGGGTTTCCACTGGATGTGTTTCAAATNTTTTGTTAACATTTGTCAAGAAACCTGCAGTATTATTAGGGGTTTCCACTGGATGTGTTTCAAATTATTTACAAAGTCCATGAGTATGTTTTCTCTGCCATGTTAATTTTGCCAAGTTTTAATTGTCATTAGTCAAGTAAATGTTATACTACAAGAATCTTAGTAGACGTTTTCATGGTCATTCTTTCAGGGAAAGAAGTGTATAAAATGTATCATGGATCTAAACTCATTTAAGATCTAAGTAAAAGCAGGAATGGTTTCAGTTTTGAAAATCCTTGTGGCAGCAGCAGTAATTAGTGCATAAATATATATATATATATATATTGATTTCTATCCGTCATCCACCATCTCTCTTCATTCTATTTGCAAATAATTCATTTTTATGTTTTTTGTTTCTTGTTGTGTTGTCTTTTGTGTTGTGATGTTGATTGCCCCATAATTGTCATATAATCAACCAGTTTCATCTTTGGCTAAAGTTTTTTGAGTGGTTCACTTGTATGCTATATATATTATATATATGTGTGTGTGTGTGTGTGTAAAAATTTATTTGTTAGATATTTATATTTATTGTATGTTATAAAGAATGAAGTTAGATATATATGCTGTTATATCTTACTATTCTGGTTCCTATTTAGAATCTGGATATTACTTCCTCATCACACTCATCAAAAAGAACCGATTGTATGTATGTATGTATGTATGTATGTATGTATGTATGTATGTATGTATATGTATCACACAAGTGGACACCTCACAAGTTAGCTTAAATAGCTTACCCTGTTCAACCAATATTTCCCAACTGCTTTTCCAGAATTTTCTGTCTGTCTAGTTATTTGGTAGCCAATTTTACATCAGTAAGGATTTTGTTCATAAACATTTGTTCCCAAACTTCCCTTTATATGAATGGAAAGATTTGGTTGTTATTGCAGGTACTTGTTGGAATATATGAAGGAATAATACAGACCATTTACCATCCCTTACATTTATCCTTATTTTCAGAAGCAATTACAACCCATCCAGAGCTACAAGTTCATTTAACCCTGTGGTCACCGTTTGAATATTTCTAATGGTGAAGTGGTTTTCTCTTCCTATAGCAAATAGTTTACCCTTGACAGATCTTTCTAGGGATACAATGTTTCATTTTAAATCCAGTATGAATAAATGGATATAACTGTTATCTCTTAAACCAAAATAACATGTTTTCAATTCAGTAACATCCTAAAAGATAAAAATATTATGAAGTCAGTAATTGAATTATCAAAAGGATCTACTGTAACTGATTTATAATCACAGAAAAAAGAGAAACTGAATATATTTTAATTGATTGCTTTGAAATGAACTTTTTTGGTTTCTTACTGGACATTTTTAAACTGGTATTGCTGCCAAGCTTTTAGTATTTATTTGAAAATTTATAGTGGACAGTTTGATTATTGACGTCATAGTTGGTACTAGAATTCTGCAGCTGCACATTTTTAAAATGAACTTGGATAAATAGAAAAAAGTTTGTAAAGTCTACAAAGAAATAAGAAATTGTTGGCTTTAGGTTTGGAACATCAGACACAAAAGGAGGTAAATCTAACCTTTGAGTAATGAAGCAGCACATTAAAAATATGTTGTTGATGCTTGTTGTATACATTCCTTTACAATGTGTCTTTTTAGAGTGTTCTGATTCTTTACCAAAATTGTTACATATTAATAGTGGTTGTTGGAAAACTGTTCTAGGTTTTTTCACAGTGTTATTTTATTTAAAGCAAGAAAGTATTTTTGTGAAAACCAGTATTATTTTCCTATGGTATGGAACATCAGACTAGTCAAAGTTTACATAGCTTGTTATCTGTCAGTGAGAGGTAAAGAGCTATAATTGTTCTCAGTAGGCTGATCTACAATAGAATATAATATGAGGTTCAATAAACAAGTCTTTTCATGGATATACTATCTCACAATGACAGCTTACAATGACCACTTACAAGGACAGCTTACCATGTCTAAAAAGTTTTTTAGAGGAGGAGTGGCTTTGTAGTCAATGCAGTTTCATTGTAACCTAGAAGTTTTGGCTTCCATCATTCAAATGCACAAAACTTTTATAACCCTAAAAGGCTTTAGACCAAATCATTATCTGGCTAGGAAATCTTCTACTGGTCCAACCCAGCCACTTGGAAGGACGGCATCAAAAAACTAAGAAAGTAACCCATCTGAAGGGAAAACAAACCTGAGTTTTTTCTCTCACAAGATACAAAAAAGTCTACCATCATGACATCAAACTAAGATTTTAAAGATCAAAAAATAAAAATTTGGTGTTTTGAAAGATTAACATTTATAACATCCCTTCCATCTGTTGTGAATCAAAATTTATTAGACATATTTATGGCTAATGTTGGCTTTGATTGGTACAGAATTACATGAAGTACCATTTAATCTCTTGGAATATGCAATCTGAGGCAAATGTTCCATGTGCCCCCTCTACCTCAGCTTTATTTGATCAAAAATAGCTTATTAAAGTAACACCATTGGTACTATCCCATTTTGTCATCAAAATGTAGAAAATAGAGAACCCAATAGTCCAAAGATGCACTCCAAGAGAATTTTTTAATAACATTTATGTAATCAGTGGTAGAATATACAGGACCAGCAATTATGGCAACCTCTTGCCTACAGTACTCATTTGTGGGGCTATGGTGGTTAAAACTTGTAATAGTACTAATATAAAAACCAATAAGCCTACGTCAGGATTTGGAAGAAGTAATATCTTCATTCCAATTCTGTTGTGGTTCCATAGGTAAGAAATAATGTTTAAAATATGTGTGTAATTTGCAAAGTGTTAGAAGTTTTTAGATTTGTTTGAATTGTATTCTGTACTTAAATAGGCAGAAAATGTAGACTTATAAAGTATAAGCTTATTAGTTGGAAAACACAAATTAACCTTGGTAAAAATCTCAGACAAAAGCTTTGGCTTGTTTGTAAAGGCCTTTTGAAAACATACATCTAATATATATGGATCTTATTGGATAATTGGGACTTCCATTTTTTTTTGTGTTTTGAGGGTAATTTTT
This sequence comes from Morbakka virulenta, assembly GCA_003991215.1. Classification (NCBI taxonomy): domain Eukaryota; kingdom Metazoa; phylum Cnidaria; class Cubozoa; order Carybdeida; family Carukiidae; genus Morbakka; species Morbakka virulenta. Next base: position 2,674,108 of record RDPX01000042.1, read on the forward strand.
TTCTTTGTTTACATCATTTTCCCATTAGTTTTTCTTATCCATTTGGGATTTAAGCACTCTTGTTGTGGGTTTTGTAGCCATTTTGTTTCATAAACTCTGATTAGCCATTAATGTATAAAGTTATTTTGACTTGTTTGATAACAAGAAAATGAAAATGACTGATCATCATTGGTAATGCCAATTTATATATTAAGTATACTTCAGAGAATTGTTTTCAAAAATCAGTTTTAAGTATATACTTTTGATATTGATATAGTTTTGTTCTTTATAATTCTTTCAAAACTAAAATAACAATTCTTTTTATCATAAATTTTCCTTTTTAGTAGTACCTTACACTTAAATAGCCTCACTTCCTGGTTATACATTTTTCTTAAAAATATATTTAAGAAGATACCCAGTCTGTTTAATGCTAATTTTTTATAGTTGATAGTATTGTTGGTACACAAGTTTTACATTCACTTCCAGGACCATACAAACTTATGATGTACATAAGCCCAAGGATGATAGAAGATCCACTTAGTATTCCATTGTAAAGCAACTGTTGAGAAATTAAAGGTCTTTTTTGTGATGTATGCCCAATTTTGAATGGCAAATCTGACTAAACATAATTTTTGAATACAAAAAAAATCAAGGTTTGAATAATAATCATGCAACATTGCTTTTTTCCATGAGGAGATAGACTGCAAACAACTCAGAAGGAGTACCCAAGATTAAAGAATGATGTGAATGAAGTTTGATTCTGGCTAGATATGGAAAATATCAGACACACATACACACATATATGTATATATATATATATATATATATGGTACATTCGATTCAGTTAACCGTATTAGAGTGCTCGATACATAAATGGAGAGCGTAATAAAAGAGATATAATAAGTTGGAAAGAATAAAAAAACTACACTATCCATTTCGACAAGCCTGTTTCGTGATTTTACTCACTCGTCAGGAAATGTACAAATAAAAATATTCCAGTAGCGCTACTGGAATATTTTTATTTGTATTCTTTCCAACTTATTATATCTCTTTTATATATATTTATATATATAAATATATATAAATATATATATATGTGTGTGTGTGTGTGTGTGTGTGTGTGTGTAAAATCAAATGTACATCAGAATATGTGATATCTCCTACATTTTAATGCCTCCTTTGTCTCACTGAAAAAATGGCCTTATTAACATACACCATCAAGAAACAACTTCTCAACAAAAGATCAGAACTTATTTTGAAATGCCGACATGAAAACAAATTGCCCCTCCTCAACTTCATACCTAATGACTTATTGCATGGGACCTCCTTTCTTGAACAAACAGCCGAACACCTATGTAAATCATTATTTATTAATTTTAAAGTGTATCCACATTGGACTTTCTCTCTTTCTTGCTTTCTCGGAATATTAATGCATTGTAATACATTACCACCTGCAATTTTTATTTTTTGATCATTTGCCTACTTTTTTTTATAAAAAGCTTGTGCAGTTTTTGTAGCATTATTGCCTGATGATCGAAATATTGTGAAACCATTAGTTGCAATCATAGTTCTTATTTTTTGTGTTTTACCTTATATATATTGCTCCATTATAGGCATTGAGCACTTTTTTATACAAATACACTAGAGAACACCACACACACACACACACACATACATATATATATAACCAAAGACATAGTTTTTGATCACTAAGAGAGAAATATCTCAGCATGTATAATTGCATGGTGTTACAGGATCCTGCTAAATTTTCTTTTGCTAAAATTGGGTCTTCAGATTTTCAACAGATGGCAAACAAGAGTGAATTCATATGGCCCCTTTGGACCCTCCTTCTTCCTTCTTTTTCTGTTAATTGATAAAGTTAAATTGTTGGCATGTCTGAAGTTTTTGAAATTGCTTTTAGAAACAAAACAGATATTTTTTTGTCACTGACACAAGATTCTATACTTCTTCCCATTGAGAAGTTAGAAATTTGAACTTTAATAATAACTTTTTTATTTAGTGGAATAATGTCACCTGTTTCCATTATGTTCCATCAATCCACGAGGAAAATTCTAGTACGGATAGAAGCTATTTCCCCCCAATGACAACAACAATTAGTGGATTTTCAGGGACAAGCATTCCCTCTTCTCCTTTTGCTATTCTCCACTTATCTACTAAATAAACATGTTTTATTGATATTTTCATCTTTAAAAGTTAGAACTGAAACACCAGGAGGTCAAATGATGTATCAGAAACACTTGTGTTCCTTATCTTTTCTTCTTGTTGTTGTTGCGGGTTGGGTTTTTTTTTCATTTTTGCAGTTGGTTTTGGGGGGTGTATTTTAATGACATTGATTGTTGATTAATGGATAAATGCTAGGTTTAAGAAACATTTTAGCAAGTGATTCCTTTTTTGTTTAATTACTATTTCAGAGAAAACTAAAGGAGCCAGAGCTGCTCCAGCTGCTATGCATTCTTGAAGCGGAAGTACAAGCAAGAGATGTCATTATCAAGTCCTTGATGGTAAAGTTTTAATACTTACTTTATTTAAGCCTCCCAGAGATACTAAAAATAAGTGAAATACTTAGAAACACTACAGGGATTTGTCAGCCTGTTGTATATTTGCACATGTGCCATGCAAATTTGAATATGGTGTTAATGTATTGTGTATTGTATCTTGTTACATTCTTAAAACAATCTTAATTTTTGCTAACCCATCCAATTTTGGATCTCCGGAAAAGTGTTGATTGTTATCCTTGTGTTTTGGTCTTTTAATGTTAATAACAGTCTTGTGGCTTTACTAATATTACCAGCGAAGTTTTTTATATCCATTTGCAATGTGGTGAAATTTGAGTCAGTGTTGCCAGCTAAAGACAATAAAGAAATTCTAATCTTAGGGTAGTGTTAGACTTAATAATACATAACTTGTTGAGTTGTATTAGAAAGTGGTTGGGCTGATAGGTGAAATTTGTTTGAATTTTATTACTTGAGTACTGACAACTGCTGTGGTGGTTGATGGGACCTTTTTAAAATGGTAGAGATTCCACATCCTATTTGACCAAGTGAAGGCTCAGGAAAGACAAGATCTAATCTTAATCCTAATCTTGAAGAAATTTTTGTCAAATTTTCTTGCAAGTTGTATAGCTGACTGATATGATTGGTGCATGTGTATTGGTCTGGGAGTAACTGCATCTTGATAATGTGACAATTTTTTATTTTACTTCTTATTATACCTTGTGTTCTTTGGTGTACTGATCATAATACAAATTTTACTGGAATGTGGTCCCTGGCCACAAGATACTTTCAAAACTAATCCATGAGTATTATCTGTTGATTCCTTTAGTAGTTGTATGGAAAACAATGATTCTCCCCCCTGTAGGAGGACTTAGTAATGTCACTATTAAAAACTTAGATTTCAGTGATCACTGACACATCAAGATGATTGAAGAGGTATTTCAAACTTTGAGATACGTTACAGAAGCTTTTCCACTCACTAGGGAGCCCCACCTAGCAGTATTGTTTATATTAGCCCCATGGATTGTAATGACAAATTCTTCCAGTTATAGGCTACTGAAATTGCTGAGGTAATGAAATGTTGAATTTAATGATCATAAAATTGCTAATTTAGAATATTTAGATTTTGTGTGAATAAAAAGGAATTTTTATGTAATATCGGATTTGTATTCATTACACGACAAATATGCGTCACATTCACGTGTACATTGAATCTTCTATTTACTTCATGCTATCTTGACACTAATGCGTATTTGCTAGGACGAATATTACAATCTTTTCTGTATGTTTGGTTTTTATTACTTTGTTTTATTTTATTTTCGGATTTTTGGGGGGGTGGGGGTGATATTAAGTTGTTTGCCCCGTCGTTAGCCGACGATGATTCGGAGTTTATACATCTGTTTACTTCAAGGAAGTTTTAATTAGTGATTCCCAAATTTAATTTTATTTCTTTTAACTTGAAAGTTTGGTTTGTTACCGGGCACCGCGTATCGCAGAAACGTGAAATACGTCCTCCGTTAGAGGATGCAAAGTTAACTACTTAAGTGTTTTATTGTATTTTTTAGAATGTTTAAAATACCAGCCTTTTTTTCCAACGTTACAAGATATCACCTGTACTTTGTAATGTTCTTGTTACAAAAGAGAACTAATTCGTATTCTCTTTTAATAATAGGCAGATAGAAACAAACTAGCAATCATTTAAATAGGTCGTTAATACTTAGTGGAACAGACAATCTTTAAACTCTGTGGTGACTCATTGAAAATTTTGATAAACATTCGCCGGATGCAATCAGTCAGCTATCCTTTCAAAAAGACACAGCATGACCTGCAGCACCCACAGAGGTTATTCTGGTATAAATTATTGTTGAATATGCGGTTGCCCTTTGATTTAACTGTACAAGTTATTAAATGGTATTGTAAACTTGGCATCGAATGCCCCGCCTTTGCTTTCAAAATATTTTATCACAAACCAAAATTTGCTTTTGTGTAAAGCCTAGTCATTGTATTTATACAAAGCAACCCACCAGCAATTGTGTTGATGCGAACTGTGCCTCGTGCGTCAAAAAATTTACTCCAATTTTTTGTATTTGAAACTATTGAGTATTTTTGTGGGCAAGATTGTAAGGAATGCTCAATTCGGCACAAACCACCGATAGAATCTTCCGGGTTTGGCTTCTATGAATACTAAGGGGTAGACTTTCACTCAAAATTTCGCCAGCAGCTAATTAAAACTTAACTTTTTATGGAAAAACTCTTGTGTTATGTTAACATACAAATATATATATATATATATGTGTGTGTGTGTGTGTGTGTGTGCGTGTGTGCGTGTGTGCGTTGGCAATGTAGTCAAAGTTGCTTATAACAAAAAAGAAAAGCAGAAGGAGAAAAAGGCATAACAATACACACGACAAAGAAACAGCCACTCGACGGTTGTTCATAAATCATTAAAGTTGATTTATCATTGTAGCTTAGCAGAAAGTAATTTCAAGTTAATATGACCAATGAGAGAGTTTTACGTAATCTTTTATCTAACTTAATGCGTTATACCTGTGGGCGTCTTCTTGAGTAGCATTTTTAATCTAGTCTCTCCAACTGACTTTAGCTTAGCATGAATTCATTCAGAAAAAAGCACGGAAAATCCATCCGCAGATAAAATGAGGCAGTCAAAGGAAACATTTTCAACGGCTTCTCCAGCACTTCTGACTTATTTATCAAAACTGATATTAATTTCATAACATGGATCTGTGTTTGATGCTCCACTCCGTGGTTGGCCAAACTCAACTTGCACAAAATTAACATATGTCTGGTTGCTGAAACTAGCCCTCGTAAACAAACGAGATGTTGTGCTTTATAATGTAGTGTATAGTGCTTAGTTATTTCATTCTCAACACATGGTGTTATGGCCGTTCTATCAAATGTTGTTGTTGGGAATGTTACTTGCAACTATGCAGCCAGGTCAGTGTTCAAATTGCAGTGTAGCCTGCTTGCTTATTGCAGTTTTGAATACTGGACACAACGAAACAATCATTTAATACCATGGTTTACTTGCACGTTTATTGACATAAGATCCCCTGTATTTTTTTTGTAGTCCCGATATATTGGATCTAGTTTATTGTCGTTGAGTCAAACAAGAGAAGCAAGAAATTACTTCACTTATTTTGTGTACTTAAATATATATAATTGGACTTAAACTTTTATGTCAATTATTTCATATTTATTATTGATGTCATTTTTGCATTCACTTTGCAATTCAGCGTGGTAGAGTTGGCATGGCAGTGCCAATGTCACACTTGCTTTCAGATAGCGCATATGCAACATCAAGCCTAAGGCATGATGGGGAAATTGATGATGATGATGATATTTGGCTTGGAGAACCGACTGCGCACTTAAACCACGTTGTTGCGTATCATCAACTAGTTCGGGAACAGATGTCGTCCATGTTACAGTCTCTTGAAGAACAGCACAGAACAGTAAGCTAAACTTTAATTTGCTTTATCCATTGAATTATTTCCTATCGAATTAAAGCAATGCTTAAAACAAATGGAAGCCGGATAGTTTTTATTGTTGGACATGCTATAATTGCCCTAATTTTTAGATGACCTTGCAGATTGCAAGCGCACGAGTTCATTAGACGTTGTTGGCATTAGACATGTTTCTCCCACATTTTGCAGACAAATAAAAACCATGTAATAAAATTGCAATTAAAATTTGCTGTTATAGTTTTTTGTCAGTTAAACATGTAGTGGAGATGGAGAGAGTACTTTAAGGCACTTGTTTTCGTAACATATGTTTTTGCTACGAATTGATAAGTTTGCCGATAAGCTTGCAATTTTCCACACTGTCAATCTTACAGGTACGTTAGATTATTTTGGTTATGTGCTGCGTTTAATGTAGAGCCATCGCTTTAAAATGTCCGTTATGCAATCACATTCTTTACCCCTAAATTACGTCGACTTTTTGCTCTCAAGAAGACGTTTTTTTCTTTAGGTTGTTAAACAATTGGAAGACGAAAGACACAAACATGCCATTGACACTGCCCAAGGTGATGACGTGACTTACATGTTGGAAAAGGAAAGGGAAAAACTCGCCAATCAGGTATGGTTGTCTATTTTTATAACAGTTAGCTGTATTTATCATTTATTTATTTATTTATTCATTCATTTAATTTATGTATGTATATATATATATATATATATATATATATATATAATATTGTTCTCTGTATTTGTTAAGTACTGTAAAAGACATTCCTCGGTGGTTGTAACGAAGTAAATCTTTATAATATACTTCATGATTATAGGGTTTTGTCTTTGAATGGGACATATTTTCAAATCCTCAAGCTTTGTTTTAATAGGCTTTTAAATAAATACATATGATACCAAGCTTGAACGAAAGTACTCAAAGTACTGAAAGGTTTTTAAAAGTTTCTTGACAGTTAATTTTCCAAGAACAGTATTTATGATCGTATAGAATTTTTTAAGAGCATTTTTTATGGAAGACAAGTTTATTTTAAGCCAATTCTTTTAAAGCAAGAAAAACGTTACAGAAAATTCTGTTTAATTAGGATGGGTAACAGTCAAGCATAGAAGCAGTTTTGAGAGCCCTTTACCCCTGCTGAATCTTGACTTAGTCTAGCTTTCGTTGTTTGAGGAATCCATTAACAAAATTACCCACCAAATCTCTCTGATAAGAAACTCTGGTAGTTCCATCATACATTTTTTAAAATTCAGTACTAAAAAGTTTTTTAATCTTCATAGCTTTCAGTACTGAGGTTTTTGAAAACCAGCCTTTTTTAAAGAGCAACTTAAAAAAGAAAATGTTATAAGATCAAAGAAGCAGGGTCATAGGGAAGGTGGGAGATCCTTGGCATGTTTGAATTGACTCATGGGGGGTTTTGACATGGATGGCCAACCTTTGGACTAAATATGCTGTTGATTTAGGAAGTTTAACATATAAGGTCGTAAATTTAAGGAACCAGACTGGTTTTCGTTTTCCAACTAGACATTTAAGTAGATAAAATTGTTATGATTTAGACTGGCAACAAAACTACTTTATTTTACACCAATAGTGCGAATAATAATTAACCATGATGAAACCCATACTTGAACCGGAGAAAATATCTATTTTTACCAATATTGGCTTTTCTAATTCTTGCCAGATGTATCAACTTTCTTCTGGAGTTTTCTACCTTGTTCTTTTCCCTCGCTCTCTCTCTTTTTTCTTGACTAACACCCCTTAGACCTTGACCTTTCACTTATCTCCTTGTTGACCATCTTCTTCACCAAAACACTCCCTCTTCCCCATCTCTTAGAATAGTTCCTTTCTGAAATAACTTTTCCTTGTCAATTTTTTCATCACACACCTGTATAAGGTAATGACCCGCAAAAGTACATGCGATTATGATACTAGCTGGAAAGAGAATAAGAGATTTTTGTTCAAGTAGGTAATTATTGTTTTGAACTTGACTGTTTTTGTACTTTTGCTGTATAAAGTAGGTATTCTCTATTTGCTTTAACAGCTCTCTGACCACAGAAAAGCGCGATTCAACGGAAAATAGGACAGTAATATAAAATAATGATAATAATAATAATTATTATTATTACAGTAATGATAATAAAAATAATAATCACCATAGAAAATAGTAAATGGCCCAAGAGCTTACCGTCTCCCATCCCACTGGGCCTCTTATGTTCATTTTTTTTCTTTTGTACTGTCATTTTTTTCTCGGTCATGATACCTCTTCTTCGGGCTATCAGTGTCAATGTGTCTTCACAGCTCGACAGCTTCACCTTTACAAGAAAATGATGAGTTATTGCTTCCCGGATCGATTAAGATAGGTTTATACCTGGAAACTACCCCGCTCAAAATACGTATTTGGTTAAGCTTGCATCACAGTTTGGGATTGCATTCAAATGGAAAGTTACACCCCTCATTTCTTGAATCTCTTTCAGCACCCTACTAAGCAGTTATTTGTTCCCAGTCTAGTCATTTTTAAGGGACAGTTATCTGTTAACGTATGCCAGTTCTGTTAATGATAATCTGTCATAGTCAACAAGTAAGCAAATATTGAGATGGTATAATAAACATTTTTTTTTTTTTTTTTAAGTTTTAACGTCATTTTCCCCAGCAATTTGGGCTCAGACGGTGCCCTTCAGAGGGACTTTGATTTGGCAGTGAGAAATTTCTTGGCTGGATGCCCTTCCTGACGCCAACCAATGGCTTTTTTTCTTTGCAAAGTTCCAAATTTTCCTCGACAGCTCGGGGAATCGAACCCGGAACTCTTGGTTACTGTGCAGTTGCACTAACCATTAAGCCATGGCTCCATGGTATAATAAACATAAGTATGTTTATTGGGGTTTTTTTTAAGATGGGTAATTGAAGCGTGTTTTTTTAATAAGAGAGGAAGGAACAGTGTGGGAAATTTTGGATGAAATAATTAATGCATTCTTATTTAATCCTGCAAGGTAACCTGAGTTTCTTTTACGAGGTTCACCTTTGGGGTTATTGCTAGTAACCACTAATATGGATGTTACTTATTACATGACGTTTTTATACCTTTTATTACGGTTTATTTGTTGGTTTTATTTCTTTTGCAAATCACCGTTTAGTCGTCAGTCTTCAGGTGACAAAAGATTAACATAAGATATTTTTGGTAAGCTGAATAATGAATGGTTTTTGTAGGTACGGTAACACAATTGGTAAACAGCGTTTGGGAGCCACATTTACAAGGTACAGGGCCGGGTTCATGGGTGCATGATAAGATTCATACCGAACTTGAACACCTTTTTAAGTACTGGTGAAGATTAGGTGAGATAATTTTGATTCGGAGACTGCTTTCGTTTTGTCTATTAACTTGTTGTATGTCAGACACCAGCTTTTAAGGGAAGCACCCTCACTGCCCGAGAAAGATCCAGCACGAAAGCAGTAAAGGCTGCTTTTGTCATTGTATACCCACTTGCGTTGTTTTGTTTGAATACAGTTTTTGGATTTTTCAGCTGAAAGAAGACGTTATTTGTAAGCGAATCGTAGAGACACGTACTGTTTGCTTACTGACTTTTCCCCAGCTCGAAATTGTTTAAACAACTGTTTCAACCAGCTTTTGCTTGTTGAACAACTTGCAAATTTGGACTAATTTTGTTTTCTTTTCAAATAGTCATTTTTTTGTGATGATGTCTGTTTGGTCAGGGAAATATGGAAGCCACTACGAACATCTTTCAGTCCCTTTTTGTGATTGATACGTTTTGGTATTTAGGATTTTTTATGTCAGATTAGCATAATAATTTTCAAAATTTTTGTTTGCCGAAGATCGAATTCGAACAAGCAAAGCAAAGGAAACTCGAAAAGGAAAAAGACAAACTTTCCACAATGCTAAGTGATGAAAGACACGAACAACAACAAGCGTTTTCGTCACTGATAAACGACTGTAAAACATTCGCTACACAACTAATTGAGTATGCACAAAGGGAGGAACATTTAACGAGGGAAATTGAGCAGGAACGTAAAAAGAATAAAGTATTATCCGAACTTGTTATAGAAGAACAGCGGAAGTACAAGGAAAGATTAAAACTTAACGAGGGTGAAAGGGGAGATTTGCAAACCTTAAGACAGCAGAAAAAAGATTTAGAAAATCGACTGGTCGACTTTCGACAAAAATATGCACAAGAACAACAAAAAGTACGTACGCTTGAACACGAATTAAAAGTATTTAAGTCAACACTGCAAAGAAAAATTTCTTCGGGTTCCTCGGAATGTAGTGATGACTTGACGGATGTTCTTGTTACGGTAGAACAAAGTAGTCCTCATACAAAACAAGCTGGTAGGGTTCAAATATCGACTGCAATCGAGAGAGATTCAGGTAGCCCGGAACCGGTTATACCTTCGCCTCATATATACAAAGTTTCAACAGCAAATGTTATTCGTTCGAAACTGGGTAAACAAAACAATAAAGGAACAGTTTCGAGAACAAAACCACCGTCACCTGCGAAACATTCATCGACTTTAGTTAAAGCTGTAAATGTACCTAGGGAGCGAAAAGAAAGTCAGAATTCAGATGAATCTGGAGGTAGTGGAGGAAAGGTGAAAAAAGTACCCCCTCCTGCACCACCACGAACTTCTTCAATTTCATCTAGGAGTGCGCCATCATCGAAAATGAATGGACCTTCTCCCAAAGGAACTCCGGTAAATGGAACTGATAATCATAACGAAATAGCGACAAATCATGTACCTATTGGCGGAACACCTAACGGTGAGTTTTTCAAGATATTAGTATTTTGTTGTAGTTGTTGTATTAGTAGCGTCTTTACCAGTACCATTATCCACTCCGAAGAAGTTAATATTTCAATCTCGTCTTCAACGAGCTACCTTCCGTATCTCAAAGGGAAAGTATATGGCCAAACAATAAATGCGCAAATCGAAATATTTTTAAACGATGAATATAATAACGCAATTATTATTTTCGTTTGAAGTGGTATTTTCCATTACTTTCTGTCACAATTTTACTAGTTTATGTTCAGGCAAACGCAATTTTTTACCATTATTTCATTTTAAAAGTTAGAATTAAACGTCACTTGCGCAATACTAAAACAAATAGTCACTTTGTGAACATCGTCTCAGACGCGGATAAGCCAACCAACAAGAGTGTAAAGTATCGGCATACTTTTGAAAATGGATAGTTACGCCGGATCGTATGCACACAAATCTAGAGTACGCCAAAGAATTTTTTACAGCTAAAGTGGTAGGAAAAATAGTAAGCGTGGTACAAGAACTGAATGGAAATTCATCACAACCTGCATCAAGACTCAATGTAGATCCCTGGTGTATTGGTAGAATGTGTATTAAGATGAGTAAAATTTTACCGTTTTGTTGCAGAAAACATGCGTTCCTGCAAACATTATTATGTTTCATTTGGGTATAAAGGTTTCTATGCAGTTTACTGCAACATTTGTGTATTAGCGGTAGGCTTTGCTTGTGAATAAACTAAAAGAGTAAATTTTATCTTTAGTCTCTGTTTGACAACTGTCCATCTCTCCACCTATCTCTACCTGCCTACCTACCTACCAACCTACCTACCACCTACCTACCTACCTACCTACCTACCTACCTACCTACCTACCTACCTACCTATCTATCTATCTATCTATCTATCTATCTATCTATCTATCTATCTACCTATCTATCTATCTATCAATCTATCTATCTATCTATCTATCCATCTATCTATCTATCTATCCTTCTATCTATCTATCTATCCATCCATCTATCTATCTATCTATCTATCTATCTATCTATTTATCTATCTAT
>RDPX01000042.1:2687302-2701367 GCA_003991215.1 Morbakka virulenta
TCATGCTTATCTATTTAAGTTCCTCCTTATCAGCGTTTCTATCTATCTTCCTTCTTCTCAACCTATCAGCAGACCTCCCTTCCTACCTCCCTACCAACCTACCTAACTCCCTACCAACCTACCTACCTACCTACCTCCCGACCTACCTACCTACCTACCTACCTACCAACCAACCTATCTACCTACCTACCTACCAACCTACCTACCAACCAACCAACCAACCAACCAACCAGCCAACCAACCTACCTACCAACCTACCAACCTACCAACCTACCTACCTACCTACCTACCTACCTACCTACCTACCTACCTATCGATTTATCTATCGATCTATGTAAACATCTATCTATCTATCTATCTATCTATCTATCTATCTATCTATCTATCTATCTATCTATCTATCTTTGAAACTATCTTTGAAATTTTAAACTCGAAGCCAAACTAACAAGACTATTGCAGAAGAGGGGTTTTTTTCTATCAGGTATTTTTTTTGAAAAGTGTAACATGTTTTAGTTCTAGGTATTAATTATTTATTTGGAAATAGCTGTTTATATTCTTTGGGGCGAGTTTGACTAGTTTTACTGCAGCTTTGGAAATTGGTCATTGTCAACGGATACACATCTTGTGGAATACGGTTCCACGCCTTCATTGAACTACAAATGTTATTATGTTAGAATGGGGAAATTTTTGTGGAGAGAATGTTCGCATAGTCAGCTGCGATGGAAACAAACCAAGTTGTGAGACCTCGTGGTCTAGCCCCGGAACCCGTGAGAAAGATTTATTAAAACCATTTACGAGTCTTGTTTTCTTTTCCACATAAAAAATAGGTAGGCAATTCATTCGATCCTTTCAACACTGTAACCTTTTGAAAACAAAATATAATAATAAACTCAAGTGAATGATATTTATTGCTACTCAACAAAACCAGATCAACAAAGTAGTTTGGCCCTTTTCTGAATTACTTTGGAGTTTCCCATGTGTTGACAAAATTCTAAAACGTGATTGGGCAAAATCACAAAGTTTAATACTGATTTCCGTGCACATTTCTGCAACAGTGAAATATTCCAAAGCACATCAAGATAGCCTTGTTTATTCTATCAATGATACGTAAACTATGACAGGAATTAAAGACATCAGATAATCTCATCAAACAATTAAGGATGAATCCCTATGTAAACAATATGGAATTAAAGTTAATATTGAGCAACGAACTTAACCTAATTTGACCGCAAGATAACTTACTTTACTCCTTTCAAGGTGTTATTTCTGACTTAGCTTTTCTCGAGGGGTGTTCCCCTACATTTTGGCATGCAAATCTTTTTGAAAAATCTAATTTAATATGTTTCTGGCATGACTTTTTTCTGCTGAATTCAAACGTTTACAGTTTTCATCCACGACCGATGGTATGAATTCACTTAGTGTAGCCCCTATGCTTCGTAGCTTTTCAGGAAATGGTACGCTGAAGTAACTTCCCTTATGAACGCAAGTCATATGCTTTCAGCTTACTTCCTCGCAACAAGGCATTTTCTTGAATGTCGTAAAAAAGCAGTAATTTTTTTTTGCGAAGATCGTGTATAGATTGTTGTGTTATTTCAGACAGTGCAACAAATGACCTTAGCTGGTTTAGCGCTTCTGAGTTTGCGTATTTGACTTCAAAATTTTGAAGTTTTTAAAAGTTAGATTTTGCACAAACAATGAAAACGAAAAAAGTAGCACCTTCCACCTTATACCGTGGATAGCGGTAAAATCATGTTACTGTTCTATTATTTGTCAAGATTAAATAACGAGTGCCGCTTAGGTATCATCAAAATGGACGTAACTCTTGTCACCCTGGTGTAATTTTTCCATGTTTGATTATTTCCCTTTGACTGCTAATGTACATGTCTGTTAATTAGATATGCAACGAACCACGTTGAAACATGAACAAGTGAACAATAAATGTTTTAATAATACTTGGACAGCGTCCGAGTTTTTATTGATAATTTAGTGTGAAAGAGTAATAGGACAGTTACCAGAGGAAAACGTCGCTAAATAGTTCTTTGCAGAATACGGGGGTTTTCATCCCCAGTAGTTTGTGGTGAAATTTAGTGTTTTATTGTGTTAACCAGCATTGTATGGAGTATAGAATGAACGCAAAGCCACTTACAAGGTCATTCTAAACGCTCTTCTGCCATTTCCTTATATTTCTCCTGTGTACCGATGACAATTCTCCACTTTTGACTTACCTTAATTTTTTCACTGATAAATTTTTACGCTACACAGCAAAAGGCATCTTAAACTCTGCTAGGATTTTATATCTACGGTAGGAAAGACAATCAATAGAAATCATCTGGCGCAATACTGCGATCATATACTGAGGTGATGAAACTGCATTCCTCTCTTTCTCTCTGTCTCTGTCTCACTTTCTCTCTTTCTCTCTGTCTTTGTCTCTCTCCCTCCCTCTCTCTCTCCTCCCTCTCTCTCCCATCTCTATCTCTCCATACTCTCNTCTTTCTCTCTCTCTTTCTTCCTCTCTCCCTCCCTCTCTCTCTCTCCCTCGCTCTCCCTCCTTTCTCCCTCACCCTCCCTCCTTTCTCCCTCACCCTCCCTCCTTCTTTTTCCCTCTCCCTCTCTCCCCCTCCGCCCCACTCTCTCTCTTCCTCTCTCTTTCCTCCTCTTTCTCTTTATCCCTTTATATGTTTCTCGCTTTTACTAAATTGATTGTATGCATTACCTAAAATTTAAAAAATGCAGGCCTTCATTTCGTTGGATTAGTACAGTTCTTAACATATCTGAGATGTTCACTATTTCTCAACATATTAATTGAGCATTTACGATTGGTAGGTTGTCATTTATATACATTTTTTTAGAAGTGTGAAAGTGAGCATAACTACTTTCTTTTGCATATTGTGAGCCATAGCTATGACTTGCTCACCTGGATGCTCGTGAAAATATAATGATATTTTAACGTTTTTAGCCACCTTTAAATAAATGAGAAGAAAAGTTTGCCATTTTTAATAATATGACGCTGTGAATTATTGTCAGGATCCTTTCTGTCTTGATAAGAACGAGTGAATTTAAATTATCATTCAGTTGGGAATACATTGAGTATTTGTTTTGAATACACTGAAACGGGTTAAAGAATTTACCTTTCTCCTGAAAATACTCCAGAAAGGCGAGCCAAGATAATGCCTCCATTTGGAAAAGCCCCAGGAAAAGAGAATCCGAGTCGCATTTCTTTTAGACATTGTATTATAAGAGTCTTTGTGTACGCCGTATAGTTTTAGTTGCGTCGTGCTATTTTGCGAACCACGGTCGATTTAACTCCTAACAGATAAATCCCATTTATCAGTCTTACTACTTCAACAATTCACTCTCGCATAGTAAGCGTTAAGTTCTTTTAGGAATTGGGAGATATTTGTCTTATTTAAATTATGAATTGTTCATTTTAAGCTAGACTTATTTTCAGTAAATAAGGTTTCCTTGCGCAACCAGAACTACGAAATGCTTACAAAGATAAGTTTTATCTGTTTTATTACCTGTTTATTAGCGATTAAACGAAATGCATGTTTTCTGCATGTTCTACTCCACTGAATATTATATACAACCTATTGATTTTAATTAAACTATGAAATTGTATTGGGAGATCAGGAGATCTTTTTAACGCTGTAGTGTTACAGACACAAGTTGCTTCTGATATCGTTTATTTTGAATTCAGGCCTTCCGGTTCATTATCCAGAGATTAATCACACTGGATGTTACCAATTTACACACGTACTTAGGGAACATTTCACTACAGTATATTTCTGTTGGCAGCCAAATACCAAGCTATAAAATAAAGCATTTAGCTCTTATTATTTATGAGAAAACTACGTATTCTTGTACGATATGACACCTGTTATAAATTATTGTACATTTAAGTTGAAAAGTGATTCTATTTCTGAGTAAACCAAGCTGGGGATTTAACATTATACCATGGTAAGCTCAGGATACGTTATTTAATAGTCGCCACTTTACCGATTAGATACCATTAGATGTTTTTATGTTCTTTTTTATCTACTTAAGGGATTTTTGCCGTTGATGGAAGCTTTTGTTATTTGCCAACGTTTGACCGCATTATTGAATTACACGTGAGGCTTAAATGTCCCAACACAGTTTACAATCTATTTGAACTTTAATGAGAGTTTTTTCCCACATATTTTTCGTCATCAGACACTGGCCGATTTAATTTCTGTACTTTTAATCATCTTTTTGTTTGTTTGTTTTCGGTTTCTTACTTTCCCCACCCTCTGGATGGATTAAAGCCACTTTAGTGTGACAGTATCACTTTCGAGTTACTTTTTTTTATTAGATGTTTTCTTTCTACTTTTTGTTTTGTTTTTTTTGTTTGTTTTCGGGGTTTTGTTTTCATTTTCATTTTTTCCCCTTGACAATTTGATCTTCGAAACCGTTTATAAACTCACCAGGAACCTCTTGCATTGTAAACTGCTGGTATACCACTTGGTCACTACTTCTTGTTGGTACTGACGTGACACCGTGACCTGCAAAACGTGAATCCCCAGGTTTTTCAAATCATAAATGTACTCCAAATTCTTCGGTAAAGCTAGGTGGCTACTTTCGGTTATTGAGATTATGCCGTTGCTTTGCCACAGGAGTATCAGTTTGGGTCCAGTCTGTATCCCTGTGTGGCGTCCTAAACGGAAACAAGTAATGACGTTTGTGTTTCTGTGTTGAGGCAGGAATGTAACCAGTTTTCCACAAGAAGAGCTAACAATTTCTAATTCATACAGTTCCCATTTTAAAGAGTTCACCACATGTTTGAATTTAGAGCACTGTAAATTTACTGGGAGTTGTAGGTGAGGGAACCGTGTTTAATCATGGCTACTTATGAAAATTTTTTTTATTTTTTTATTTTTTATTACTCTGTACGGTTAACGTAGTGTAGGGACTGGACAGGGAAGACTGCAGATTCTAGGAGGTGCAATATTTTCGGAGAGGCAACCTAGGATCGTGCAAGAGAGGAACTTCTGTGAACCTCAACAGTCAAACACAGTGGAGTATAGATCCGGAATAGAATATAAACTTGCCGCATTTCAGCAATGTTGAAAAATAATCGGGCTAGACATACAAGGAATACGTAAAACCACACTTACAAAAAATGATGATACAATTATACATACACAGTAAGGTTCAATTCTCTTTCACCCAACTAAATAAAAATTATTTTTACTCCCAGAGTTTTCTGGGCTTTCATTGAAATTTTCGCTATGGGTGTATTTTTTAATAGGTGGGAAATAAAGACCCGCAAACAAAGGTTTCATAAATTTTGCAAAAATTGAGGATAGTTCAGGAAGACAACTTTCAGCTCCTCGGGGAATTGTGTCGATCAAAGATCCTGGGAGAATCGAGGTTTTTATCACCACGACTTTCAAACCGCACCAAGACAGTCTGCTTGGAAAAAAAATTGAGAAAATGACAGCCATGCCTTCGTTGTCTTTTTTAAAGACCACCTGATTTCCCAAGAATCACGACTGTCACGTTTCTGCGTAATTGTCACTCCAGTCCAGTACGCAGCATTTTCGTTTCCTTCGCCTTCGCGATGACCCTTTTACATCGATTACCGACATGCGTAGACATCACGCTGGACTCGGCTCCTTTGCCTTGATACCAGTGATCAATTTTTTTCATGTGAGCTACTTGGGCCGAGCAAGTCAATATGAACTCCGGATATAATAAGTTTAACAAGAATTAATCTTGAAGGAACAGGGCAACTGTGCCTGTTTAAATCTAATCGCAAAACTGTAGTACCGCCGTAGAACTTCCCTTCCCCGAAGATCCGAAGATAACAATGTTGATCATACCAACTCAACAGTAGTCGTGAATTGTTTGGAAACTAATGCAGTTGCGTTCTATATATTTCTGGCGGTATGGTCCCTCGTTTTCTTTTAACTTACTTTTACCCAAAATTAACTCTTCAAGTAGTAGGTGTACCTTGTGCCAGGTACGAGTTTAACCATTTATGAAATATCACCACCTGTGATATAATCTTAAGTATAAGTTGATCCGAGGTTTGGGTGAAGCTAGGAGGGATACTGTACTGTCTCCTAAAAGTGCTTTTCTTTATCACGTGGCATTGGATAATATTAGCGGATCTAAAGCGTTCTTTGAAAGCCAAGTTGAGAAGCAGGTGATAACTTACTGAATTATGAGCACGCGTAATTACATGCTATCCATTTATATATTCAGTAAAAAATAAGGAATGAAATTAATTTTTCCTACGTTGTACCGACTTAGGGCTGGCAATTTTTTATGATATTGTGAAGGAAACTGACGTTTAGGGTTTGTGATAAATGTGTATTGTTATTGGTATTTAAAGTGAGCAAGCATGCAGAAAAGGGGTAGCTATGGACTAGAAAGCTTTGGCTCCAGCAATCTGAAAAGAAGTAAATGCAAATAATTACATCGTGTTTACTTAACATTCATTAAGTTATGAATAATAGCCACAGCTTTCTGGTGAGTGATGTATGAGTTTTAATGTTTCTCACACTATGAAATCAATAGTAGTACGACATAACTGAATAATATTTTGACAATACACCTTTTGTTGTTTATGAACTGGTGCAGATGTTCATTTCTCAGATTTACCACTTGAACAACCTCATTACACGAGACCATGTGATTTATTTATACTGATAGAAACACAGAGGTGTTGCTAGGTGCGGTGCCCATTACTGGCTATTAGAACTATAGCAACGCATGTATTTGTTTGAAAACCTTTTATTAAACAAGCCAAACAAACAAGGTACTGTATCTAAGTATCACTTTACCTCCAAGTGCAGGTTGTTGATCGATACGAAACTCCGTAGTTCAACGACATGACATATTTAACTCGGCAGGAAAATGCTTTAACAAAAAACATTTGAGTAAGCTGAGTAAAACTCAACTTAACGTTATATTTCAGAAATATATTGTTCCTTCTATTACAGATTTTTCCTCAAAATTAGTGACAGCAAGCATGTTTCACATGTTACCTACTCAGTACGATTTTAGAGGTAACCCGGGTAACAATTTGTCACGTAGTAATTGAAGGTTATGTTATTGCTATTTTCTTACATTTTAAATGTCAGAGCAGGCGCAAAATTAACCTATTTGAACATTGAAGATTTTGTATGGATACCCAAGATGTTCTTTAATGAGCATGTTTCTCTAAACAGAATATTCTGTTCATAATTTTTAGCCCTTTTCGGGTTACTGGGCATTACACCGTTTAAAAGGCTGCAAGGAGAGTTTTTGAAAGCTACACTCCTCCATGTTAAATTCAGGGCTAATCATTTCTACCATCTTATTTAGTATTGACTGTTTGCATGACAGAACAAAATTGAATTATTCAATCAAATAATACTTCCTTAAGATGCTACTTTGTTTTTTCCCTTTTTAAAGGTATTTTTATTTGAAAGCATTTCTGTGTACACACCCTCTAATTTCGTGTTTTGTGCCTAAAACCTGAGACCGAAGGTTAAGAGCAACCCCTTAAAAAGAAACATTTTTGGCACTCTTGCGACCATCATTCTGGTTGGGGACGTGAAATGCGTTCCGTACTGCATGTTATAGAATGTACTTCATTGGTTGCTGTACCAAGGTAACGAATAAGAATATCATATTCTCTTCGAGGCTCATGTCAAGGTTGGGTTTTAGTGTAGCAATGTACTAAATTTTTTTTGAATGATTAAATTAATGAGATAGTAAAATGCTATTTTTGCAATCCATACCTGTACAGTGTCTTACATAAATTGTTGGTATGTTTTGGTTCTGCATGTATACATTGTAGTACCCGGTCAAAAGCTGTTGTGTTTATTTCTCACAATTGTTTCATTAAAAGTCATAGTAGCATTATATATATATATAGACAGACACACACTTTTTTGTCAAATCGCCCTTTACTGGATTTCAAAACTGCTGCTGTTTTTTGTGGGTTTTTTTTCATTATTATTATTATTCCTAAGTGATTGCCCTGATTTCCCTACCCCCACTATTTTCGAAAAAAACCCCAGACACATTATGTCGCCACCTTAACTGAAATTGAAGTTATGTGTATTTTGCAAGATTTAAACCAGGAACCTCACGCGTTGTCAACCGACCGCCACTACTAATTGTGAAGTCCCTTGGTTTTTTTTCCTGATTTTGTAGAATTGACTCGCATTAAGGCGAGAGGCCAGAATTAGAAGGGCCTTATTGAGTGTTATTAGAGGGGTTCCTTCATTTTGTTGTTTACTTAATCCGGTTACCAAGCATATCTCCAAAATCATGTATAAACTTTAAGGAATGGGGAGACCGCAGTGCTGCTCTTGCAAGCAAGTCCCTAATGGGAAATCGCAAGGATGATGAGCTAATGTTTATGATTTTGCCAGTGCTCCTTAATCATCAGAGTGAAGTAGCAGAGTGCCCTTTATGACGTTAACACTTTTTTTTCATTTTATGTTCACTTTTGTTGCCTGTGGTTACTTTAAGCTCTATTCAACACAGTTTTATATCTTGGTGTCGAATTGCGAGCGAAATAAAGTATTGTGTTTGTGCGGATTTTTGTCAACTCTTTTATGACTGTAACCACTAAAACATGTAAGGTTTGTTGTTATTGAATTTTTTCTACATTTATCTTCTATCATTTTTATTTTATTTTTTTTCTATGCAGTCTTAATGAACAAATATTTAATTTATTTACTGATTTGTATAAAATGAATAGATCTTCATGCTAAGTTAAAGGAATTGAGAATCCACGCCTTCCTCCAAAATGCGACGTATAGGATATAAATCATGATTTAGCTGTCCGAAATGTTTAATTTGAAGGAGAAACGGTAACTATAATAGTCCAGAAAATAAACAGTTGCAGTGAAATAATGTATTCTACATTTATGGTTTCTTACTATTAAGTAGAAAGCAGTTTTACATGTTCCATATTGTTCGTACATTCGTACTTGTGGTAGTAGATGCTCCCAAGAAAAATGAATTTCTTTGACGTGCTCCTAATGCGAGCTCTTTCATACGATAACCTTTATTATTGAGCTTGCGCACAAATGGATCTAGAGCTGTACCACAGAATACGATCAAAAGCCTGAAACCTTGCCTGGCGTCGTTGTCGCGTGGAGAAAGATGACGTTGCATTAGAAACCGCCCGTTAGGTCGCAGTTTTAAACTATCGGTAAAGGCTCAAAACAGTAGTTGCAAGGTACCGGTTTCAGTGAATTAGTAAGGATAGGTCGTGGACTTGTCGAACAATGTTACCCTTCACTTTTTTCCCGGATTTGAGCTGGAAGGAATTTTAGCTGGAAGTATAAATTAAGTGATTTCGATATCAAGAGTTTGGTCTGGATGCATGGATGCGTGTATATAGATATATGCAAGTATCAGACACGCACATTCTCACACAAGCACACTTGCACCCTAACAAATTTCCAAGCGGCAAGCAGCAGCGTTACTACGACGGGTGCTTTGTTACTTTTTTACTAAATTACAGTCCACCTAAAATGACGGCAATTATGATCACAAACAGGGTTGTTTGTGATCAAGTGAGTAGGAGAGAGGATAATCAGTAAGGTTGAAAAAACCATTTTAATTACCAATGTTCTGAATCGACATCTTCCCAAATTTTAGGATCCTATGACGTGTAGTTTCCTCGATGCTGTAACGAAGACCATTTCAAGGCGACTTTTGACACGTTAAGATAAAAGTAAATGACATCAAAACACAAGCACGTAACAAGATGTTTAAATGCCTTCTTAGTTACGAAGTTTGGCTTGCAATTATTAACATACCTGCGGTCAACCGCCCCAAAACAGGGCGACACCCGTACTGTATTGTCGATATTGACTTTAAAACGTGCATAGCTGGGAGTATCTCCCAACCCAAAGGAGTTTGATTGATTTGGACATTAGAAGGAATAATGATCTCTTCATTCGCGCTTAAATGTAACACTGTATACTGTCGTATGAGGAACTAAGAGTGGCATTGAAAGAAACAAATCGTTGCAGAGAAGCCACACCAGTATTTTGCAGATTGAAAATTTTATGGATGAAATGTGAGCTTGTTCATCATAAGAAGTTAAGAGAATTTTGTTTAAAGGTAACTGTTGCATAATGTATTCTATGGCCAATTCTAGGCTAAAGATGAACCAATTTTCATGGGGTTTTCCAACAGTGGCCGTCAATATACCAATAATTATTGACATTTCATAAATTTTTTCTTTAATCTTACCAAGCATACACCAGTCGTCAATTTTGTTTCAACCTTTCGTAAACCTAAACTGATTTTAAAAATCTCTTTGTAATTCCTTGTAGGTACAACTAGTCCTAAACCTAACTTAGCAAGACGTGGGTCTCTAGTTTGAGCAGTGAAGGCACCTCGATTCCTTTAACTTAGGCGTCGAACGTCATGGGGCAAAGAGTCACCATTCCTCGTTTGCAAGGACGCCCAATTATCTCAAGCACCGCATTGGCATTGGCTGTTTGAACGTCACCTCCATTTGTATCTGTTTCTATATATGTAAATACAAGTATAAAATAGAAATNGCATACACCAGTCGTCAATTTTGTTTCAACCTTTCGTAAACCTAAACTGATTTTAAAAATCTCTTTGTAATTCCTTGTAGGTACAACTAGTCCTAAACCTAACTTAGCAAGACGTGGGTCTCTAGTTTGAGCAGTGAAGGCACCTCGATTCCTTTAACTTAGGCGTCGAACGTCATGGGGCAAAGAGTCACCATTCCTCGTTTGCAAGGACGCCCAATTATCTCAAGCACCGCATTGGCATTGGCTGTTTGAACGTCACCTCCATTTGTATCTGTTTCTATATATGTAAATACAAGTATAAAATAGAAATATAAAAAGCAGAGAAATAGAGGTCAAATATAGTTATTAATTTCATCTCTGCTTTGGAATTTCACTATAATGTTGAATTTGTTGTTTCGACATTTGAAGCAGAGGATGTCTTTATCATAACTGTCAATTGTAGAGACATGATATTTATGATTTTAATGTAATAATTTGAAACAGGTTTTTGTTTCCATTGGTTAAGAAGGTCAAAGATCATTTCTACGAAAAGGATTTTTTGTTCAGTTGAGATAGTAATTTATGTTTTATAAGTTTTTGTTGTATATCAGTGAGAGTTGTTTTGCCACGAACAAGGCGTGCGTCCGCTTTGAAGAGCAAACTTAATATAGAAACGGTAACTCATTGTGGTTTTTAGTTTGCAGTTCAGTTGTGTACGTGATTTATGACAGTTCATGAACGGCGGGCTTAGAAGATAAATCATCCAATGGCAGGAACCATGCGTCATTTTTTTTGTTTATTTATTTATTTATTTATTCATTTTTTATTTAAAATGTGCCATGATCTGTGTCCGAGAGGCAAAGGGCATCTGCACTGCAACCCAGAGGTTGCAGGGTGGATACCCTGAGTTAAGAAACTTGACTCAGAATTTTACTAAATGACTGTTACAACCGCACAGAAGAGCATCTAACAAAGAAAAATCTAATTGCCGTAAAAAGGCTTTGGTAAGCCCAAACCCAAGGGCAAAGGACTTTAAAACTAAATAAAATACAGAGTGACAGAAAGCTATGACGTCAAAGAGACTTTTGAGTAGATACAAGAACCCGAGATTTACCCTTTTTTTTTCTTTCAAAATAAGATAAGCGCTTGCAATTATTCACCTTAAGTACTTAAGATTGTCTGGCATACACATGATAGTGTATGGGTGCTACTTGGCTTTTTTAATTGGCTGAGTTTATCCCAACTTTTCTTGTTGGGCGAAATGGCGATAGAATTTTCATTTTTGTGTATGATTTTCAACAAATGCTCCCATGTTTATAAATGTTCCTGTGACACTGCCTTTTATGTTCTTGAATGTTAAATCTCCTTTTGAACTTAGCTGCTGATTTCTTTCATTGAATTACCAACTATTTTCTGATCTCGCCAGGTTTCACTTTAGTGTATGGAATACATTTTTTTTATCTTAAAGACAGTTACATTGCTTTACATTCTTCAAATTATGTAACACTTGCACAGGTGCTCCATTGACATATGGACTTTGGGAATTGATATGCTGCAGAATATTCGGTATATTCTAATTTCATTTATACAAATTATATTACATTTTCCATTAAAAGAATGTTCAGCGCCATCTATCTTTGCATATACTTCGAATTATACCTAGGCTTTGCAGATAATTGTTGGATTCCACTGCATGGGCTAAAAATGGCAATCAATTGGATTTGGTGGGCAATACTTGATTAGTTTTCTCGGTGATAAAGGTGTTATGGGATTGTGAAAACCCGTCAGGAGAAACCATGGAAACCTATGTTAAGTAGACTGTGCTTTTTTTTATTATTTTTTTTTTTGGAAAAAAAAGAGATTTTTACTAAAGTGTCTATGGTCTATGCTCTGCCACTTATTGACTGAATTTCGTTTCTGTAAGATATTTCAACATTTATTTATGTTTTTGTAGTTTCTGCAGCAGGATTTTTTAGCTTGTCTTTCCTGTAGGTCACAAAGGCCCGATCTGTAGCTATGCATTTAGCCTGCCACATTGGGCTAGGTGTCGGGTAGCGTCAACATAAAGCAATCTTTTCACCACCGCATTGTATTTTCTGTGTATGCAGTTGGGCCCAATGGTATGGTGAATTCACGCCGATTATTTTTAGGAACTTATTTTTTGTTGAGGAGCAGACCCGTACATTGTATTGAGAAAGTAAATCGTGTCATCGCCCTTTTCCTACCTAAATTTTGGATGTTAGAATCTGTCTCGATGATGTTAGAATTGCACTTTTAATACGCCACTCGGATTTAGATGTGGTGAAAGGTAATAAAATTAAGAAAGAAAGGAGTAAATTCATTATACTGTAATTAAAAAGGCAGTCCTGATACCTTATTGTTTATTGTGAGGGACATGAGGGAGCCTGTATTGTAGTGTATGTCACCAAAAGCGTCTGCGACCTTGGACAAGCTTCCTGGACGTCACTCAACCTCTAAACCACGAACCAAAAGAGGAGAGGGAGCAGAAATGGCTGGAACAGAGGAACAAGCATGGAGAGGCTGGGCAGTAGTGGATTGAGAGGGGCATTTTGCCTAATGAAGAACTTGCCAGTGGAAGTGGGGAGAATTGGATAGTATGGAAGACCCTGAATGGCCTCCGCACCGAAAATGGAAGTGCATGGCATCCCGCAAGAAGTAGGGCTTCACTGCAACAAATACCTGCAGCTGTGGATAGATGCAAACAATGCCCCACCTTAACTGCCCCGTTGCACCAGGCTGCCAATCGGTTGAACTGGCGCCCCGCTCAGAGGAGGCTTTGGATTGTGCACGTTTCTGGAGTACAAGAGTCTAGCAAGACAAAAAGAAGAAGAAGAAACGTATGTCATGTTGGCTTGTTTCGTTTTTTCTTCGACCAACACAGAGAAAACATATACCATGCTCTTTTCGTTGACTTGGAACAACTGAAGATAAGCAAGGAATGGAAACTGCAGGATACGAACATTCATATCGAGAACTAATCAGTGAAATTAATCATATGTCGAAAGAGTATGGCTCGTGCAATTTGTAGTACTTCAATTTCATTGAAGATGATGAGGAAGGAAAAAGCTAGAAATCCATAACCGGAAACATTTATATGGTTGTTATTATCAATGAAAGCTTTACTTCCCAATATTCCTGACTATTCAGTTTTCGACTGACGCCGTTTTGGTGAGATTTGTATTTTGTATTGGGGACAATGCTGACCTGCCTGACACTAACTTCAAATAACCACAATTTTATTTATTATGGAGAACAATTTGACCATTTGGCAGGTGTAAATAGAGTGCCATCTCACTTTCTGGGTCGGGGAGGTCGAATTAAATTGAAATGGCAGTCATGGCGATGAGAGAACCCTGAGAAGTTGTGCCTTTCGTCCTTGTTGTCACCATTGTTGTATTGTTTGTGATGGAGGCTTGATAAATCAGTATCTAAGAGACACGTGTGTGTGTGTGTGTGTGTGTGTGTGTGTGTGTGTGTGTGTGTGTGTGTGTGTGTGTGTGTGTGTGTGTGTGTGTGTGTATGTG
>RDPX01000042.1:2701382-2722621 GCA_003991215.1 Morbakka virulenta
TGTGTGGGTGTAAGCTGCTGGAGGCAAAAAATTCTCCAAATCGACGCTGAACCAGATTCGAAATCACATGAACGACGAGATCGATTTCTTCCATGGTACGGAAGAACAGCTTGAAATTAAGGCTATTCGTTACCAACCAGTCAGGAAAACCTGACTAGTCAGCATCCAGGCGTCACCACGTGGAGGTTGCCTTCTTGGACGCCCTTCTAAGAGACGTAATAATGAGCCGTTACTGAGACACCGCATGAACACAATGAGTTTTTCTTTCACACCAATTATATACAATATAATTGGTGTGAAAATTACCAATTAAATACAAATTACACTAGTCACTATTGTCGCTGTCGGAAGTAGACCACTTGATTTCAGTTATTCTCTAGACCTAGCCCCCTCTTGAAATTTGATTATTTTTTGCTTTATACGCCAAACAAGTGAAGTTTAGGAGTAAAATTGTTTTAAAAATTCCATACATTTTGTAGGTCAAAGTATTATTATGTCCCATTTAGTATTGCTGGTACCTGTTATTTTGTTTTGCAAATTAAGTGCTCTTAATTTTAAGCAGTAACTGAATATTTATTGTTAGACAGCAAAGCAGTAATTAAAGAACAAACCACCAGCCATGATAGTTAATGCACACGAAATATCGTTCTTTCCTTATAATTTGAGTAACCATGAAAACCGAATGGCTACAGGGTATTTGCGTAGAAAACTCGTTTAAAATCTTGGTTGAAAAGTCTTTCACAGTCGCCTGTGTTTTGCAAAATATAAATAAGACGATGTTGAGTAGTACTTCATCGATGATTGGAACAGAAGTACGACTGAAGACAAACGGTTACATTCTGTGATTCTCTGGAAAAAATGGTCGTATGTTGTTAAAGAAGTGGATCGACCTGAAGTGGATATAAATAGTAACGGACAGAACGTGGTGGACTGTGGACTTTAAAACTGCAGTTAGCTAAGGGCGGAAATTGATTGTGATACATTTTACTCCGTTGCTACGATTTGTTGATGTCAATGGAACCACTAATGTTCTAACTACAGTATTTTAAATGCGCTTTGTAAGACAATTCAAGTTTAGCCACAGAATAGCTATTGCGTGCGCATGGGCAATAAAACCGTCTTGTGCTTGCATCTTTTTGCAGTGGCTCGTTAAGAATCGAATAATTGTTTCGTCAATAAAATCCAATCACTGAAAGGGGCAGTGATCTTACTTCTACTCGGAGTAAACGATCCTTTAGGGATAATAATGAAGTGCCGTTTTTGTTCTTCGCTTTTATAATTGTTCTCTGAGAAAAACCTCTTGTATTTCGCTGTCGGTTTTTATTTACTTAATTCCCTCCAAGTTGGCTGGTAATACAGTTGCGTGTTTAGCTGTTATATATTTTTTTATTGGGTGATTAAAAAACGTGGATTTCAATATTGTGTGCACCTAGTTTCGTAGTTACTAGGTATCTAATATAAAAGTTCGGACTGGAAACGTGGCGAGCAGTACCTAGAACCTCAGTTTTGTTATTACACAATTTATTTTTTAAACTTTACTGGCTGAGATAATCTTAAAAGTATACCCTCCAGTCGGAGTATTACATTTTAAAAACTATGACGGACATCTTCATGTATACCTAAGGAATAAGCCACGTATAGGTGTAGCTTCATTATTTGAGATTAAGAGTCGTCGTTAAATGTCTTACAAAATCACTAGAAATTTTTCTTTTGTTCATGAATGTATTTCCTGAGAGCAATAACTTCACTGAGTCGACTTTGTCCATTGGCAAAAAATATATTAAAAGTTGGGGAGTCACTTCTGTAAAACCGTGAAGCGTTTGCAGTTAATACACTTAAGCACTATATTTTACAGCTCTACATACTCGCAACTATAGAATATTTTTGTAATTTTAAATTGCCACCAACCATAAGCCGCAAGCCATCGCTTTGTAGCGTTTTTGCGAGATTAGATCCATTCATTGCATTGTGTTTTGTATTGTCTCGATACAGGCATATGTTTTCCTGTTCTTCCATATTTATACAGGGTTTTTTTAACTCTTCTTTGCCATACGTAACAGGTAAAGAATAAATTCCACGAAATTTACCTGCTGATATGGGAACCTTTTTGCGAAAGTATTATGTATTACAGTAAGAGAAATAGTCTTCCTGAGGACGACATTGGTTCTTAGACAGCGTTGATATTAATGTTTTGCGTGGTCTACAATCTATAGCTTCTGTTCACCGTTTGCTTTGGCCACCTTGACGTCATGTGTCTTCATAATATGATAACCAAACCCAGCAATAAAATGTAAGATAGTTGTGGGAATATCCAGGGCATTGTTTAGTTGTGGTTTGCGCCAGATGTTACCATGTGTCGAACAAGACGTTAAGAAAACTGTTTTCTTTTCTCAGGTTTCTTATCCAGGAAACACCCGTCTATGGCTATTAGTAATAACTAAACATTCAAAAGAGTTTCTTTAATCGGACTGATGTTACCAATATTTGCCGACCGGAACTGTATTTTCAGTTGATCATCTGTTGGCACATACACATTACAGTTTCCCTATCTTAATAACGAATTAAATTGAAGTGAAGCTTTTTATTTTTAAGTGAAAGATCAGTGAAAAAAAGTTTTTAACCTCTGCATTTGAGATAAAATGTGTTTATGTGCTTTATCTCCATTATTCAGAGAAACGGTGAGATCTTTGAAGGAAGACCATGAAACCGGTCGTTGTTCAAAGGTTGCCATTGGACTCATAGTATTGTGGGTATTAGGAATTCAAACGACCAAGTATGGTATCTACCATTTTTGTGTAACGCCCCTGCCACACGATGCCTGATGGTTGATCTATCAGACGATATACAAAAGTCATTAGTCCTTGTACTACAAACTCTTAACAGAATGGTGTTAACTATCATGCCAAGGGTGTGATTCATTAAAAATCAGCCGTCAAGGCCCCAGGAGGCAGCGCTTTATTAGGTATATACACCCAGCTACTCCTGGCTAGCTGTAATTTTACCCTGTCCGAATTAGATACAAATCAAAAACGAAAATACGAGTTTTATGCAGTTCATCCCCTGTGCTAGATTAAACCTTTGTGGGATCTAGTGGACTTCACGTGTTCCGAGTCCTCATTTCAACATTTTTAAGAAATGAAAAGAAGTACAGTTCTTTTTTTGTTTTGTAGTATATGTAAACGGGTCACCTCAACATTTATATGTTGTTTTCCTTAGAGCACCTGTATAATGTAATTCCAAAAAGAAAATGTTTATAGGTAAACTATAGGCCTACCATAAAAATACTATAATATTTCTTATTGAATTATTTAACAGTAACTTAAGAAAGAAGAATTTTGAAGTAAAGCATTATGTGTAAGCACACCATCGTTTGCACATTATTGGGAAGGGTTACAGTATGAATCAGGAGTGCACCATTTATATTGCCACCATTTATTTGGCACTGTTCTGAAATGGTCTACCGTATTTTAGTAAACCTTTGTTGCGCACTTCTTACCATTATTGCCATTAATGCCTCACAAGACGGAATGTATTTTTACAGTTCTTGAATGCGCTTTTCTTCGGTGATTTAACTCTCCAATAAACGAATCAAATATAGCAACCTGCTTCAGTTCGAAACATTTTTGTGCGTGTCAGCTGACTGCTAGCAATATTATGCCAATTCGGTTTATTCATGAATCAATAGGACTTGGACGTATTTGCCAGTTCTAATGATTTCCCTCGCGATAACTTTGGAGAGCTTGTTGGCACTTTTCTGTGGTTCCTTTTAAACCTCGTTTAAAGACACCGTTTCTGGAACTGCCAACCCACAATTTTACAACAATTTTTAATTTACAATTTTATTTCAAATTAATTGAAAGCTCTTTACATCCTATTGACAACTTAAACCTTTGTAAAATTTCAAAGAACATAAAATTAATCAGTTTTTAAGAGGAATTTTATATCCAAAAGTCAATGGCATGGGTTTGCAACCGCTTGTTCGTCATGCTGGTCCTGTGTGTAACGTATTTCCAAACTGTTGTCATAACTCCTGTTTCCGGTATTTTCATTTATTTAATAACAGAATTTGCTTCCAATCTTGTTTATCACCTTGCTGGAGGGTCTTCTATGATTTGCGTGAGAAAATTAAAGTTTGTAGCATTTACTCCGATTTTTTTATCATAACACTTCTCACACGTTTCAAAGCCATACAGTTGACACAGTTTTTTACACGGTTTGCTAGCAACTTACACGCACTTTCTATGTGTGTCACATTCTCAACTCTTCCCGCATAGCCGAGGTTTGTTCGTATCTGATGTTGTTTAATACTTCTTGATGGAGCTGGTTGCTAGCGCCTGGCCTTGTTCAGTAATTAGCAAGCTTTTGGGTTCCCTTTTTAAATTCCCTCTCACAAGCCAAGTCAAGGAGTCAGCAGTTTTTAATGCTGTAGTCTCCCTGATAAACAGACCATTAAGCCTTTATTCCAACAGCACTGGCCTTTTTCTCTCTCGTGACTTGTACTCACCTTTGCTTTCGATAGTTTCCTTCTTAAGCTTCAACTCGTTTGCAACTTGCTGCAGCAAGACCTCGTCACTGTTTACCAGAGAGAAGTCTAGTTAACGCTTTTCACTAGCAACACATTCCCTCACGCTTACCAAACCTTTACCCCCTGCCATGTATAAGCTGGTAACAAAGGCTTTTGGATGGAGGAACTTGTAGGTATCCAAGGTACTTCTTGGCCTCCTGTCCATTGCTTCGATCTCATCCAGATACCATCAGATCACTGCTACACTATATGGAACACAGGCAACAGGTGTTAATTGCACACACAAGGTTCCTCGAAAAAAAGTGTTTCACCTCAGTACCTTTGTTAGTCTGTCTACATAGATGCCAGTATCTTTTCTTTCTTCTGCTTAATCGTAATTTCTTCGCGTTCTAAGACTTCTAGATATCTGTAACCATCTCTTCCTGGGTCTAAAACCCGTCATCATNTAATTGCACACACAAGGTTCCTCGAAAAAAAGTGTTTCACCTCAGTACCTTTGTTAGTCTGTCTACATAGATGCCAGTATCTTTTCTTTCTTCTGCTTAATCGTAATTTCTTCGCGTTCTAAGACTTCTAGATATCTGTAACCATCTCTTCCTGGGTCTAAAACCCGTCATCATCTGGGAGCTCTGGCTTCCCTCGCCTTAACGTTACAACTCTGCACCTGGAGATTCCATCCCAATATCTGAACTTAACACACGTACTGTTTGTACAAACGATTCAGCGATTCAATCTCAATCTCTGTTCCTTCCCGTCCAACCTGTAATCCATGTTAATGTTTCTCAGTACCATGGTCAAGAAAATTAAAGAAAGACAAACAGCAGTGGGAAA
Source organism: Morbakka virulenta (assembly GCA_003991215.1). Classification (NCBI taxonomy): domain Eukaryota; kingdom Metazoa; phylum Cnidaria; class Cubozoa; order Carybdeida; family Carukiidae; genus Morbakka; species Morbakka virulenta. The sequence goes on from RDPX01000042.1 coordinate 2,706,739, forward strand.
AATTAGTCACCTTGAAAAATTCCTCTCCTAATATCAACATCTTCAGGGGCAAAATTGTTTGTAACTAATGTTGTCTCCCAGTTTCCCATGGTGGAGGTCATTACCTGACATATATTTCCAGCGATTTTGAACATTTGAAGGGTTTCTATGATCCACGGATGGGAGACCATATCATACGCTTTCTTGAAGTCTATCCAAGCTATGCAAAGGTTAATTTTTCGATCCAAGCAGTTTTTTCAATATGATCCTATCAATGGGTAGATGAACCTTGGAACCTTGACTCATTTTTAACAGCCTTTTTGCTCCACTGGGAGTAGTCCGTTCTCATCAAGGTGTGTGTACACTTTATTAGAAAATATGCTAGTCACCACTTTCCATAGCAAACTTCTACATGCGATTGGCCTGTAATTTTGTTACTTCTGGCCCCTTTGCAGCAATTTTCATCACCAGAGTAATCTTGACGTCTGATATCCATTCGGGGCCTTCTTTCACATACTTATTAAAGTACATTGCCAGCGCATTGTACAACATAGTGAACTTTTTCAACTAAAACTCTTGGATGCCATCAAGCCCGGGAGCCTTCCAGTTAAGCAGTTCAGGCCAAAACCAAAGGCTGTTGTTTGTTCAGGCTTTTTCGGGTACACACTTCCCTGTTTCACCACCATGATTCCTATAAAACTGCTTTTGGTGCACAGAAAAGAGTCTGTTTTGCCGATATTGAGGAACGTGTTCAGTGTACCTCTTTACTTGTACATCCTTACTGGCGACTCATTGTTTATCTCCTCCATAATAACGCTAAACCCTTGGTCTGATGTGATATTTGTGTTCCAGCATTTGCTGCTCTGACGCTTTAGCATTCTTCCATTTACCATTGTGGACCCAACGTAATATATTTTTAATCGATTTTGTTGACAAGGTTTGTGTCTCCAAAGCATAGTTTATGGCCATTGCTCCATATAAGAATGTCTGGAATGTTGTTGGCAATTTTTGTTGTTGTTTTGATGAAAAGGTTCCACCAGTATTCCATATCGTCCGCTTTTAAAATGTATTCTGGGTCAAGTAAATAAAGTTGTAAGTAAATGAAAAAAATAAGTAATAAGAGACAATTTTTTATCCGATCAATATGTTTGAGAAAATGTAGCATGCCTGTTACCACAGTTTTTTGCGCACAAAACTCGGCCATTTGCGATTAAATTATTTTGCGTACTCGTACTGTTCCTTATCGCAATTCGAAGCTTATTAACGCTGAATAACATGCATGGTAAGCAGTTTTTAGGGTTTTGAAACTTTGTTAAAAATACTTGCTTATTTTTTTTCAAAATGTATGAAATTGGTTTATCTTATCCTTTTTGCAGTTTCAACTCTTTTCTTCTGAATTTTTTCTCGCTTATCTTTTTAGATATAATCCGTGTTTTGATCGCCGTTGTAACAGGCTACGGCTGGGATTATTGCCAAGGTAATATTTCGGGGGTTTTTTCTGTCAAGTTCTTAACAAGGTGTTTAATGCGATTGCGTTTAGATCTTATTTTTACTATTATAGTGATAGTGTTGGGCTAAATTATCAGGTCTTGTTGAAGATAAACCATCCCGGCTCTTGTTTACATTACTGAAGAATTCCATTTTTAAGTCAACTGTTAATGAAGGATGGCTAGTCTATTATTGAAATTTTATTTCTTTGATTAAAGAAGGCGCTTTCACTTCTCTGTCAAAGAGAATGAAGTAAGACTTCGTTTATGATTAAGCTTTCTGTTTTATTAAAATGTAGCTACTTCTCTCAAGCAATCTGATGACGTTTTTATCCTCTGGAAGGTTGGGCAATTAATACAAATATTTTATGTCGATTGTGGGTAAAGCCACGGTGTTTATTCTGTTTTTGTTTTTACAAAAAAATAAATAGGAATAGATGAAATAACAGAAGTAATTGTATTTTACCTCTTAGCCTACAGTCTGTTTCATATTCTAACTTCCTCGTCAGTACATATGTTAGCTTAAAACTGATTTGCTTTTTGCTTTAAGTTTCGTAATTAATTAATTTGGTAGCTGTCAAATACTGGCCTTTCAATCACATTATTAAAAGCAACCTCTATAATTTTTTAAGTATTGAATTTGTGTTTTGATTTTTAAAAGCTCTCATAAAATTTCAGAGCTTTGATATTTTTTCCCAACGGAATCAAAGCAACTACTTCGTTGTCCATTTTCAAACAAGAAGGCTTTATATAAGAAGCGTGGTAAGTACAGAGGAATAAATTTAATGAGTCATGCTTTTGAATACTGTGGATAGAATATTCAATGCCATATCACAATGAGAAACATTCTAGTTACGTGCACAAGCAAAGTTTCTCAGATGCAGTTTTGTACCATGAGCAGTAGCAAAAAGTTGAAACCATAGAAAGTCCATTATGTAGTCGTAGATTTAGTGTGTATGTGAATGGTTATAAATGGAGGAGATTTGTTATTTCATGAGAGAGAAGGAAACCAGCGTAATATGTGGGATTCATCCAGGATAAATTGGATAAAAATTCAAGTAGCTGATTGGCTTTAAGTAAACAAATTCAAATACCCGATAAATCCATTACAGCCTGATATAGAAATTGATAGAAAATAAAATATAGGAATCAAGGCTAGAGGAAGAGTTAAAAGAAGTAACATGGATTCTGTGCAAAGAGGAGTAATGGTGAAAGTTAAAGGAAAAGTACGTAAGACAGTAGGTAGACCAGTTATGCTCTATGGAATATTAACAATTAGGTTTCAAAACGACATATATAAAATTTTGGAAGTGACAGAGACGACGATTCTTGTTGACAGTTAAGTATGACTAGAAATGTTTTTATGTAAAATGCAAGAATTAGAGGGACAAATGAAGCTCAAGGAAAATATGTGGGGGAAATGGATCGGATGGGTTAATTACATTCTGTGACGTCTTGAAAAGTGAGATTTTATGGAAAAGAAAAGCATCGGTATGAGAATATATGAGTCGCAAAGAGATAAATGACATAGTACATGGTCTAACAACACCACAGAAAAAAGTGGTTGCATTTTAGGTTAGAAGAAAAGATACCCAAAAAATGGCTCGGCTTGTCGGGAAATTTTAGGGGGAAATGTGCGATTTAGAAAATTCAGAAAATTCGTCCGTTCAAAAACGTTTTTCCAACGGACAACTAAATGTACTGATGAGACTGTTGTAAACGATATGAAAAAAGAGCATATATTTGTACCAAACAATTAAAATATAATAATAGGATATAAAATAAGTTTTTCTGGCGACCTGTTGAAGCACAGTGGAAAGGTAGGAGTGAATGTATTGTTAAAAATTTTCAAAGGAATCTTTGCAGAGGAACAAGTACCATCTGAATGGTGTGATAGCTTAACTATGCCTTTATACAAGGCAAAGGGTGAGGCACTGCAGTCTAAGAACTTCAGAGGATTGAGGCTGTTAGAACATGGAGAATTTGGGAAAAGATACTAGCTGGAAGGCTAAGAAGGATTGTAAACATCAGGAAAAATTAGTTTGGTTTTATGGGAGGAAGATCAATGACAGTGCCATATTTATTAAGACGCAACTGCAAGAACGGTTGAAAATGTTGAGAAAAGCGAAGAATAGAAGTCTGTGGAGAAGCATGATCGCCAACGTTCTCAGAGGACATGGTACTTGAGGAGGAGGCAAGAACGGTTTAGTGAAAAGAAAAAGAAGTTGTATCACATATTTGTTTATTTGGAGAAGGCTTTTGAGTACGCAGGTCTGCTATACCGTGGGAATTGAGGAGACAGAAAATGCCAGAAAACTTAGTGAGATTGGTGATGGCTTTATACCGTGAGTCGAAGTCAAAGGTAAGAGTGGGTGGAGTAACATCCAGTGATTTTGATATTGAAGTAGGCGTACACCAAGGTTTAGTACTGAGTCCGTTGTTATTCATTCATTGTGGTGATGGAGGAAGCAACGAGGGAGGACGGGAAAGGAGATCCATGGGACCTGTTGCATGCGGATGATTTGGTGTTGATTTCTGATACCAAGGAGGAAGTGGTAGAAATGTTCAAGAATGGAACGCAAAAATGGAAAGAAGGGACAAAACTAAGATGATGGTTAAAGGGAAGAAATGCAATGGGAAGTTACGGACGGACAGATACTCATGTGGTGCATGTGGAGTTGGAGTGAACTCGATACTGTGTACCACCTGCAACAAATGGTTTCACAAGAGATGCTCAGGGTTGGAGAGCTTGAATAATATAATCGACTTCTGTCGCACAACATGTGCTACAGGGAGAGACGAGACTGGAGAAGCTCTGCAGAGGGAGTCCATTGAGATGGATGGAGAGATGGTTGAGGAAGTTGAATATTTTTGGTACCACGGATATTTTTTAAATCGTGAGGGTGGAACGGAGAGAGCAGTGAAAGCTGGAGTGGCAGCAGCATGCCGAAAGTGGCGCGAAAACTCTGCTTTAGTTACAAGTAAGAGCATGACAATAAAGGAAAGAATTCGTGTGTACGAACTCTTTCTGGTCTTTTTTTTTTGCCCCAAACAGAATTTGTAATTATCGATGTAAATGTTCATGCAGTGATTAAGGCGCTTTTACGCCCATAAAAAGGTTGATCACTAATTGACAAAGACAAAACCGCTGTGAAATAAATTTCGTTTGTCTGTGACGAAACCAAGTAAACTCAAAATTAAAAACCAAATAAGAATTGTTACTTTTCTGTTGGTTGATTGTTGCATTAGTCCGCATGGAGAAGCGTAAACAGACTGCTTTGACAAATTTCCTCTTAATGAAGCCGCTCCAGGGTGTATGTGACACAATTTACATCCCTGAAAACAATCAGACTGCAGTTCATGAAGTGAACGTTTACCGCGTTGGTGTCAAACGTGAACAACAATGACATCACCTGTAGAATGTTTCGACGATGTTTGTCGATAAAGGAAGGAGATAGAATTACCCGATTTTAAAAGAGTACGCCTCCTGAAATGTACTCTTCTCTCTCAAGTTGTTGCCCTTGTAATTCCAAAGTTTTTTATCGATTTTGTTTTAATTTTTAGTTAAATCTAGAAGTAATTTTTTCCTGAAAGAGAAAAAGCGAAAATTTCTGCTTGTCATAGGTAATACAGTCAGTAGAATACGGTTAAATTCTTGTTTGTTTTGGAAGATGGAAACTTAAGGGACGATGTAACTAATAATTCTGTTATTAAATTAAATTTTATTCAATAAGATAGAACTTTTGTACTAACGTTGCTTCTGCTTTAATTAAATGTGAATCACACAACTGATTTTTTTAAAAATTCATTATTTTTTTTTCATTTTACAGATGATGGTATTGTGGAAACAAACAGACTAGTCGATCTTTTAGGTGAAGTTGAAATTCACAAGGGTGACTCATGGGAAACTTTAACCGATGAAATCGATAAATGTTTTATCAAAGCAACCGCCGAATCGTTTGCGTTTGATAACTCCGGGAGCAAGCCAGGTATTGTTTCAGTTTTAAGCTTTGTATGTTTTAATATTATCATTGCTTTAACTTATTTAATGTATTAGCTTTCGATATCAACTTTCATTTATAAACTTTTGATGCCCCCAATTTGCATTTTCAAACCAGTTGTTTTATTGATTTTATTGATTTTATTATTTCATTTATTTCTTATTTATTTGTTTATTTATTTACCTTTGTATTTTTAAGATTTATATATTTATTTATTTGTTTATTTATGTATTTATATATTACCGAATATTTATACTTGATAAGCCATTCAAAAATAATATATATTGTGCATATTGTACGATATAGGTAATTAAATTTCTGTTTTCCAATGGGTCCTGCCTAGATACCAGAAAGACTAAAAATAACGTAAAATTTGTACAAGAAATAAAATACTAAAAGATATAAAATAACTTTTTTAATTTGAACATTTTCAAAGCTCTTTTGACATAGCTGAGCGAACTTCACGGGGAGCTCATTACAAACTTTTGCTTAAAAAGAAAGACCCTTGAAAGTCAAATCAGATTTCTCAGAAAAAAAACATGTAATACACATTTCAAGGACTTACTTTCGGAAAAAAAACGCTCTGAAGATTTTAGCACTCCATTGTGCATGAAATCACTACCGTTACCATCACGAGAGTATAGCAAAAAATTGCTGACCTATTGGGAAATCACAAAAATTATTGTGAAAATGAAATCTGCTCCTTCGCCATGCCGTCATGCCGTCATGTTCAGGCCAGTATCAATGCTATTAAAAGAATGCCCATACATACGGATACAACTAAGGAGGATTATGTCGGGAATTTGAAGAATTGTTCAACTTTCGTCGTCCTTGAAACAAAGAAAGTCCACAAAGAAATTTCGCCTAAAGAACCATCAAATACTGATCATTCACTTTACAGTACGTTCTATCAAAAGAAATGGGCTATACCTGCCATTCAGTATATCGAAAGCAAATTGCAAGGGTTTTTGGATAACACAGGAAGACACTGACGTATGTAATAAACCATGCCAGGGAAAAGCAGAAAAACTTGACTGTAACGTTATTAGACCTGAAGAACGCGTTTGGAGAGGTAAGCTATAAACTGTTGATAAATTATCATCTTCCGTCATATATATTTANAAAAACATGTAATACACATTTCAAGGACTTACTTTCGGAAAAAAAACGCTCTGAAGATTTTAACACTCCATTGTGCATGAAAGCACTACTGTTATCATCACGAGAGTATAGCATAGAATTGCTGACCTATTGGGAAATCACAAAAATTATTGTGAAAATGAAATCTGCTCCTTCGCCATGCCGTCATGCCGTCATGTTCAGGCCAGTATCAATGCTATTAAAAGAATGCCCATACATACGGATACAATTAAGGAAGATTATGTCGGGAATTTGAAGAATTGTTCAACCTTCGTCGTCCTTGAAACAAAGAAAGTCCACAAAGAAATTTCGCCTAAAGAACCATCAAATACTGATCATTCACTTTACAGTAACGTCTATCAAAAGAAATGGGCTATACTTGCCATTCAGTATATCGAAAGCAAATTGCAAGGGTTTTTGGATAACATGCCCGTAATTATTAAACACAGGAAGACACTGACGTATGTAATAAACCATGCCAGGGAAAAGCAGAAAAACTTGACTGTAACGTTATTAGACCTGAAGAACGCATTTGGAGAGGTAAGCTATAAACTGTTGATCAGTGTGGTAAATTATCATCTTCCGTCATATATATTTAACTTAAAATCGTCTTTTTATGCCGATGACTATGAATGGTCGCCGATAATTTGACGACATGGCCAATCAACGTCAAAAAAATGTTCTGCAAGGAGATAGTTGATCTCCCTTAGTGTTTAATCGTATAATAAACACACTCATCTGCACTATTAAACAAAACAGAATATAGTGTATGGGTTATGTTTACGATAGCTGCTTGTCTCCAAAACACTGGGTGCAATGTGTCGAACATACAGCGCAAAAAACTGTACTTGAGAACGGCAGTCGAACATCCGTGTAGTGCGTTTATTGAATGGGCACCTTGAGCAGTACTAATCATTCGTGTAGGAAAGTGTTACGTGTTCGGCATGAAGAAGTCTGAAAACGACGGCATGCAGTATCAAGACTTACAGCACAATTATAAACGAACGGATATTCTCTGTGAAAAATACAACACAGCTTTCCTTTTTAGGAAAGAACTTTAATATGAATATGTGTTGTCATCAAGCGAAGGTGGATTGTTATTTATGTAAAAATGTTTGGCTAACGCCACAGTCACTTCAAAAAATTGAAATCTGCTATCTCTATGTCTTTTCAAAACTGAAATGCCCCTCACAATTTTCCTTTTGACAGAAACTGGGTTAGTGAAAATATTAACAATGTTTTAGGAGGTTCTATCAAAACAGCATAACACGTCTGCCTACGCCAAATAACAGATTAGGCATTAACGAAAAAAACCGAAAAGCAGATACAGCAAATATGAAAGTCAATCGTGAGAAGAATTTTAGGATGTTAATATATATGAGAGCTGAAACATTCTACGAAATGGCATCGTCAAAGAATTTTAACACAGATAGGATTACCAATAAAGTAGCCAAAGCAGATGACATTCCAAACTACAAGATAGCGTCAGTGTGTAACAAAACTGCTATTTGATTCTTAGTTTAGCCAATAACACAGATTTGAAAAAATGAATGATTTATTCTACAGGTTATTGTAATCTGTTTAAAGCTGCACACACGCCTTCACGTATTGAAGGACTGCTACCCAGCGTTGGAGCGATAAACTTCCAGACATAACTCAAACACTCAGTCACTTTGTAATCATTTAGAGGGTGGTAACCAATAACCTGAGGTACTAAGTCGTATGTGTGTTTCTTTGTGGTGGCTATTGTTTTGTTCTTGATCAAATGAACAGGATGTAAAACGCTGAATATTTTCGCTGTTTGAACAAAATAGTTAGTTATCAGATGGGAAGGGTTCTTCTAAGGCTATACGCAATACTATTAAGGACAATGTTCTGTATTTCAACGACTTCCTGGGATTTCATTGGCGTTTTTCTGTGACCCCTTCTTACTCATACCAACTGCACCAGGTATAAAAGGGCTGATCTTACTATTCACCCTCCACATTCTAGCCACTTCTATTTCAAGGCATTTACCAACTTTTTCGAATTCCTTAGCTGGTATTATACAGTTGGCTGGTACAGTCATATCAATCATTTGATACATTTTACTTAATCTATCCTTAATAACAATATCTGGCCCCTTAGCCTGTATTATTCGGTCGGTTTTTATTGGAAAATTCCATAGAATAGTCAATTTAGGTTTATCAGTACCTGGTAATGGTTTATGTTCATCCCACGTATCAGATGTTTCGATATCATAGTGGTTGCAAATTTTTGAATGTATTTATTGGCCCACACGATCGTGTCGTTGGTGTATTCGATTGGGACAAGAGTACTGCATCCTGAAACGAAATGTGCAGTGGTATCAGTACTTCTGTCACAGAACCTGCACTTAGGGTCTGCACCGTTGCGAACAATATTTGCCTGATAAATCCATGTCAAAAAGGCTTTGATCTTGAGTAGCTGCAATTAGCCCTTCTGGTTCCTCCTTCAAACCAACACCACGCAACCATTGATGGGTAGCAACAGTGTTTACATCAGCTTTCTCGGTTTGCAGTGCATATTGGCCATGCAGCGATTTTGATTTCCAGGCACTGTCGATAGTGTTCTTTCCCTTGTGTTTTGCTACTCCTTTTAGTTTCCTAGCATTTTCGATGTTCTTCATTTCTCCATTGAACTGATTTTCCAGATCTAGATCTAAATCCCGTGTAAATTCTATAGCATCCTTCATAACAGAATGTAACTTTTTTGCCCCATATGTGTTAAGACGAATTTCAGCATACAATCCTCAGGTAAATCTAAGTACGTAAAAAGACCAACCGTGGCTGTCGTACAAGAGAGTTCCAGCATGGTGAAAGCCCTCCCGTAGACCTTCTGGGGGAGGTAAAGACGATGAACACCAGCTTTAGGATGGTGCATGTTGTAATTTGTCAACATTTTATTGATTTTACAGTTGAGTCTTTTTATCTCCCTCATATTCCAATCAATAATGCTGAAACTGTATGTGATAACGGTAACAGCTAACGTGTTGATCTCAGTAAACCTATTCGTTGAATTTAACTCAGTATTTAACTCAATCAAAAGCTTTCTTGTAGTCGATTCAACCACATGTCATGTTCTTTTCCCTTTTCTTACAGTTTTCTAGTATCATTTTGTTGATCAACAATTGATCTTTGCAGCTATCAGACCCGCCCCTACACCCGTTTTGTAGGAAAGGGAAAATCCTATTTCGTTCAAGATATACATTATTCTTGCCAGTCGGCATAGTATCGTTATGCAGACGCGAGTGCTCAGTGAGGACGATGACAATGCATTTTGTTGGAAATTTGGTACTTTATCGACGCTGGGTGACTTCAATTTCGTCTTCGCCCATGTGGCCTCTAATTCTACTACTGTGATATTTTCCCATTCCTTTACGTGTGCATTTTCGTTCACTTTTTCAGTATTTTCCATCCAACCTGCTGACTTGTTAAAACTCTCTTCATATTCCTATATACCTTTTCAATCTCCTTTTATACTTTCCTTATATGGTACTTTTTTAACTGTTACTTGACTTTTACCTATTTCTTCATAAAACATGTTGACTTCACTTTGAAAGGTTTTATTTTGGTGATGGAAATTGTTGCGTTTCTTGTACCTCCTTAGTCTCTCGCGCTAGGATGGCCGCCGGTCAAGGCAAATGACCTCATCCTAGCCATGAGACAGACTTAACCCCGCCGTATGCCAATCCAGTACTTCATGATGTCGGGGAGAGGAGGTAACAGGTACTACACCTTGCTCAAGGGTGACCTGGATGTGGTTGTGGCAAAGGGTAGCCTCATTCGCCCAGCTCAAAACTCCACAACCGGATGGAGTTTGATGTCAATACCCAGGTCATTTCTTATTCTTATTCTCTTTTTTTTCATCCCACAGCTTTATGCTGGTATTGGTCCACTGCCATCCGTTTGGGACCACCAAACGCAGACAGACAGATAGACAGACAGACAGCACATTTCTGAGGATGGAAGCAGATTCCAGATGGGTAATTTGCTGCCACCTCTCTTCCAGCTTCTCAGATATGTCCAGGTCTTTCAGCCACCTCTCAAGCTTGTGTTCTGCTCCAAGCAATCTCACTATCACAGGCATCGCCGTCACGTAAGTCTTCCACATTTTCGGTACCTTCATAGCTAGATCTGGGTATTTTTCAGTCTTTTCCTTATCATTAACTTTGAAATCCCCAAGCACTGCCACATCAACTAAAAGAGTCTCTTTCTTCGTGTTGCTCCGTACAATTATGTTTGGTTGGATTGCTTCTATTTCTCATTATGTTGGTGTTAAAATCCCAAAGAACTTTTGTTTGCTCATCCTCCAGTACGGCTTCAACCCTGTGCTCGTACCAATGCCAAGCCCTTCTAAACCCGTACTGCTTGCACATCTCCCAATGACGGAAGCTAACCAGCTGGGTTATTATTGTGATTTTTATTATTCTTATAATAATTATTTTTATTATTATTATTGTTATTATTTATCATTTCTTACATACTTACATCTTACATCGATAATAATAAACAGAATTGATGTTGTCAAAATCAGAAAAAGTGAGGGGGTTTGTTTGTGTTTTTTTTGTCACTTTAACCATGTGATGTAATTTTTCGCTTTTAGTTAAGTTTCTTCAGAATATTTTTCATGTTTGTAGGGCTTTTTAGATTTATTTTTGCAGAATCTTAGCCATTTCATCGCTAGCTCTACTACTTAAAACGAAGTATTTGTTATTACTTGAATTGCTGTTTTTTCCCAATGCCAGACAAGGTTAAGTAAATTCAGTGGTACCCTGTTAATTTCTTTTTAATTCAGATTTATCCGTAAATAGTATATCACAGTATGAATTATTGGGTGTTGCTTGGAACAGCTGGGACTTGCCAGAACAGGCTGATAATCCTTGGAACATCGTGTCCAGAATTTCACAAGATGTGTCTCTGTTTATCACTGTGACTTTGAAAGGTAAATATACAGATGATTAGCTTCATTAGTTGTAAAATTGTGTGACTGACACATTTAAAGACGTAGACTGTTAAGACCCGCACAGCCCCTTGTTACTATTACCAGTGGGTGTGAGATCAACAGTTGGTGCGAAGTTGATATATTATACTTTACAAAAACAAAACAGAACGTGTTTTAGAATATTACAATAGTACCGTCAATTAGGTCAAATCTGATCTTGATTTAATGGAAATTGTCTGGTGTTTTTTTCATGAATTTTCATTTGCAGATTGGGTGAAATCACCCATTTTTTTCCCTGCTATAAATATCATGGCCGGCCTCTTTGTAAAAAGTGAGCATTTCATGCAACTTTTTAACAATTGCAATTAAACTCCGAATTACACCGATAATCCAAGTCCCAGTGAAGGACACCATCTGAGCCTTAGTTACTGGGGAAAATGATATTAAAACCAAAAGTAAAGAAAAAAAAATCACCATACTTGCCATTGAACAGGCATTAGATTTTTGACAATGCCAAATGCACACAATGTACATAATGATAATGTATTATAATAATTATTATGAATGCACCTTTAATTCTTATGTATTACAACTGGTCTATTTTCCTTTGTTATATGTAGACGTTCATGACGAAAGCCTTGATGCACTGTCCTTCTCAACATTTACACCATTGTATTCATTGAGAGAATACATTAGATTGGTAAGTTGTGTCAAGCTTCCCATTTGGTATACATGTAGCAAGAAGTTTGGTGATGACGATAACAACACAAAATGTTTTGTTTCATGAAACAAAAGTAGCATCTATATGATACATGGCTATGTATCATATTGTAATGTTTGATTATTCATCACAATATATATGATATATGGTTACACAGAAAACTCTGGATTATTGTTGAATAATGTAAAAATTCTGATTTTTTTCCTTCCAGTTTCCGCTCGCTTCTTCCTCTTTTCTCATAATTCCTGTCAGTACCTCGATCCTTTATCTTCTGCTACAGTTTAATCTCGTTTACTTCTACCGCCATTTATCAGACCTTCCATTCCTTTCTAAACATTTTGTGAAGTTAAAAAGATTAGTCTAAATCTCGGAGATGAAGATTAGTTCAGGATAACAAAGATAGTTTGTTATATTTCTTCAGTTTTGATTCATTTGGTATTGGCATCGACATTGAATACAAACGAATGGTTAACTGAGCTTGAAGAGGAAAACACAAATGACAGAACGTTATAAATTGCAAAGAACGAAAGGAAGTGGCTGGCTTACGTCAAGAGGTAACTAAATATACAGTGAACAGGTGTTTCAAGGCACAGCGAGGCGGTTGAAAGATCGATGCAAGGGAAGGAACTTGGTGAAAGAGAGTGGGAATTAGATTTGAATATTGGGTGACGTAGTATGTATGTGTGAATGGACAAGAGCAAAATTTTCATCCGCTTCCATGGAGATGGAACCTGACAACTTGTTTTGACCAGACCTTCGCCCAACACGGTGACCTGCATAGTACCTCTCGTCCTTCATACTTCTGGCTTGTGATACTGACATTGTCTTTTCTTATTTTAGAATAGTCTTTGTTTTCCCATCAGTTTTGTTTAGTCTTTTTAGCGCTAGACTTAGTGTTTACCCGATCTTTGCATTCTTAAGTACAATATAACGCATTTCGGTTTTAGAACCGGTTTTTGTGTGATAGTTAAAACTAACTTTATTACAGTGTTTTGTCACTGTGGAAACGAAATCACAATTTGTGCAATTTTTTAAAAAATAAAGTCAAATACTGTTAACAGAGGTATTTGACTTCTTTCTTAAGTTGTGTTAGTGTTCCTTTGTCTTTCCTCATTCAAGACACGATAATTTAGTTTATCCGATCGATTTTTCATTTAGATTCAGAGAGAAAAGAGTCTTCTATATATCTCGCGCGATCATCTGGAAGGAAGACATTTTGTTTCCTGTTTCTCACATTGGATCAAGGTAAATATTTCTCTTCTGCCAATTCCTGCGGGGAAAATGTTGAATTTTGCCATAATTTACCATTTTATGCCTTATTGACTTCCGTATTTCACTGACAAGAAAGGTTCTGAAGTAGTATTTTGTAGCAATTTTTGCCCATTTTGTTACTGTCTTATTTCGAAGATATTCATGCTAAGAAGAAAGTACTCATTTTCATGACCACCTATTACAGATGGAAGAGGACAGGTTATATCTTTGTATTTAATCGAAATGTATGGGTGGGTAACACGATATTTTTACGCACTGGTTCAATAACTGTATCCAAAAATATATCTAAACGCAATAATGTAGCACTTTTAACAGACATTTATGTTTTGTATTTTCAAATTTTGTTTTAGGCAAACGAAGACCGGAAAGCTGGAAACTGCACAATTCTGAAAGTCGAAAAAGATGGTATCAGCAGCTGGTCAGACTTAATCAGTGAACTTATTTCCCTTGGTGAGTTTTTTTTTAAGAAAAAGCAGCTTGTAATAAATTGCTGAACGTTCAAAATACAGCCTGGAGAAAATTACAGATCATTTAGACATTAGGGTTGTGTTATGTATAGGTATGTAGTGTACCATTTATATATTTTAGCCGAAAGATTTGATACATAATTTATTAATAAACAGTAGCGACAATAAGAGGATTTAGTGCTAGTATTTTACCCGTCTTATATTTTTTAACGAAAAATAATGCTACTTGGAATTGTATTATTTTATAATTCGTAAATTGTGTTTGGCCTCCATAACTAGTGGATGGTTGTGGAAAGTGATTGCTTCTTGTATTTGATTTACTCTTAAAAGAATAACATATGAACATATTCAAATAGTCGATCATACACATGGACTTTGTTTATAATAAATGTTACTGAGTCGAGTTAAGAAGTTAAGAATCGTTTTTCTCCCTCAAGCGGACACGCACACAGACACATACACACATAGAGGAACTGAAGCAAAGGGTAGTGGCAAAAGCTACGAAGGTTAAGAGATATGATGCTGGAAATGCGGTGTCACAGTGGTGTCACAACATATTATTTGAAGTAAATCAAGGTTGGTTATTTCGGAAATTAAATAAATATGGTAGAAGTGAAAATTTTGGTCCGAGATGCAGAAGAAGGACGAAAACTCTGGAATATAATACGGGAAAATCCAGTGGAGCACAACAATCTGGCTGAGTTGTTAAAGGATATTAAAGAGGAGATGGCAGGATGAAATCATAAACAAGATGACAGAAATTGAAGAAGGAATTATGAAGGAAGAGCTGAAGAAAATTCTAAACTGGAAGGGCTTGGGTCCTTCCAGTTTGGAATTGGACTCGTAGACTCATGTGGAACGTCAAAGTTAGAACAGCTCTAGTCATTGTCTGGACATTGGGGTTGATTAAGAAGGGGACTCAAAAACATGTAGAGAAAATTCCTGGAGAGCATAAACTACAAGAACTGTAGAAAATTGTCCTCACAGGCACTGCGCATATTCTTCGAAAAGCACTCTCAATTTGATATGGTAAAAGTCATAAACCTTTCTGTTTTTTCGTACAGCATTTTTACAAACATTTTATGCTTTTCACAGTTTTTAGTTATATGTTAATCATCTTTTAATATTCATGCCAATGATGTTTGTACTTGTAATTATTTTTGTACTCTTTGCAATATGTCAATCGTTCCTTTAATGTTCGTGTCATGTCTCATGGGACCATTATCTGCCCCAGGTAAGTAGGGTGACCCGGTAGGTAATTGTACTAAAACGCATACGTAAAAAAATACTTCAATAATAATAATTATTTTATTCTCTTTGTAATATGTCAATTGTCCCTTTTATGTTCATGTCATGTCCCATAGGACCTTTATCTGCCCAAGGTCACTGGGGTGACCCGGTAGGTAATTTTACTGAAACTCATACGTAAAGAAATGCTTCATAATAATAATAATAACAATAATAATAATTTCTGTTTAACGGGCGGGAGTAGTGGGGAAGCATCATATCTAGATCTCGTGAGCGTGGATCTCTTGTTCTGAAGGGCTGAGTACCGAGTTCTTACTTTGTTACTTAGTCCTAAGGTCTTGGGTGAAGCCTCGCTACGGAGACCGTTTTAAGCTAAATGGGTCACCTGAAATGGGAAACCTAAACAGGCCCCAACTGCAAGGTCATGTGCTTTTTTTTTATT
Organism: Morbakka virulenta; assembly: GCA_003991215.1. Taxonomy (NCBI): domain Eukaryota; kingdom Metazoa; phylum Cnidaria; class Cubozoa; order Carybdeida; family Carukiidae; genus Morbakka; species Morbakka virulenta. Next base: position 2,722,458 of record RDPX01000042.1, read on the forward strand.
TACATCAATATCGCACACACTTGGGTGTGATGCATGCACCCAGTTTACCCTTATCAGGCTGGTAGTCGGATGGGTTTGCTGGGGTTTCTACCCCTGAGTCCCCCATGGGCTCGTATTGCTCCACCACTCAATAATAATAATAATAATAATAATAATAATAATAA
>RDPX01000042.1:2761016-2794381 GCA_003991215.1 Morbakka virulenta
AAGTGTAAAACGTTAGGGTCCCTGCTATGTAGTTCAGCAGACATCTCTGCCAGATGCATCCAAGGCAACATAGCATTTAAATTATTATCAAAAATCTGGTCTCGCCGCAATAAAATTCCGCTCAAAACCAGACTCAAACTTTATAACGCGTACTGCCTCTCCATCATGCTATATAATTGCGACAGTTGGGCTACCAACAAAGCTATGATGAATAAAATAGATATATGCCACCGTAAACACTTGCGAACGATAACAGGTCACCTATGGCCCAAAAGCGTAATCAGTAATAAAGAACTGTATAAAATCTGCCAAACGGATCCTATATCTACACTAGTAGCAAAGCGAAGATGGTCTATGCTAGGTCATGTCCTACGCATGGACATCAACACCCCCACCCAGAAAGCCCTTGAATTCGCCATATCAGGAGCAACAATGTATAAAGCCAGAATAGGACGCCACTCTACAAATCTTCTCAGCACCATCCGTGAAGACATCAAAAACTCCGGACTTGGGCAACTCCGTACCAGAAAACAGCTCCAGAGCCTAAGGGAAAAAGCAAGAGAGAAGAAGAACTGGAAACGTTTCAACGAAGGTCTGATTGCATCTATGGGATGTCCTCGACTACCAAAGAAGCAGAACACAGAGGATAAGTAAGTAAGTAAGGCTCTTTACATTGAAAACATCAAACCGTGTCTAAACACAAAAGATGAATACAGAAGTAGATCGTTGGTCATTAAAATCTAATTACCTGTGATACTTTGCATGTGTGATTTTATTATATGTATGTAGTGCGATATGGATGATGGAATTTTTGTACAGATGTACATTTTTTAACTGTTTTTAAACTTTTTCTTTTATTGCTTTTAGACCTGAAGATGGATCAAGAAATCCGAAATATATTGTCAGAGAAATATATGCTCATTGTTGGTTCATTTATTTGAAACAAAATTTTGATATGCCACAATGTTTTTATCACACAAATCTCGAAGAAATCAACCAATCAAATAAAGTCACGTGACTGGAAAATTGACCAATAAAATGTTTTCCGGCAGAATTGATTTTTTTTTATTTTACCGGTTTTCCCGGTAAAATAGACACTTTGTTGTAAATAAGATTCCGAAGGTCAAAACGTTTCAGCATCATTTATATATCGCAAAAAGGCTTTCAAAAGAAAATCAGCAGAGAGCTCAAAAAGCATTTCCTACCTAACAGATAAAGATTTTGCATGGAAAATACCACAAATAAAAACAAGTAACCTTGCAAGTGACATGACACAACACAGCTTATTGCACCATGAAATAACATAGAGATGAACGTTGTTAATAAATGACTTGGTTTCAAGCGTAACTGGAGTTTTGAACTTCTGGTAAGTTAAAAATCATTCTTAACATAGGTAAGTTACAGAAAAAGGAATAGTAATTTTATTTCAATGCCTTAACATGATATTTTTGGTCATTTTTTATAACCTTCGTGTTTGTGTAGAACGTGGTTGTTTTTTGTAATTTTGCTACATCGTCACGTAATGACACACCATGCCCAGATTCATACTTACTCGTAATACAGGAAATTATGTCAAGAGATATCAATATGTCAAATATGTCATGTTGTTGGAGCAGGACATTCAAACACGTGTAAGCACAAGCACCTATTCAGTTTTTTTATAGCAACTACTGAAGTCATCGAGCCATCACAGAGATAATGCATCTATTGTAAACAATAGGCCTGCTAGTCACAGTTGTTTTAAAATGTAACAAAAAAACTGCAAATAACTAAACAATAAATCTGGCTGTGGAGCCTTTATTCAACATCGCCGACAATTAAACCAGTTAGTTGCTGAGTTTCAAACCGGGCCCATACAGTTTCTATTTAATAAATGAATTTTGCTTCATGAAAATCACCCATTTAACTGGATTTTGGTAGCATTACATCCACATGTGCTGACCGATCTCTATCATTTCAGAATGAGCTTTGCAAGGATCATATATGAGCTGTATGAAGAAATACTTGTCCATAGTGAACATGTTTGCATGGCTGGTGTACTTATTGACTTGCTGAGCTGTGTAATGTTAGTCTGTCACCACACAGCAGCCTACCATCTTTACGTCTGCCATCTTTGCCTTGTTGCCTCTATTTTTACTGTTCCTTTATTATTAATCATAAATTTGAGACATTATTAGTTATTATGGTGGAAATGATGATATCACCCTGTAGTGTATTGAGTTCCAGCACTAGTGGACCTAATGCCAAGTTGTGACATCAAACTACATCCTTGTGGTATGCCAAGTTTTCTTTTCATTCCTGTCAAATTTAGTCCCATGACACTTCAAGAACTAACTTATCACACTTGTCACATGAAGTAAGCATATTGCGTATCGAAGGTATAAACATACCTGCCAGCCCTTGAACATTATTTGCCTTCCTTTCAATTTTCCATGCCCTTACCTTGACTATGCCCACTTACTGAAAAAACAACTTGGAGAAGTGTTCCACACGCTGCCATATTCATGTTTTGCAAAACAGAATTTTTTTCTTTTCAGTATGAATATAGATACACAGTATTGAAGTACTGAATTCTCTTCTGAAAAAGACTATACATTCAAAATAGGTAATCTTGCATGGTCTGAGGGTCCCCTACACCTTGCAGTAGAGCTGTACAATTGGACTATACGTACAGTAAATTTCACTACAAGTCTAATATAATATACACAGGTTGCAACATAGAATTGCAGCATGTGTGTATTAAAAAATACTTTGTTTGCAATCCTACCTAAGTATACACTTAACAAAACAAATAAATTAGCAAGTGCATAACAGCACTTCAATAAATATATTCTAAGTAACTTGTGATCACCCAAGATGTACATAAGGGTCATTGCACAACAACCATCTATAAACCTAATGAGAAGGACTATAGCTCCTTCAAAACAGTGTTGTAGTGAATTTTACTGTACATTGTTCTAGTTTGTTTACTTTTAGACCAATTTTTTTTAGTTACATGAAAAATGACCACTGTTTGTTGGCCACTTCAAGTTTCATGCACCCACTACAATTTTCAAGCAACAGTTAGCATGAGGCTATCACATATACAAAAATGCAACAAGGGACCAGGCTAAAGTTGAAGAAAAGGTTCTTTTTGAAATTGAGACTGAAAAATTCAAAAGAAATTGATCCATATTGCTGTTCCATCAGAACATCAGTCAACAAACAAATCAAAACAACTAGGTACATCCAAAGAAAAATTTCTTGAGATGTCTATTTCTTTCTCAAAGAAGAAAATGGTCATATTGATGGGACTGTTAAATCTATTGATTAGAGACCATTCCCTACCCAAGCTAGCAGGCTAAAGATTCCATTAAGATTGAGTTTCAAAAGTCCCCACTACATTATCCAAACCAAAATGAAGTTTATGTCCACACTCTACTCATTTGATTTGTGGGCCTCCTGCCAGTCTTTGGAAACTATATTGTTGTGCAGTTTTTCTACAGCAGCAGCTGGTGTGGCAGGAAAATTCAGGAGTGACAGTGCATTCTCCACTAGGAGGAGATGTTTGTCACTTGGCTCTCTCCTTGACTAAGTGCTTTTTTCTTGCTTTGCCTTAGACTGTTGGGCAAATGTCTCTTCAAACTGGGATAAGACTTTCTGTATAGCCTATCCCCAGGCCAAATGCTCAGAAGCCAAGTTTTCTCTTCTGTACAGGTCAATTCCCATGGCCTTTAAATCCCTCTTACAGATATTTTTTCGGCACAACTGTGGTCTGCCTTTGGAGCACTTTCCCTGCTCAAGTTCTTGATAGATGGATTCTTTTGGGATCCTGCAATTGTTCATCCTTACAACATGACCAAGCCAGCAACATCTATGTTTATGGAGTGTTCACATGGTGGGGATGTCAGGTTGCTCCAGGACTGTGTTGTTTAGGCCTTTGTCCTGACAGTTAATGCTGAAGATACAACCTGGGCAGCATACTTGGAAAGTGTTCAGCTATTTCTTCTGCCATGCACATAGAATCCAGAACTCACTGCTATACAGAAGTGTGCTCAAGACACCAGCTCTGTACACCTGGACCTTGATTTATTCCTTCAATTTCCTGTTGTACCACACTCCCTTTGACAGTCTGGACATAATGGTGGCTGCCTTCCCAATATGCTTATTTGGCTGGTGAATTAGAGAAAGAAAGAGAGAGAGACAGAGAGAGTGAGACAGAGAGTGTGTGTGTATGTGTGTGTGTGTGTGTCAGAGATCATTGAGTCTATGTACAAGTCATGGACAATCTCCAATTCATGCTCAGAGATTGTGATGCTGGGACATGAGTCCACATCCTGACCAATGACATGTGTTTTATTGAGGATGATAGTCAGTTGAAAATCTTGACAGGTTTTAATGAAAAAGTTCATGAGATACTAAAGGTCCTTGGCTGAATGGCCAGTGACAGCTGCATTGTTGGTAAAGAGGAGGTCATGCAGGCACTTCATCTGGACTTTGGACATTGTTTACATCAGTATGTTTACATCAATGGGCATTAATTCTTGCAAGCTATAATTATTCATTGAGATACAAGCCTGGTCCCGAATATGGAGATGCAGATGCTCTGAGTCATTTCCCATTACCTGTTACTAATGAAGCTGATTCAGACAACGATTATCAGAAAATATTACTGATGAACCTTGACCAGAGCCCAGTAAATAGTAGACAAGTACATTTAAGTTCACAACCAGACCCACTCATCTCTAAGGTTATCCAGTATACACTGACAGAGTGGCCACACAATGTAGCACGAGAATTTAAATTGTTTGCAGGTCATAAACATGAGTTGAGTGTAGAGGACAATTGTTTATTGTATGGTAGTTGTGTTGTTATACCAGATCAACACAAAGCACAGGTGTTGAATCAGTTGCATCAGTGTCACACAGGTTTGAGTCATATGAAAGCTCTTGCACAGAGCTACTTTTGGTGGCGTAGCATGGATGCCATTATTGAAAAGATAGTAAAACACTGTGATATATGTCAAAAGCATCAACAGTCACCTTCGAAAGCGCTGATTCATCCATGGGAATGGCCGGAATCCCCATGTAGTCATATTCATATTGACTATGCTGGTCCTTACCATAATGAAATGTTTTTAATTGTGGTAGATGCCTACTTGAAATGGTTAGAGGTTATTCTGAGGTTATTCTGACAAAAGATCAACTTCAATTACCACAATTAACCACTTAAGACACCTATGTGCAACACATGGTATTCCTTAAACACTAGTATCAGATAATGGCACTGCATTTACCAGTAATGAGTTTCAGTTATTTGCTGAAAGAAATGGTAAACATCACACAAAGTCATCTCCATATCACCCAGCTGTGAATGGGCTCGCTGAAAGAGCTGTGAAAACCTTCAAAAATGTATTTCAGAAAATGTCTACAGATAGCATGGTTGGAAGGGATTGTGTTAGAATTGAATGGACCAGTTTCCTATGAGGTGGTGTTAACAGATCTTTTGGTAGTATGGCAACATATGGATCATATCTGACAATGGTATTCGACAACAGAGAATTCAACACTTCCAGTAAGTACACCATTACTTGCATCAGAGCTGTCCTCAGAGCCAGATCATTTAACATTACCCAACATAGCACCTTCTGAACCAACCACACCAACAAATGCAGATCCAGGATCTTCATCATCAGTATCATCAGCTATCGCCTGCCCCAGTCAACCAAAACAAGTCACAATCAATGCTCCAATTCAACCTACACATATTAGACAGCCCCCACAGTATCTACAGGACCATGAGACTTGACGAGTTGACTAAAGGTGGAGGAATGTGATGTATTCAGGAACTTTGTTATTGTTTTGATGTCTACCATTATAAGTTCACTGGATTTGTTATGATTGTTTTGAACCTAGCATAATGGTAACCCAAGCTGCCATGGCAGAATTATTCTGAACTGACTCAAAACGTGTTGTTTAAATGTTTAATCTAATAGAGTGTTTATCTATTAAGTTTGTTTATTAAATATGTATCACAACCTGAGTCCTAAGTATTTCATACTTAATAGACATTTGGTTTCACAATTGGATTCACTACATAAATAAGATTTTCTTCAGATGTCACTGTGTTCAAGCACATACTAACTAAATATTGTTATCTCTATGTTACAGGATTTTTTGCCATGTAGATGATTATTTGTTATGTAGAAACCCTTTAGTCAAAGACAATATTGCCTTTGATTTACCACCGGATTCAATATAACCACACCTCAGAGTTAACCATAATATATTTAGTTACCTGGAACACAGTTTTTAATTTTTGGTACTAAACCTGTGTCAATGAAGAAAACAGTGGACAGCATGCCAGATGGAAAAGAGAATATAGAAAGTGGAATAAAGTGGATGTGAGAGTGGAGAGCTTGAATGTGGGAATGATGACAGTAAAGAGCCAGAAGAAAGCAGAACTACATGAACTACATGATCCTCTTCTGGACATCAAGGATAGTCTAGCTCCAGCCACTGTTTGAAATTTTCCACAGTTTTACTATCCACTGTTTCTGGAGGTAATTTATTCCATAAATCTACCAGTCTATTGGTATAGAAATGCTTCCTGATGTCAGTGCATGCTGTTTAAATAGTTTTTGAGAATGTCCTTTTGTATGGCTTTTGCACTTGGTGAAGAAGCTATTGTAATCCATTTTGCAATGATTATTGAGATATTTATATGTTTCCCTTAGCTCAGTTTTACATCTTCTGTCCTGTAAGGGCTCAAAACTGGTGTTGCAGAGCTTCTTCCACCTGTGTTGAACCTTTTCTATTTCTCTAATGTCTTTTAATAGCCAAGGGTTCCATGCAGGAGAATTGGTTTCTAAGATGAGTCTGACCAGAGCTTTGTACAGTAAATGTATTGTTGTTTTAGATCTATCAGATATGCAGCATCTAATCATTTCAAGCCGCTGGTTGGCTCTTTTACAAATGTACAAGATATGTTTTGATGGCTTTAAGTCACTTGATATTATGCTCCCAAGATTCTTTTGCTCATCAGAGAGTTGTATTTCCTCATTATTGAGATAATATATATAGTCTATTGTTCCCCAGATCCATAGCACTGCACATTTAGTAATATTGAAGAATAAGAGCCAGTCACTAGACCACTTACTCAATGCACCTACATGCCTTTGTACAGCATTGCAGTCTTCAATACTTTGAATTGTTCTGTACAATTTGCAGTTGTCTGCAAATAACTTTGCCGTGCTTTCCACTTTTGATGGGAAGTCATTGATATATAGTAAAAACATCTGATATGATGAGCTAAAACATCAAATATGATGAGCTGAAACATCAAATATGATGAGCAAGAGGAAGCTGCACATTCTGTGTGCAGGTAACAAGATGGACAGGTAGTAAGACCAAGAACATTGGGGAGGGTTTCAAACTATACTACATTGGGGTGGAGAAAGCCAGGAATGGAGTGGGGGTAATATTGAGGCTGTGTGTTGCTGTGTGTTGCTGTGTGTTGCTGCGTGTTGGAAGTCATCAGGGAGTCAGACAGGTTAATTGCAATGAAGATCGAAATTGGATGGGAGATAGTAAATATCATGAGTGCATATGCACCACATATAGGGCAAACAAGAGCAGAAGAATGAGTTCTGGAATGGGCTGGAGGACTTGTAAATGACCTGCTAAGCACTGGGTGTATCATCATAGGGGGCTGATTTGAATGGACATGTTGGTAAAGGCAATGATGGTGATGAACTACTGATGGGAGACTATCAGTATGNAGCTGTGAAAACCTTCAAAAATGTATTTCGGAAAAAGTCTGCAGATAGCATGGTTGGAAGGGATTGTGTTAGAATTGAATGGACCAGTTTCCTATGAGGTGGTGATAACAGATCTTTTGGTAGTATGGCAACATGTGGATCATATCTGACAATGGTATTCGACAACAGAGAATTCAACACTTCCAGTAAGTACACCATTACTCGCATCAGAGCTGTCCTCAGAGGCAGATCATTTAACATTACCCAACATAGCACCTTCTGAACCAACCACACCAACAAATGCAGATCCAGGATCTTCATCATCAGTATCATCAGCTACCGCCTGCCCCAGTCAACCAAAACAAGTCACAATCAATGCTCCAATTCAACCTACACATATTAGACAGCCCCCACAGTATCTACAGGACCATGAGACTTGACCAGTTGACTAAAGGTGGAGGAATGTGATGTATTCAGGAACTTTGTTATTGTTTTGATGTCTACCATTATAAGTTCACTGGATTTGTTATGATTGCTTTGAACCTAGCATAATGGCAACCCAAGCTGCAAGCTGCCATGGCAGAATTATTCTGAACTGACTCAAAACGTGTTGTTTAAATGTTTAATCTAATAGAGTGTTTATCTATTAAGTTTGTTTATTAAATATGTATCACAACCTGAGTCCTAAGTATTTCATACTTAATAGACATTTGGTTTCACAATTGGATTCACTACATAAATAAGATTTTCTTCAGATGTCACTGTGTTCAAGCACACACTAACTAAATATTGTTATCTCTATGTTACAGGATTTTTTGCCATGTAGATGATTATTTGTTATGTAGAAACCCTTTAGTCAAAGATGATATTGCCTACGATTTACCACCGGATTCAATATAACCACACCTCCGAGTTAACCATAATATATTTAGTTACCTGGAACACAGTTTTTAATTTTTGGTACTAAACCTGTGTCAATGACGAAAACAGTGGACAGCATGCCAGATGGAAAAGAGAATATAGAAAGTGGAGTAAAGTGGATGAGAGTAGAGAGCTTGAATGTGGGAATGATGACAGTAAAGAGCCAGAAGAAAGCAGAACTACATGAACTACATGATCCTCTTCTGGACATCAAGGATAGTCTAGCTCCAGCCACTGTTTGAAATTTTCCACAGTTTTACTATCTACTGTTTCTGGAGGTAATTTATTCCATAAATCTACTAGTCTATTGGTATAGAAATGCTTCCTGATGTCAGTGCATGCTGTTTAAATAGTTTTTGAGAATGTCCTTTTGTATGGCTTTTGCACTTAGTGAAGAAGCTATTGTAATCCATTTTGCAATGATTATTGAGATATTTATATGTTTCCCTTAGGTCAGTTTTACATCTTCTGTCCTGTAAGGGCTCAAAACTGGTGTTGCAGAGCTTCTTCCATCTGTGTTGAACCTTTTCTATTTCTCTAATGTCTTTTAATAGCCAAGGGTTCCATGCAGGAGAATTGGTTTCTAGTATGGGTCTGACCAGAGCTTTGTACAGTAAATGTATTGTTGTTTTAGATCTATCAGATATGCAGCATCTAATCATTTCAAGCCGCTGGTTGGCTCTTTTAAAAATGTACAAGATATGTTTTGATGGCTTTAAGTCACTTGATATTATGCTCCCAAGATTCTTTTGCTCATCAGAGAGTTGTATTTCCTCATTATTGAGATAATATATATAGTCTATTGTTCCCCAGATCCATAGCACTGCACATTTAGTAATATTGAAGAATAAGAGCTAGTCACTAGACCACTTACTCTATGCACCTACATGCCTCTGTACAGGATTGCAGTCTTCAATACTTTGAATTGTTCTGTACAATTTGCAGTTGTCTGCAAATAACTTTGCCATGCTTTCCACTATTGATGGGAAGTCATTGATATATAGTAAAAACATCTGATATGATGAGCTAAAACATCAAATATGATGAGCAAGAGGAAGCTGCACATTCTCCATGTGCAGGTAACAAGATGGACAGGTAGTAAGACCAAGAACATTGGGGAGGGTTTCAAACTATACTACATTGGGGTGGAGAAAGCCAGGAATGGAGTGGGGGTAATATTGAGGCTGTGTGTTGCTGTGTGTTGGAAGTCATCAGGAAGTCAGACAGGTTAATTGCAATGAAGATCGAAATTGGACAGGAGATAGTAAATATCATGAGTGCATATGCACCACATTTAGGGCAAACAAGAGCAGAAGAATGAGTTCTGGAATGGGCTGGAGGACTTGTAAATGACCTGCTAAGCACTGGGTGTATCATCATAGGGGGCTGATTTGAATGGACATGTTGGTAAAGGCAATGATGGTGATAAACTACTGATGGGAGACTATCAGTATGGACAAAGGAATGGGGATGGGCAGAGGATTATGGGCTTTCTTCTCATCACAGGAATGGCAGTGGTCAACACTTACTTCAACAAGAGTGGTAACTATCTGGTAACTTATGAGAGTGGGAGCAGGAGAACCCTGATTGATTACATCATGTGTAGAAGAAAGTCCTTCAAGAATGCAAGGGACTTTAAGGCAATCCCTGGTTAGGAAGTAGCTAAACAACACTGCATGGTCATTGGAGAATTTTACTTGAAAGGAAAACAGCAAAAGACAGAGAGGAGTGAGTCATGGGATCAGATGGTAGAAATTGAAAAATCCCGAGGGTTGTGAAGACTTCTGCAAAACCATGCTGGCCAGACTACCAGAGGATATTAAGGAAACATCATAGGACACAATGTTCACAGCTATGAGAGGCAGCAAGGAGTGTATTGGGAGTGTCATCTGGTCCCAAGAAAGAAGACTTGGATAGCTGGTGCTGGGATGAAAAGGTGCAGAATGCTATTGCCAGGAAAAAGTAGACACTGAATTAATGGCTTAACACCAAGAATGAGGAGATTAAACAGTGGTATGATGAAAGTAAAAAGTTGGGTAAGGTAGCAGTCTCAAATGCAAAGGATGGCACATATTGGATTGCACCAGGGGTCTTCTCTTAGACCATTCCTCTTTACAGTGATCATGGAGAATCTTACAGAAGAAGTGAGAAGAGAACAACTGTGGACCATAATGTTTGCCAATGATATTGTGCTATGTTTTGGCACCAAACAAGAAGCAGAATGTAAACTGGAGAGTTGGAGACAGGCTCTAGAGAGGAGAGGTCTTAGAGTGAATCGAGTAAAAACCTAGTTTCTGTGCCTGAATGATAAAGAAAGGCAGACTAAGTCACCATGGATGGGCTGAGGTCAATCAAGTAGAGGAATTTTAGTACCTGGTTCAACATTGGAAAGTAGTGGAGACTGTGATACAGAGGCACAGAGGAGGATGCAGGCAGGATGGAATAGTTAGCACAATGTGATAGGGATATTATGTGACAAGACGATGCCTAAAAGTTAAATAATTAAAATTAATTATAATTAATGGTGGGACCCATAGGATGGTAGTATGACCAGGACTGATGTATGGCATTGAGACAGTCTCACTCACTAAGAAGCAGGAGAAAACGAAAGTTAGTGAGATTAAGATGCTTAGATTCTCTATTGGAAAAACTAGAATGGATAGAGTGAGGAATGATTCAGAGCGAGACACACTAGCAGTGGCCAGCTAGGCAATAAAATCAGGGAATTGTGGTTGAGGTGGTTTGGTCATGTCATGAAAAGAGAGTAGGAGTACATGGGCAGGAGAGTGATGCAAATGACACCTCCAGGAAGGAGGAAATGCAAGAGGATAAAAGGAGGTTTTCTGACTCTGTGAGCAAGGGTATGAGGATGTGGGAATCTCTGCAGAAGACACCAGAGACAGGCAGAAATGGAATATATATATGAGTAATTACGCTCCCTTACGAAAGTTTGGTTGAGCACTCTTATCTGAGATGGGAACCTGTCGTTTGCGTAATGCGGAGCTCACTGCGCATGCATAGTTTGAGCACTCTGACAGGATCCCACAATAACTTCTTAAGCTGTCTGCTCCGGCAACATGGCCTGAGAGTTATGTCTCAGAAACTCTGTCCTGCACTGATGAACCCACAAAGGGCGAAACAGTACTGTCTGTAGATTGAGTATATATTCATACATATATATTCATATATATTCATATATATATATTCACATATATTCATATACATATATATATTTAAGTTTTAACGTCATTTTCCCCCAGCAATTGGGGCTCAGACGGTACCCTTCATAGGGACTTTGATTTGGCAGTGAGGAATTTCTTGGCCGGATGGCTTTCCTGACGCCAACCAAATTCTCCTCGACAGCATGGGGAATCGAACCTGGAACTCTTGGTTACTCTGCAGGTGCACTAACCATTAAGCCATGACTCATATATATATATATATATATATATATATATTTGTGTGTGTTTTGTTACCAGTATGGCACAAAGTTCATATATATAGAAAATAGCACCGGTTGGTCATTTGATTAAAGCATTATATATTTTTTCATTTTATTTAGAAATTTACAAGCAATTGAGAAGAGTTGATTTGGAAATTGTAAGGTGATGTGACTGCAACTGGTGTGTTAAGTTGCAGAGTCATAGCAACCAAGACATGCATGATGAAAATGACTTTCTGGTGCCTTTGCTGGTGAGTACTTTATCTAATTTTCATACGGTAATAAAATAATCAGTCATGAAGGAATTAATGCAAGGCATTTTTTATGATTATTGTTTAATACAGTGATCTTAGTTATGTAATTGGTAAGACTAAATGATGCAAGACTTCATTGCTATTTTATTTAGCCATTTTTATCAGACAACATAATAGATCTCAAGAGCATTCCTAGTAAAATTGAATTTTAGGTGTCCTCTTGGTATGTTCCAATAGTTTTGCATATCTACATTATGAAATAAATAAATTCTTGCCTAAATTTAAGCATAAAGGACTGAGCTCTGGACATAGTAGTGAATATTTGTAGTATGTCATGTATGTTACTGATTAGCAGTTGGTGCACTTTTTGTCATTTCAGGCTATGTCATATAGATAAGTTTAGTTCTAAAGACAGCAGTACTGGCTGTGGTCTAAATTTTTGTGTTGTCAGAATGTATTATTATCACAAGAAAACCACGTTCATTTTGGTCAGAAGCTTTTGCTTTAGCACTTTACTGTACCAAGGTCCCAGAATGACATAAAGAACATGCCAACAAGAGTCACTGGTTATGTCACATTCTTCAGTCTATAAATAAGACCAGAGATGTGAAATTGCTTAAGTGTTGAGTTAGTTGTGTAGTTTTGGCAGCTGTCATTTTCCGTTTGAGTTCCAGATGTTTTATCCCCTGAGTGTGAGGGAACTCCAGTTGAAAAATTTAAATTTCAATACGTATGTGTATAAAGTCCCATATCTGCAAAAAAGTCTCTGATAAAGTAATAAATGAAGCTGTTATAGAGAAGTATTTCATCTACATTGTTGCACCCTTATTAAAATTAATAGAAAAATTTATGTTCCCAATTATCATGATAATATTTCCCAACATTTCACTTTTCTTTCTTGTTCAAGTTTTTAACACTTACTGTCATTTGAAGAAGAATAACTGTTGTTCACTTTCAATTAAAGAATGAATGATTCTTCATTACAAAAATTTTTTATTCTCCCAACCCACCCCTATTCCCCAAACAGCAAGAAACTTTAGATAAAGAGCAATGAACATGCAGAACATTTGTTAAGTCACACAAGCCTTTTCTTAATGGATCCTTGCAATAAGTCAAGAATAATCAGTGTTATACCAGTAGCCTAATCCTATGCCAGGACTGTTTAGTTTTTTGAAATTCATAAAAATTGTGACTTTTTGTGTGTTGTCATTTTCCATTCGATTGCCGCATTCCAGTTTACTATTTTGCGTTCTTTACTTTTTGTCCTGACAGGCAGGTGGGCTTGCGGGTGTAGCAGTTGATTTAAGCCTTTTTCCATTAGATACTATGAAAACAAGACTGCAGTCATCAGCAGGGTTTTTCAAGGCTGGTGGATTTAAAAATATATACAGAGGCATTAGTTCTGCTGCCATGGGCTCATTTCCATCAGGTATATGAATTCTGTTATAAGTATGTTTGCTCCTTTTCCATTTTGCTTTGTGCCATTTGCAATATGCTGCAGCTGGCCATATATATATATATATATATATATATATGTGTGTGTGTGTGTGTGTGTTTGTGTGTGTGTTTGTGTGTGTGTGTGTTTGTGTGTGTGTGAGAGAGAGAGAGAGAGAGACAGATTGACTGACAGACAGAGAACTGTAGAGGAACGAAAAATGTGTGGACCAATCTAGATCCGAACCAGTCGCTACAGCTATCATGACCATATGCTCTACCACATGAGCTATCCGTGCTATGTTCTTAAGAAGATCATTTTGCATCAATATTCTTTACTTGAGAGAACGGAAGGTCACGGAGGGTATGGGTGAAAAAATGATATTGTTTGACACGAATAGCTCAAGTAGTATAGCGTGTGGTTATAACAGCCATAGGCACTTGTTCCAATTTAGTTCGGTGCATACATATTTTTCACTACTATATAAAATAAGAATAACTCTTCAACAAATCTTGTCTTTATTCTTTTGTTTTTACTCTTATTCATAAGTTACAACGTGCAATACACGTTAACGGAATATGCGTTAATTTAGTAAAGAAACTACATCTCAGTGAAAATTACTTATTAGAATTTTAACTTTGCTACGGAAATAATATGCCGTAACCAACATTTATTCCTATGGTTATCCTAGTGAAACGATCTATTGTTATATTTGTTTGCCATTGTTTTTGTAATAGTTAAACATCTGAAAGTGTATAACCATTGTTATCTCAATACATTTTTATATGTCGTCAGTACAGTTAATCCACAATCACTGCAATCACGATAAAGCAATTTGTCGTCAAAATTCCTTACTGTCGTTACCGTCATTACTCTGGGAAAACTAGCCAATAGCTAGAGAGTCGCTCATCCGGTATGGTGTAATTCATGGCCCAAGAGATAAAAGGGTGTCCTCTTTCTTAATGTAATACTTGTAACTTCAACATCTAGATCGTCGGGAATTTTTTTCTTCTCCGTTAGCATCACTTTTCTTCCTGTCCTACGAAGTAACGAAAAATACTTGCCGCCAATACTTTGGACCCAGCCCACTGGTTCATATGGCTTCAGCGGTGGTTGGAGAGGTGGTAAGTTATTGCACCTGAAAGCAAGAAATATATTATTTACCATTAAAGTGCTCTGTATTCATTTGTATTTTGAATGCAGTTGTCAATTATTTTTCATTACATCACAATCACAAGGTATATGGTTTCCAGGCCTTGATTCTCTTATATGTAAGCCGTTGTCTGCTATTTCACTGTCCACTTTATAAAATGTAGCAGGTAAAAATGTTGTGTTTTGTCCTTATTGTTTGAAAGATAAAAAAAGTACTGACCGAAGCATTTGTCATGTTTTTTGGGGTTTTTTTTTTATCAAAAACATACTTTGCAATCAGAAGAACAAATTTTTAGAAAGTGTATAACACCACACCCGTACGATAGATATGAGCGTGTTTTTTTCAGGTGCTTGTCAAAACTGTTTTTCTGGCAATTTATCGCACGGTGAAAAACGCGTTTGTATGTTTATCTATTGCTAATTTATGTATTTATTTTTGTTTATAGATATAACTATATCAGTATTTGATATACACAGATCAATAGAATATGAAGTTCAATACTTGTCTGCATGCTCCTTCGAAACGAACCTTGCATATTTCAAGTGGCATATTTAATATATATTTTACATACAGCATATTTATATATTCTACCCTGGGACCTTGAAGTACCAGGGAGGGCCCTGCCGTGGTTGACTCTTTCATGGAGTGAGAACCTCGTCAGCCTTGGTTGCCAACCCGCTTAGAGATGGTGCCTCGACAAAAACACCGGTGATAGTGTTACCTCATCCTCTTTTGTCAAGGGGATGCTCGGTAAGTGGCTGTTGTCGCTTCGTTTTACACTGTATGAACCATCAGAGTTTCCAGTTGGTTGGCATGCTGATGGTTAGCGCCTTGGTGATGGTTTATTCGAGAGTGCAGACTCGAGAGGTGGTAGTATTGATTCTACGTAGGCCTGAAAATAAGTTGCCTTCAACAAATATTTTCTACTTAAATTTCAGTACTGTCAGAGGTCTTCGTGCCAACTGTTCTTTTCTGAAGGCGTTCTTTCATTCTGACTCGGCATATGTTCCTGCGCTTTGTTAGACAACCGTCAATGGCAGAGTTAGTAGCAGTGGTCTTAATGTTGACGGTTATTTAGTTTTGTTTTGACTAGGCTTCACAATTCGTCTTCGTGGCCTTGCTATCAATGCACAACAGGATTTTCCAGCTCTTAGATTACAAGAAGTTGAATGTAAAGATAACCCGTTTATGTGCTTCAAGATGTTTCGTCATCAAGCCTTTTTGTCTATTTTTCTTGTACCGACCTTCAGAACATATCAGACTGGACACACTGGACAAACATCACACCGCTAACACCTTTGCCTTTGGTAATTTTAGTGCTGTATCATATTTCCTGGTTATTTTTTGACAAGCCATATCATCGCAGGTCTTTTACATTTCGTTAGGCTGACTAGAATAAATTTCATCAATTTCTTGCGGATATACCATGGGATTCAATCTTTTTTAGCAAATCAGCTTCTGATGCTGAAGCAGATTTCACAAAATGGGTACAAGTTGGTTTTGAAAGATTTGTACCAAGTCGTAGTTTTAAAGTCAAACCTCATTCTCTTCCATGGTTTAATGTACATTGTTTTTCTGCAGTTGTTCACCGGAATTATTTCTATGTTCATCTTCAACATGATGGAACTGACGAATCTAGGGTTTCTTTCAGACGAGCCAGGAATGGTAAATATTGATATGTTGAGCGCATTTGTGAATCGGTTTCTTCCCGATAAAAATTGAAGTCCAGATTTCAGTAACATTTACAATGTTATTTTTAATTCTGGTGAGTTAATTATTCCTCCACATTTTATGGTGTTCGCTTTTCTATAGCCGCGAGGTAAAAGACTGAGCTTTTTGCTTGTTTTTTTTTCAAGTTCTTCTCCCAGTGGCAATGGTATTCCTCTTTCGGAGTTACAGACTGGTTAGATTTTGGAAAAGTTATCCATGGGTGCCATCAATGTCAAGCTCCCGGTCAAGATTTGATTCCGGTAGTTTTGAAAAGTGTGCTCTGAGCTACCTGTCTTGTTGTCGGAACATTTAATCGTTCCCAATCAAGGTCTTATTTTCTGTCTTCGTGAAAGATATCTAATGTTTTTCCTGTCTTCCAGAATACACGTGCGTCATGTGATCCTTGGATATATCGACCTGTAAGTCTCCTTTCTGTCATTACTAAGGTCATTGAATGACATTAACAATGCACTCGTGGAATTCTTGAAGAATCTAGGTCTTCTTGTTGATGTTCAGCACAGCTTTAGAGGATTGTTCTTGTTGGTTTCATTCCTTCATTCGCACAAGAACTGGCAGTGATTATTAGGACCGTTTGACTGTTCAGAACAGATAATAAATGCTCACTCAAATACAAAAGCTGCATTCTGTATAATATATGGAACTGTATTAAAATATGGAACTGTATTAAAATATGAAGCATATGTGTGACAGGTAGTTCGGATACAGAAATGGGAAAAAATACTCAAATTTCAAAATATTCTGTATATATATTTATGCATACTTTCAGGTGAAAATGAGGTGACACAGATGGCAACAGTCGGACCCAGCATGGTATCTAGGACTTAAAGATAGGACTTTCGTTTTATATTTGCCGAGGATTTCCTATTTAGCTTTGACTAGCATTTCTTTTTTTCATCGCTTACAGTCAACTGCGTATTGCTGGCAAACTCCCACCCCATTTAGACTTCTATCGATTATTGAATGCCTCCTCGCCTTGGGCCTTCTACTTCTAATGCCACAGCTCTGTTTATATGATTTTACTCGTTTCTTTTGTTGATATTGCTAAACTACCTTACCTTCTTTTCCCCCTCTTCATTCACCTTGCTGTCTACTTTGTCTCGTCTTTAGGCGCATTTGTTTATCTTGAGGTCAGAAAGTAGAACAGCGTGTACGCATCTTAACATTATGATTTTCATCCTGAAATTTGGATTAATTTTCATTACATTACCTATTGAAGTACAAAGCCAGTTTTTAATCTGTAAATTTGCATTTTCAGTTTCATTTATTTCAACCATTTCCTGTCTAAGTTTTAAGTTCTAACCAACATTCAGGTATGACCTCAGTTATCAATCAAAGGTATTGGTAGCATGGGATCTGTTTTATACCGTAACCTATTGCCGATTTTGTGTTCGCATTACCTTCTTCCTCCCGACCCATTAATACTCTCAACTATTTCTATTAAAATCTTTTATATTTCTTTTTTTTTCAAGGTTTCCTGCATAGTACGTGTACCATCCGAAGTGATAAAACAAAGAGCCCAGGCTATTCAAGGTTTAAATAGCCGCACAGCCCTCATAATGACTCTTAAGCAAGAGGTACGTTGCTNCCACTACTGACCTTTTGACTACAATCGTGGAAACTATCTTCACAATCAATGAGCGTAAAATGAAAAAAATGTCTTGTTGCTTTCATTCCTTCATTCGCACAAGAACTGGCAGTGATTATTAGGACCGTTTGACTGTTCAGAACAGATAATAAATGCTCACTCAAATACAAAAGCTGCACTCTGTATAATATATGGAACTGTATTAAAATATGAAGCATATGTGTGTACATAAGACAGATAGTTCGGATACAGAAATAGGAAAAAATACTCAAAGTTCAAAATATTCTGTATATATATATGCATACTTTCAGGTGAAAATGAGGTGACACAGATGGCAACAGTCGGACCCAGCATGGTATCTAGGACTTAAAGATAGGACTTTCGTTTTATATTTGCCGAGGATTTCCTATTTAGCTTTGACTAGCATTTCTTTTTTTCATCGCTTACAGTCAACTGCGTATTGCTGGCAAACTCCCACCCCATTTAGACTTCTATCGATTATTGAATGCCTCCTCGCCTTGGGCCTTCTACTTCTAATGCCACAGCTCTGTTTATATGATTTTACTCGTTTCTTTTGTTGATATTGCTAAACTACCTTACCTTCTTTTTCCCCTCTTCATTCACCTTGCTGTCTACTTTGTCTCGTCTTTAGGCGCATTTCTTTATCTCGAGGTCAGAAAGTAGAACAGCGTGTACGCCTCTTAACATTATGATTTTCATCCTGAAATTTGGATTAATTTTCATTATATTACCTATTGAAGTACAAAGCCAATTTTTAATCTGTAAATTTGCATTTTCAGTTTCATTTATTTCAACCATTTCCTGTCTAAGTTTTAAGTTCTAACCAACATTCAGGTATGACCTCAGTTATCAATCAAAGGTATTGGTAGCATGGGATCTGTTTTATACCGTAACCTATTGCCGATTTTGTGTTCGCATTACCTTCTTCCTCCCGACCCATTAATACTCTCAACTATTTCTATTAAAATCTTTTATATTTCTTTTTTTTTCAAGGTTTCCTGCATAGTACGTGTACCATCCGAAGTGATAAAACAAAGAGCCCAGGCTATTCAAGGTTTAAATAGCCGCACAGCCCTCATAATGACTCTTAAGCAAGAGGTACGTTGCTAAAGATTTTCTAGTTTTTTCCCTTTGATTACCATCACCAATTATAGGTGAGCCGTGGCTTAATGGAAATTCACAAAAGAAAAAAGCCATTGGTTGGCGTCCGGAAGAGCATCCGGTCAAGAAATTCCTCACTGAAAATCCAAGCCCCTGTGAAGGGCACCTTCTGAGCCCCAGTTACTGGGGAAAAATGACGTTAAAACAAAAAAACCCCACCAATTTTCTACAATTCCCTTTCGTTATCATAAAAAAACCTTTACCAAATTATGACCACCATTAGCATATGGGAAATAAACAATGTTGTTGATAGTGTAACATCCGGTGTACACCTTTCCGATTCGATGTTTTCATTATGAGCCATGTTTTTGTTGCCGGCGCCTTATCGTTTATCCGTTTACTGACGTTCTGACTTTAGCAAACAACACACGGCGCTCACTGAAGAGCATTTTAGAAATAGTATAGAAATCGCTGTGATTACAGTATATTATTATTATTTCATTTTTCTCAACAGATGTTTAAAGATAGCTGTAACAGAGCCAATGGTAGTTTGGAATCCCAAATTTCCTCCATTGACCGAATCTTTTCGGAGAAATTTGATGGCAGAATTAGACATATTGTTAATTGTTTGTTTTTGTTCTAGCTTTTGATAGATAAAAAAAACACTTTATCCACTGTCGTTTGTATCATGGACCTTTGGTTAAATAATTAGAATTAAAACAGTGTAAATGTCAGAAAAATACTAGAAGTAAAATTAGTTGTCACTTGTCATTAGAAGAAATGTAGAATATATTTTAATTTTTTTTATCCGCCAATTGGTTTGACTACTTTATATTTTATTTTGAATTAGGGTGTTCTTGGCCTTTATCGTGGCTATTTTAACAATGTAGCAAGAGACGTAAGTAACGAAACTAGTTTTATTAGTCGTTAAAACTTCCTTAAGAGTTTGAACACATTTTCTTTTGTAAGGAAGTTGATTTTTTATTTTGCTAATGTATTATTTACAGACTATAGTAGCAAAAGCAAGACAGTAATAAATGTGCCAAACCATTTGTTTTGAAGATAAACATTGGGAATAAATCCACCTAACCTATAGGAATTTTTTTTGCACAAAAATCTTGCTTGACATAAGGATTCGGTCACTAATATATGCTTACGATGTTTTTTTACGTGACATTAGGGTAAACATGCTTAGTGAAGCTACTCACACTGGAGAACTTATTCTACGTTTATATATTTATATATATCTATCTGAGATTTGGGTACTTATTGTTAGCGTAATACAATGCTCACTGCGCATGCGTGGTTTGAGCACTCCTGCAGGATCCCACAATAACTCTTTAAGCTGTATTTGCTCCGGCAATATGGCCAGAGAGTTATGTCTCAGAAGCTCTGTGCTGCACTGATGAGCCCACAAAGGGAGAAACGCTACTGTCTGCAGATTGAGTATTTATATATATGTATATATATATTACTTCAAACTGCAAAACAACCATTTAAAAGTTGGCTGTCTATATTGATACAATCTGTTCTATTTTGACAGCATCTCTACCAAGTCGAATAAAGGATCCGTCTCATCTGCTTGACATCATTGATAAAATTAAGGACAAGGGTTTGCCAACAAATGCAAGACAGGTTCATTTTGACATTATAAACATGTTCCCAACCATTGATAATCCAAGTGGTACCAAGGTCGGCACCACATCTTTAGAAAAGCGTTCCATAAAAACTCCATCAACTCGATGTAAAGTTGAGGGACGTAACATTTGCTAACGCAGCAATAATTCAAAGTTTGCCAACATTGACTTATTGCAAACCAACAGTAAAGATACATGTGCAGAGAATTCCTGTTCCTTTACTGAAATGGTGGTTTCATCCGTCAAAAAAGAGGTATTTAATAGAATGCTCCAAAGAAAAGAAAGCAAACACAAATGTCAGAGGTATTATTAAACAGTTGTTACGTACTTTACATTGGTCAACAGAATTTCAAAAGTTATTTTCTGAGAAGTCGATTATCGTTGAAAACAGGGGTAGAAATCTGTGCGATTTAATGTCACGTAGTGACCTACACAATATAAAAAAGGAGATAATTAACATGGAAAAATGCTCGTACCCTAAAGTGTCTACAAAATTGTGACTCTTGCAAAAACTTCGTTTTTACAACATATTTTGTTATGTCTCGTGCTACAGGTAGAACATTCAAAATTCGCCGAAATACATCTTGTTCGTCTAAAAATGGGGTTTATATGGCCGCTGGTGTTGTGGAAAACACGGTATGGGATCTGCCATGTCTTGTAAACCTAAGCTAGCAAATTATGTCTCATATTGAGAAAAAGCTGTCAACATGCAGAAGAGTTAAATATTTCGTGTAGGGCTGCCATGATGACACGCTTTTAAACCTGGGATTTTATATTGTGAATGCTGTAAATAGTACTGAGTTGTTAAATAGAAACGATGTTGATGATATTTTACTTGAGAAGAAACGATTTTGGATTAGAATTTTTGTAACTCAGCACAAAGGATTGAACGGATCACATGACTGGAAGCGAAAAAAAACCGCACTGAACGAAAAAAATTTAGGTTTTGCTTTGTGCAATAATTGGCTTCCTTTTTTTTCTTTTCTTTTCTTTTGGGAGCTGTCACGTACTTACCAGTAGTGTTGTATTACCTTTTTGTTAGTAATGCTTGGTCTCTAATGATTCTAACCGCCTAGGTATTTGGTAGTTTGTATTTTATGTTGATACCAAATGGTTTTTTTTGCTAACAGTAAATCTGGTTTGATAAAGTGGTGTGCCACGAAATTCACGTTTTAATAAATGTTTTACTTTAAATCAAACTTTGTTGATAGTTTTACACATGTTGCTATTTATGTATAATTTGGAGTAACTGGGAGGAATTCACTTATTTGTGTTCATATATATATATATATATATATATATATATATATATATATATATATATATATATATATATATATATATATAGTATGAGTACTAAGCTCATAGCCTTAATTTTTAAAGGGCAAAATTAAACAAAAACAACGAGACACTAACACAAACAGGACATGGACAAAACGATGACAATATAATGGCAAAATTAAACAAAAACAACGAGACACTAACACAAACAGGACATGGACAAAACGATGACAATAATAAAAATGAAACGAGGAATAGGGAATTAGAGTACAGAAATGTAGAAAAAATAGTGAAAAGAGGTGACCACTGCAAACAGGGTGACCACTATGCCTATAAAATAGGAAAAATACTGTTTTTTACATCCGTGAAAAGTGTTTGTACCGAAGCATTAAATGATAAAGGAAGGCAATATAAGGATAAAAGCGTGATTCCCCTAAACATTAGGGGTCTGAGGTGTGAGAGATGATAAATACAATCGTGTAACTGGGTGCTAGAGATGGGAGTCAAGTAAAACTGACATGTGATTTTCATGCCATAACAACACTCAATACAATTAACTTTGGAAACTGACTAGCTTGCACCTTTACAATTACTTCTTAAATGGAATATATATGTATAAAATGACAGTATGTATTTCCTTTAATTTGTTTAAAGCAATAACAGCAGTTATTCCTATGATATTTACATAGGTGAAGGGATAAACAAGTTTTGGCAAACAACAATTAAGGTTTTGACAAAAACAGTACTACGAGCAACATAATGGAGGTCCAAGCAACGACCTTGTTTGAAAAACCCGACGACGTAGCTTGACGTGCTGCAATTAGTTATAAAATATTTTATCTTACAAATAAAAGGTATTTATCATTTCTTTTAACGGTCACTTAAGTACAAAAGACCAGTCAGTGTCGGAACTAATTCTATTTTGGACCTAAGATTAAAAATTTTTCAGTATCATACATGTCACTAGTACCAACTGAACAATGAACATTGATCAAATAAATATTTTCTTTTTTTTATGTGTGTGTTTTTTTTGTGTGTGTAGGTTCCATTTTCTATCATTCAGTTTACATGTTGGGAATACTTCAAGGTAATGTCAACTTCCCTACGTTTGGTTAAAATGTTTAAAAGCTGTTACCCTGTTCCTTTGTATTGACAGTTTCGGTTAGATATCATAATTAATTCTTTTCACAGTGATATATTTGGTTTGAAATCTTATACCAAAATGGCTGTAATTCTTTAGGCATGTCATGCACACCTGCCTTCTTGATATGGAAATTGATTTCCGGTATTAAAATCTCTTTCACCGCAGAAAAGTGGATACAGATGAGATTTTCTAAATAGCTACTTAAGAGTAACCCTGAGCCTGTAGAAACCAAAGAAACTTGACATCAGCCATCATGCCCTTTGCCAACCCATTTGACAAAGAAGGTGTTTTTCGAAACCTCTTCTATTTTTACTCTTCCTTAAAAGGATCCGAAATTATTTTCTTACTTTTTCTAAACAGAAATGATAGACCTTTCTTTATCATCTATTGAATTGTTTCGTTCCCCGTCACATTTATTGAACCAATATTTACAATACATATGCCAACTCTAGTATGTCTTCAGACTTCTTGTGACTAAGAGTAGAAAAGTTGTGCAAGAGTTAATGGACTCAGGTGTCACCTGTATTTCCCTTGGCTATATTCAATTGCCGATAGGGACGTCGGTCTGAAGTGTTTATTCTAAATAAGGAGTCATAATAATAACATTTGTTGCTATGCTACAAGAAGAAAAAAAGTTTTCTTTGTAACTTAGATATAATAATTGATATAACAGAGTACGTATAGAATCCTGAAGCCCGATGTTTTATTGGCTGTGCAGAGTAGTCAATTTTTGGTGATTCCTTTGTTGCGTTGAAATTGCCTTACTATTCATTTCATTGTATGTAATTTCCTTTAGATAAAACTTGAAGAATATCAGATGTCCAAAGTACAACCATGGCAATCAGCCCTTGTTGGATCCATCTCAGGAGCAATTGCAGGGGGTCTTACAACCCCTTTGGATGTCGTAAAATCTAGGGTGATGCTTGCTGAGGTGAGGATCGTATGAACCGTTGCCAGAAATTGCCAGAAATATCAGCATTTTAGGCAATTTTAATTTTTTTTTATGTATCGACAACATTTTTATTGAATTATGCTGGTAACATCGTTTTAAATTCGTCTATGTTAATTCCAACCTCTTGCTGAAATAGAATAGGATTGTATCATTTTGTGACGAGTTGACTTGAAGCGCCCATCGAAAAACGTCATGTGGATTAGTATAATGAAGGCATTATTTGATTAAGGAATCCCGGGAACAAACCACTGAGACTCAAATGTGTAAGTATAGAGGATTAACCTTAGAGCCCAAAACTATCGCTGGAGAAACTAGTGGAGGTTCAAAATAATGTCTGGATATGGTTTGCGAAATGTTAACTCGCTGACAGGAAGGGGAAAGGTGATCGTGGAAGATCTCTAGAGAAAAAGGGTAGAAGTGGTGTTTTTTTGAGAAACTAAGTGGAAAGCCAAAAGTATTATGAGTTCAGAAATAGGTATAAGCTGCTTTACAGGGAAGAGATAAGGGATGTAATTTTGGACTCATGTTCCATAAAAAATGTAAAGAAAAGGTAGTCCAAACTCTAGAGAATATCAGATGTTTTTTTGAGAGTGAGAACAGTATGTGACCTTCTTTGTGTTTTCACGATCAAAACACTACAACTGTTGTACACACAAGAAAGCAAGATGCTGTTAGATAAAGGCTTAAAGAGATGTTCAGAAGTTTTTACACAGAATAAGAGATGATAGTCGGCGGTGAGCTAAAGGCCTCACAAGAGAGAGGAAGAAAATGGCGATGAAAAGTCTCCTGAGGGATAGAGATGTTAATTTATAAATAACAAGGACAAAGTACTTCATGAGGTAGTAAAGATCCTTATGCTTTTTATAACTTTAACAATATTTCAGATAAGTGACCAAATCACCTGTAGGAAGGGACCATACTGCCTATTTCTTACATCCCCAAATGAAAGAAACACAAAGAAGCTGCAAGAAGCAAAACTGACAAGTGGCGAGGCCATAGCGTAGCAACAAAGACCGCAGAGGAAAGAAACAATTACAAAAGGCCAAGGTTTAAAAGTTAAAAGAGGAAAGAAGGTAAAATATGGAGAACTGATGGCCAGCGAAATGAACAACTTCGAAGCAGACATAGTGAAATAGTTCTGAAAGAAGATCAAGGAGAGGTTGCCGTGAGCAGTAACTGAAAAATGGTGAAAGCCCATAAGAGTAAGTAATACCAAGAGACATTGTGAAAGGATGATACCTAGGAAACCATCAACATTAAAAGGATTGGTAAGAAACCAAAGCGGCTAGGTCAAGCCCGATACAAGAAAGCCAAGGAAAAAGCAAAGAAGAGATGTTGCAAAAACAAGAGATTGGACACAAGTAGACCAATACGATAAGCTTGACACCGAAGAAGTAAAGATGACAGTCCATCGAGTGGCCAGGGCAAGGCAGCATAAGAGAGAAGGTAATCAGGAACAGGACCCATTTATCGACATGAGGACTTACCAATAGCACACCACGTCACCGGGCCTAAAATCACAACCAGTTTTTCCTATGCACTGTAGTTTAAGTCAAAAGTTCTAATTATCATCATTAAATTTTTTTATTTGGATACATTACATTCTCTTGACTTTAGAGGCCTTGAGTTTTACTTTACAAAGAAACCAACAAAATCAGTCAAGTATACCACATACTTTGGTTGTTATTACTCATCTAGCCCATTTTTCAAGCCACATATTTTTACCCCATTCAGTACTTACTTTTTGCTCAAAGTTTCCTTTAACATATTGCATAACCCGCATTTCATTAGCTTTTCGATTCTTGCTACCAACATCATTCCTGTCACACATGCCTGTACACACATACCACACACACATAAACTTTTCGTTGTTATATTAGGGCATTGGACATTATATAAAATTTTAGTTAACAGAAAGAAGAACTCCTGTTTATAAAACCATTCATTTTTTGTTGCATATCTTCTTTTAGGTTGCCAATTAAATCTGGTTTAACGATACCTTTTTTTTTAACAAGAGATGTTTATTGAAGAATTAAGCCCCTTTTTAGAGGTTCAACTCCTAACTATCTTTCCGTGCCTTCTATTTTTCCTATTTTACAAAGTAGACTAATGTTTGCCATTATACGGAATTGGTCCCTTCTGCTCATTTTTCTCTGTTTTATGTGCTATTTTCCACATTTCTGTTTTCTAGAAAAATGCGCATATTTTGAAAACAAATATGTTTGGAGCAATGATCGATATCGCAAAAATTGATGGTCTCAGAGGGTATGTTTCTTTCAAGGTCCAATACTAGATATCGACTATTAGTAGTCAATAAACTTTTAATCGAATTGCGGTTAGAAAAGTCTCCATTTATCTTGCACTCCCAAAGATTGGGATTTTTTCAAAGGTTAACAACCAGATGTTATAGCGATGAAATGTTGAATTAGATTTAATTTGTATGTCTACTTCGTGTTTGGGATTAAACGAAATCAGTAAGCTGGATCACACATAATGCCTTTGCTTGCTTTTCTTCTACTTTGGAAGATATCCATCCCAACCCAATTGTTTTCCTTGGCCGCCATTTCTATTTACATTTGGGTCTTTTTATTTTATTTTGGCGCCCGGAACAAAACAAACCTTCGTTTGTTTTTATCACTATGAAGAACCAGCGAAGTACCGTTGTTTGTACTACGTTTAAAGGAATTATTGAGTTTTTTAGAGTAATAAAATTTGTAGTTAAAGAGGAATCTGGTAATATTAGCTTGAATGTTCTTGGATTTTTTAATGATGCTTAAAGTAATCAAAGTAATCAAAATTGAAGAATATTTTACACCTACAAACTACCGCCGTGAACCTGTGGTTTATAGGGTCGTGCAATCTGAGAGACCATACATTTATGACATCGGTAAAAGGTGAGGGCAAGAGTTAGAAGTTTAGATTCCTTTAGACGTTATGAAAGGGGTGAATTGCTGCAACTCCTCCCACATTTTTTACCCAAAATTACCCAAAAATAAGCAAGGGAAGGAGATGGATTTTTTTTATCAAAAGTAAACGAAGTCTCTCTAAAAGCTCCCGTACGTTTGTTGCTGGTAAATCTTATGTCGACTACTGCACAAATTGCTTGATAACCAATATATCTCTTCCTATCACATTCCACGTCATTAACACATAATTTCCTTTAAATAGTTTCTAGTTATCTTACCCTGAACATCAGTTTAATGACGAGCTGGGTTTTTTTCTCCAACATCAGTCACGTGCGATTAAAGAAATTAACAAATCCCGATACTTGTTTAAGCTGCGTCATTCAAGAGGAAGAAACAGGTCAAAAAGTTTAGACCAATGACCCATGGAAAGTTTATTTGGCAACATTAGCTTGCAAGTTGTACTTTATTGTGTATTGATATCTTGTGTGACATGCCTGTAGGTGTGGATAAAAAATTGACAGTACTAAACGTTACAGAACACTAATAGCTGCTTACAAGAAGACAAATCAAACAATGGGAACAAAGCAAGTAATCTAAGTGTTGTACAAAAGTTTTGAATTCGACTTAAAACGCCGGGAGAGGAATATGACAGACGTACTGAAACTAAAAGAAGCAGCAAAAAAAAATGAGGAAAGAAAATTAGAATGATGGTCAGATGTAAAAGGAGCAGGTTCCACAAAAGCTAACTTGTGTAATCTTCAGTATCTTAAATCACAGCACCACCCACGCCGTCTTTGTTACATCCAATGCGTCATCAATCTGGGACCCTCTTAAATCCCACTATCTCACAAGAAACGGATTTACGTAACATCTGTTTCCTAAATAAGTGAGCTCGAATCCAATATTTTTTTGTTCAGTCATTAAAATCCTTGTGCTTTGCAACAGCTGAACACATCAAGTAAGTGAACTTGGCACGATTTAGCCAAAGCAAAGCTGTGGTGCTTAATTTCGGATCACGAAAATCAAAAGAAAAGTCGTGCGGAAATAAGAGTATTCCAACTGGCTGTTGAAAACGAATCAAATTCAGAAAACTATTCAAGTTTGTTCAGAGCTTTGCAGGTCGACCTCCAGTTAAAGACACGTATACAAACTTAAGTAAAAGATTCGTAGTACCAAACTCGAATAAAGACCTTCATTAAGTAATTGTAGAGTTATTAATGGCAGATGCTTCGGTCGTAATGTGACGGCGTACTTAAGTTCTGAATGGCACCAAAACGTTAGACGATCTTCCTTGAGGTTTGTCGACAGAACGTTGTGTGCTAAATCACTCTATTCTCTTTGAACTCCAAGGAGTTATCAATGCAGACCGAAAGGGAGAAGTACAAACGCTTCCAAATTCAGTTAAATACAAAATAGCTTACGCAATCGTCACATGGATCCAGTTGTTTTATTCTACCAAAACGTTTGTTGGCACCTCCTGTAATGCATCTTTTATTTGAGATCCGCCTGCCAGACCACTTTTTTCACAACTACGAAACACAATTACTCTACCGTAGTATACGCTGGTCCTGAAATTCATTCTCCCTTTGCACAAGAAGATTCTAAAAGTTTTTACTCCTGACCTACGTAAGTAGTTGTTCAAAGTGGGAAGGACAATTCCTCCATTCGGTTAGTATAAAGATAACATTTATTACAAAACAACGCAAAGGAAACAGTTTCTTAAATTTTCGTCATTACAATAAAGTTGTACTCCACATAACATTACACCGTACTCAATCATTTTACAACTAACAACTCGATCAATTTTTACGCACTAAATATCAAGAGTCTGAACAAAGAATATAAGAATTTAAGAATACTTGAAGTAATTGTTTTGTATGAACTTTTATTGGCACCTCTTTAAAATTATCAAAATACCCTAAACACTTGTTCTGCATGAACTTTTGTCCTGTAGTTCTAACAGTTACAAAAGCGCTTGACGTTTCCATACGACATTTTAAGGAGAATAACATTTGGTATTTGCATCCACACTCGCGCGTTGTGTTAGCATACAATTAAATGGAAAGAAGAATGCCACTTCTTCGAAAGGCACTGCCTGGCAATGTTCATCATGACAGCTTAGATGCTGGTTTTGATAGGATTGTCGATTTACTAATTCATGAAAAAATTACTTTGCCCTTCCATACGCCAGTTAACTGCTTTATCTTTGAAGAGGAAGGTAACCAATCGAGTTTAAGATAAAGTCTAACAAGGAAGGAGAGGGTGAAAATTTTGATTTTTAAACAACATAAGTGTATGGTCCCTTATTGTAATTATAAATTGCGTGCCTTAACTAGTTGTATCTATAGATACTAACCTGGCTTTGTTGACTAAACTCATTCATGAACATCTACATATATAAATGCATACTAATATATATATACATTCATGCTTACATACATACATACGTACGTACGTACATACATGCCTGCATACTTGAACAGTACAGATGAAGGTATTTGTGTATCAGTCATTGTTACTTAGTGTATCTTAAATTCTTTAAGTAAATTGCAATTTTTTAAACTCTCGCAGATTGTTTGCTGGAATCCTACCAAGGATGGCATGGCTTTCAGTTGGAGGCTTGGTGTTTCTTGGGTCATATGATAAAGTGAAACATGTGCTTATATCACTCCCAGCACTATCGCCGACCGAAGTCATCAAATAGATTATTTTGCTTGAGTGCACACATTCTATAAGGATTCCACAGATTCAGACTTACCTCTTGGAGCTTCCTTTCGGTGTCACTTGACTGATGCATCGGAGATCGGAATCTATTATGCAAGACGAGATAAAAATAATACATTTGCTCACCAGAAAGCTTCAGTTTAAACCACTTGGCTTAAGCAAAGAAAATCATAACAATGTGCTCTGAAATCCTTTAAAGTTACTGTTATGGCATTTTGAGTAACAGAAGTTAATGAACTAGCTTGAAAACGGTAAAGTTTGACCTTCCAGACAATTTGCCTCAAAGATGTTTTATCTCTTTTTACACCACCATTCTAGCTGCCCTGGATGCAATCTATGAAAGACCTATGATGTAAATTTAATTATTGTGGACATAAAACACGCAGTTAGTCCCAGTGCACCTACTAGCTTCGAAACGATGTTTAACCAAGAGAGAGAAAGACGTAAGGACTTATGGTCAACCTGATCTAGAACTGAAACTTCGGTTTTGTTGACACAGCTGTTTTATTGTCATATTTTAAAAGCAGTCAGTATTTTTTAAAGTGATGGTAGTTTTCAGTGTTTAGAATCAAAATAATTTATCATGGAATTGTATCATTTAAATTAGAATTATGGTTTAATACCCAAATTACTATTTATATTTTTTTATTATGTTTGGAAAGCTCAGGCACATCTTTAAACGGAATTAAACCAAAAGTATAAGTCATATTCAATTGGCAAAGGTGTATTTGATCATTCTTCCCTGTTAACATGGCAATAACAAATATCCAGTCTGATTTCAATGCTGCAGTACCAGGCTTGGTACTGGCTCTAAGATATATTTCTATGTATTGTCAGCTTTCAGGCTAGGGATTGGGAGTGCTGTAGTCATGAGGTGTTTTCATAAAACAACAATCGCTTGAGCAATGTGCCTTTCCTCACTGGTTGTGAGGCGGCACTTGCAAGACTGAAGTGATGTTTCCATTTTTTTTTGTTATCTATTTTATCTCACTCTTGTGGCTACAGTACAGGTGACTACGTTCAACTTACCCAGCTTGTTGCTGGGCGCTGACTGTGGGTTTTCACCCATCCATCGTCAGATGATGTGTAACCACTCGATAATAATAATAATAATAATAATAATAATGAACTCATACGTAAAGAAATGCTTCATAATAATAATANTCGTAGGAAAGAGCCACTGACAAGTTTCTGTTGTAACCAATTATGTTGAAGGTGTTCCGTTGGACCCCGTTCACATCAGCGACGCTTTGGTTACTTCACATGACCATGAATCAATAATTTCAGTAGATCGTAAAATAGAGCAATTGGATATTCTGTGGTGAATTTCGTATTTCTTTCTTGCTTCCTTTTTCGAGACAATTCCATCCTTCTCCTACTGCATTCGAGCAGTCATACGAAGGTCCTGTAGTGTCGACCCTTAAAGTCATAGGATTGTCGATTTACTAATTCATGAAAAAATTACTTTGCCCTTCCATACGCCAGTTAACTGCTTTATCTTTGAAGAGGAAGGTAACCAATCGAGTTTAAGATAAAGTCTAACAAGGAAGGAGAGGGTGAAAATTTTGATTTTTAAACAACATAAGTGTATGGTCCCTTATTGTAATTATAAATTGCGTGCCTTAACTAGTTGTATCTATAGATACTAACCTGGCTTTGTTGACTAAACTCATTCATGAACATCTACATATATAAATGCATACTAATATATATATACATTCATGCTTACATACATACATACGTACGTACGTACATACATGCCTGCATACTTGAACAGTACAGATGAAGGTATTTGTGTATCAGTCATTGTTACTTAGTGTATCTTAAATTCTTTAAGTAAATTGCAATTTTTTAAACTCTCGCAGATTGTTTGCTGGAATCCTACCAAGGATGGCATGGCTTTCAGTTGGAGGCTTGGTGTTTCTTGGGTCATATGATAAAGTGAAACATGTGCTTATATCACTCCCAGCACTATCGCCGACCGAAGTCATCAAATAGATTATTTTGCTTGAGTGCACACATTCTATAAGGATTCCACAGATTCAGACTTACCTCTTGGAGCTTCCTTTCGGTGTCACTTGACTGATGCATCGGAGATCGGAATCTATTATGCAAGACGAGATAAAAATAATACATTTGCTCACCAGAAAGCTTCAGTTTAAACCACTTGGCTTAAGCAAAGAAAATCATAACAATGTGCTCTGAAATCCTTTAAAGTTACTGTTATGGCATTTTGAGTAACAGAAGTTAATGAACTAGCTTGAAAACGGTAAAGTTTGACCTTCCAGACAATTTGCCTCAAAGATGTTTTATCTCTTTTTACACCACCATTCTAGCTGCCCTGGATGCAATCTATGAAAGACCTATGATGTAAATTTAATTATTGTGGACATAAAACACGCAGTTAGTCCCAGTGCACCTACTAGCTTCGAAACGATGTTTAACCAAGAGAGAGAAAGACGTAAGGACTTATGGTCAACCTGATCTAGAACTGAAACTTCGGTTTTGTTGACACAGCTGTTTTATTGTCATATTTTAAAAGCAGTCAGTATTTTTTAAAGTGATGGTAGTTTTCAGTGTTTAGAATCAAAATAATTTATCATGGAATTGTATCATTTAAATTAGAATTATGGTTTAATACCCAAATTACTATTTATATTTTTTTATTATGTTTGGAAAGCTCAGGCACATCTTTAAACGGAATTAAACCAAAAGTATAAGTCATATTCAATTGGCAAAGGTGTATTTGATCATTCTTCCCTGTTAACATGGCAATAACAAATATCCAGTCTGATTTCAATGCTGCAGTACCAGGCTTGGTACTGGCTCTAAGATATATTTCTATGTATTGTCAGCTTTCAGGCTAGGGATTGGGAGTGCTGTAGTCATGAGGTGTTTTCATAAAACAACAATCGCTTGAGCAATGTGCCTTTCCTCACTGGTTGTGAGGCGGCACTTGCAAGACTGAAGTGATGTTTCCATTTTTTTTTGTTATCTATTTTATCTCACTCTTGTGGCTACAGTACAGGTGACTACGTTCAACTTACCCAGCTTGTTGCTGGGCGCTGACTGTGGGTTTTCACCCATCCATCGTCAGATGATGTGTAACCACTCGATAATAATAATAATAATAATAATAATAATGAACTCATACGTAAAGAAATGCTTCATAATAATAATAATAATAATAATAAAACCCAATAATAATAATAATGGAACCCAGGAGGAAAGGGAAATGATTCGGGAAATTCAAGAAATTTTAGCAAGTGGCGAGGGTGATTCATACTTCCCAGGGTTTAAAAATGTAGATGGGAAAAGGTTGTCAGAATTGACGGGAAAA
>RDPX01000042.1:2797711-2813285 GCA_003991215.1 Morbakka virulenta
AGGGGAACTTTTTGAACCAGTAATCTCTGACCCAGTCAGGTCCAGGGGCTTTCCAGTTTGCCATCTTTCTTATCCCTGCCTTAACACCTTGCAGAGACACCATAATGTCCTCTTGTTTCTCTACGTCTGCAAACTTTTCCCTTACATCACCCAACCAACTTGCTTTCTTGTCGTGTTCCTTTTCCTCGGACCAGATAATACTCCAGAACTCTCTCGCCTCGTCTGCATTAGGAACAGAGGATTCCATCTTATGTCCATTGCCATTAAGCTCCTTGTAGAGTTGACATTGATTGTTCTTGAAAAGGTAATAATAATAATAATAATAATAATAATAATAATAATAATAATAATAGTAATAATAGTAATAATAATAATAATAATAGATAGTATGCACTGGGTATTGACATTAAACTGCAGCCGGTTGTGGAGTTTCGATGTGGGCGAATGAGGGCATTCTTTCACCCTTAGCACCTGTAGGACCTGTCAGCCTACCCGGAGACTTCAAAGTACCGGATTGGAATCCGCCGGGGTTAAGTCTGCCTCATGGGTAGGGGGGCACTTTAGCCTTGGTTGGCAACCTCCCTAGTGATGGTGTCACAATAACAATTCCAGGGAAGGAAAACCTTACACAAACCAATCCTTATATTTCAATATGAGTGCTCAAAGAAACGTATCAAACAACGACGTGCAAGGGGCCGGAACTTTGTTTTGAAGGCTCCTCGTCCGGCAGGGGAAGATACGAGGCTTCTTATGGTCGAGCAGAGAAAATTTAGACCACATGGACAAAAGAGTGAAATAGGAATGTAATGGAATGTTTTTATAAAAGTAGCCCACATCGTAAAGGTTACAGAGTTAGTGATAAATAATTTTAAGCTTGAAAACGAAAATGCTGACAATACACCAACAGAAAATATTGAACAGAACCCTTGGGGAAAGCCACGAGATAACGTAAGTGACGATGAGATGGAAATTTTGAATATGCTAGAGGAAGAGCTCTCCAAAGAACAGCATGAGGCCCCTATAACCTCCGATTTTGTGATAGAAGGGAACTGAGAGACAACAGCTAGAGTAGATAAAGCTGCAGCATATTTAGGTTGCAATAACTTCACACAATGCAATGGTATTTTGAAGGCAGAAGGCTGTGTTGTAACGAGACTCCTTGGAAGTAACAAAAAAAACAGCTAAGAAAAATGTGCCATGGTGGAAGAGACGTCTAAATTATCAAATCCAGAATTCACGTTAGGATTTATCCAAGTTGGAACAGTTACGAAATAACGCAATAACTGATAATGAGACAAAGGATAGGCTATACGAAAAGTATTGTTTAAGAAAAAGCAATCTAAATGCTGTGATTGACGAAGTAAAACAAAGAGTAACTGCCAAGAAGGAAAAAATAAAATGATACGATAGTAGAATAGAGCAATTCCGACAGAACAGATTATTTCAAAATACTACAAAGAGACTTTGAAAAACTTGAGGTTGCTGACCAAGGCAATGATGAAGCGCTTGAGGCTGAAGCAGCAAGAACGTTTTGGCTGGAGATCTGGGAGAAAGAAGCTGCATACAACGAAAATGCCAAATGGATAAATAAAGTCGAAAAAAACGTTGCTGAAACTGAAAAACAGAAAATCCTGCGTCTCACAACGGAAATGTTGAGACAGCGAGCTGTTAAATTAGCAAACTGGAAGGCACCCGGACCAGGTGGCGTCGAAGGATACTGGATTTAAAACATAAGGACTTTGCACCCATTAATGGCAGCTATGTCCAGCGATGCAATTACCTTTCCACCGGTACTACTCCTGCATGGCTTACCAAAGGAAAAACTGTGCTTATCATGGAAGATAAAACCAATAACAACGATGCTGCAACGTATAGACCTCTTACTTGCTTAGCTCTTATGTGGAAGTTATTAACAAGGATGGTTTCAGAGGAAGTGTACAAACACCAAGATGAAAACAGGTTATTCCCTGAAGGACAGAAAGGTTGTAAAAAAGGCTCAAGGGGAACTGAAGACCAGCTACTAATTGATAAATCCATAATAAAGAGGTCCAAGCGGAGGAAAGTTTGGCTGGATTATGGGATAGATTGACTACAAAAAGGCATTCGATATGGCCCCCACACTCTTAGATTATACGATGCCTACAACTATTTAAAGTAGCGGACAATGTAATAAGCCTGATAAAAAATAGCATGACTAAATGGGAGACAGAACTAACATCAGGAGGTCAAACGTTAGGAAAAGTGAAAATAAATAGAGGCATTTTTCAGGGTGATAGCCTCTCCCTTCTTCTTTTTGTAATTGACTTAATACCATTATCTTTCATCCTTCGCTCCTTCAAGGTCGGTTTGAGTTCTCCAAATCAAGTAACCCTTTTAATCATTTTTCATGGATGATCTAAAGCTAGTTGGTAAGATAGAAAAACAATTTGAAAGTCTATTGAATACTGCCAGAATTTTTAATAGTGACATCAGAATGGAATTCGGTAGAAGCAAATGCGGAATCCTAATCATGAAAAAAAGGAAGCATGTTAGAAGTAAAGGGATAGAAATGCCTACTGGAGAAAGAATGAAAGAAATAGATCTTGATAATGAATACAAATACCTCGGTGTACTTGAAGCAGATAACATAAAAGACAATACAATGAAAGAAGGAATAAAGACGGAATATCTTAGAAGGCTAAGAAAAATCTTAAAATCAAACCTAAACAGTAAAAGCACTGTAATTGTTATTAACGCTAGGGCAATATCCATTACAAGATATAGCGCGGAAATTATAGAATGGAGAGTTAATGACTTAAAAGAACTAGACAGGAAAACCCGGAAAATGCTGAAAACTTATAGTATGTTTCACAAGAAGGGGGATGCAAATCGTCTTTATCAGAAAAGGTCGGAAGGGGGCGCAGGTCTTATAAGTGAAGAAGACTGTGTAATGATGGAGCAAAACTGCTTGCATAAACATTTGCAAGAGAGCGAGGAACCAATGTTGGTAGAGGTTAGGAAGGAGAAGATTATAGGTAAAGGGGCGAATAAAGTTACAATTCTAGAAAGGAGAAAAAACACCTTCTATCAAAAACAAATACTCAGCGTCTTCCACACCAACACCAGTTTCAAAGACCCACATAGTTGGGATTGGTTAAAAACTGGTGATCTGAAGAAGGCCACAGAAGGTACTCTGATGGCAGCTCAAGAGCAAGCCATCAGAACCGAGTCAATCAAACATCATATTTACAAGGATGGTACTTCCCCTATGTGTCGACTGTGTGGTGACCGTGAGGATACAGTTGCCCACTTGATATCAGAATGTAGAACTCTGGCCCAGAAACAATACAAAAACTGGAGGCACAATAAAATCGCACATGTTCTACATTGGCATACGTGTAAAGACCACAACATTGAACATTCAAAAAATTGGTATGATCACGATCCAGAGGATGTAATTGAAAATGAAAAAGTGAAAATACTCTGGGACATGAAAATCTAGAGTGATAAGGTTTTGGAGCATTCGAAGGCTGACATAGTTATTTTTGATAAAGAAAATAGGAAATGTGCGATAGTTGATGTAGCTTGCCCCTTTGATACCAGCGTCATCGAAAAAGGGAGAGAAAAAATCAACAAATACCTTAAGTGGGAATTAAAACGAATTTTGGATTGTAGGGAAGTACAAGTGGTTTCCATTATCATCGGAGCATTGGGTACTATATCTAAGGATTTCCACGATTGGCCAGGAAAAGTTTGCCCTGATTCTCCTTTTGGAACTTTACAGAAGGCTTGCTTGTTGAGAACAGCAAGGACTCTGCGCTTTGCACT
This sequence comes from Morbakka virulenta, assembly GCA_003991215.1. NCBI lineage: Eukaryota > Metazoa > Cnidaria > Cubozoa > Carybdeida > Carukiidae > Morbakka > Morbakka virulenta. The sequence continues at coordinate 2,801,519 of RDPX01000042.1, forward strand.
GAACATCTAAGGTTGTGAGTCGCAATTTGATGTTCAGTTAACATCTTTCAGTTTGTAAACCGAGCTTAAAAACCAAATAACAAAAAGCATTAATAGTAATAATAATAATATGCCCTGGGTATGACGATAAACTGAATCCGGTTGTCTCGACGTGGGCGAATGAGGTTACCCGACTACTTCCTGTTCATCCTTTGGCAAGGTGTAGCACCTGGTAACCCACTCCGAGACCTTAATATCGGGTTTACGTAGGGCGGCGGTAAGTTTGTGTCGTGGGCAAGGGATGCTCTTAAGCCTTGGTTGGTAAACCTGATTAATGATGGTGTCATGATTAAAACACACATGAAGGAAAACCTGGATAACCAATCACCCTTTGTTTATGGAAAATAATCAGAAAAAATAATCCTGCATCTCTCATCGCCCGGTTAAACAAGGAGCGCGTTCCTCAGTGATGGACCAGACGTGGATCAAAAAATTTACTTATGGGGCCAATTCTTCCAACCCCCAGACTCTAGAGGCTTTCCGTAATGAGAATTATACTTAAATAGATCCTCTAGATTCCAAAGTTATAAACCAAATAACGGAAGGAAAAAAGTGGACACAAGAGAAATACAAACTACTCGTGAAACCTTATTACCAGACACCCAAGCAACCATCTAATGAGAGTAGCACAAGCCGTACCTACCAGGTATAGAGAAGGGTGGATTTTGACAACAGAGTTAACATAGACACGACTACGCTAGCAAATGTAAGGAGAGACATTAAAAAATGAAAGATTAACAGTAACTGAACTAGGAAGAATAAAAACAGACATTAAGAGAAAGCAGCAAATACCAGACACTGCAGAAAACGAGACCAGTGCTAGCACAGATAACATAACAAGATGAGACGATAAGATGACATGTAATAATGAAGGAAACGATACGCACTTGACTCTATCAGAAGAAGGGAAAAATATTAGACATGAAACAACAAATACTAGATAAATGGGAGGAAATTATATTCGTAGAAAGAAAGAGATGCTATCAAACATCAACAAAGACTGAAAGGCTAAAGAATTGATAAAAAATCAAATAAAGCTCTGTTAATAATAAAAGAACAACGTCATGAGCCATTAGATGTAACAGAAATAAATGAACTGATGTACTCAACTGCTGCAGTTAGAACTGAAAGCAAAGGTGTCAGATTTGAAAAAACAAAGAAAATAAAAGGAAAAAACAACCTGCGTGGAAAGAAAGAATTGAAAAGGAAATTACTAGCATAAGAGCCGATTCATCGATTCTCACAGTGTTAACGAAAGGTAAAGGAATTAGTGAACGTAAAAAGGAGAAAAATCATGAGAAGATACACTATTAAGAATGAGGAAGGCATCTGTGCAGAGAAAGAGAAGTTAAAGGAGAAGATAGAGGCAAGATTCAAAGAATAAAAAGATTTCAGAAAAGGAGTAAACAGTTTCATCAAATTAGAATGTTTAAGTCTCAAAGTACTGTACCAAGGACTAGGGAAAAAACAATGGAAATTAATAAGCTGCCACATTTAGACGACAACAGGGTGGGTGAATGGGTACGAACTCAAGAAGAAATGCATGAAAATTCAACAGAACAAGAATGGACATAACTAGGGATGAAGTTACAGCAGCACTTCGAAAGTCAAGTAACTGGAAATACTCTGGCGTAGACAAAATACAGAATTTTTGGTTGAAGTATTGGGAATCCCTACACGACGATCCAGAAAGTGTTACAGTGAGATAGTGAAAGAGTCCGAGAAAAACACTACATGGTTAATACAATGAATAACATACGTATTGCCTAAAATACAGGAACAACTAATCCAAAGAACTATAGACCAGTCTCATGCCCACTAACCACGTACAGAATATTAATATTGAGTAGAACAGACGAAACTTTCAGCCACTTAGAAGAAAACAATTTACTACCAGCTGAACACAAAGGATGTAGGAGAGGTTCGTATTGTTGCCAGACCAACGTCTTATAAACAGAATGATTCTCGAAGATTGTAAGGATAACAGAAAGAATTTGAGTACTGCTTGGACAGACTACAGAAAAACCTTTGATGTTGTTTCTCATATTTGAATTATTAAAGCAATGCGTCCATATAGTTTCACCAGATCTGATAAACTTCATCACACATGGCATGAATACCTAGCATGAATTCATGCCAAATAACAATAATACTTAATTTATCCTCAGGCTTCATAATAATAAATTCTATTAGAATTAAAAATAGAATATTTCTAGGGAACTCATTATCTCCTCTCCTATTCTGCCTATCTCTTGTTCCTTTCAGCAATCTACTAACAGAGAATTGGGATTTACAAGGTTGTGGTTAAATTACTTATTCTACATGAATAACCAGAAACTGTAATATAAGAATGATAATCATTTAGAAGGACTTTTCAGCACAGTAAAGTATTTAGTAACGACATTAAAATCCAATTTAAATTGGACAAATGTACCAAAGCATCCTTAAAAGGAGAAAACTGACAAATACATCAAGCCTAAAGCTAGGTGCTTCACAAATTATTCAAGAACTGGAGGGAGAAGCCACATTTAAATATTTAGGTATAGAGGAAGGCGATGGTATCAAAGAGACAAGGATGAAAGGAAAGGTCAGAAAAAAATACTGTTAAGAATTAAAATGATCCTGAAAAGTGAGCTGAATTCATCCAATAAAATCACTTCCATTAACACTTTGGCAATCCCAGTGTCAATATATAGCTTCAATGTAATTAAATAGCAGATGAAAGAAATCAGAAAAATGGACGCCAAGACAAGAAAGATAGTGGCAATGCACAGGATAAATCACCCGACAGAATATGGTAAAAGGATATATCTAGCAAGAAAAGGAAGGAGGTAGAGGGCGGATTCAATTGGAATGTACTTGCAAAACAAGCACTTTAGGTTCAGAAGCGTACCTGAAAGAAACAAAAGACAAGCTACTGAAACAAGTCTACAAACATGAAAGCGACAAGACGTTTTTTTTCGTTCTAAAAAGAAGCTAGTAAGTTTCAAAAGGAAAAGGATAGTACTAAAAAAACAAAAGCCATGCCAATTACAAAGAAAGTGAAATCCACCCCCCTCAAAAAAAAATACCCAGTAAAGAAACAGATTATGATGAACATGAAAGGGAGATGGAAAGAGAAACCACTATATGGACAATACCCATAGAGAATTGGAAGAGCAGATGTTGAAAAAGAATTGACATATAAATGGTTGAAAATCTCAGGATTAAAAGTAGAGACAGAGTTTGGTGATAGCTGTACAGGATCCAATTTACCAATACGATACTATCAGCACACAATTATCAAAAATGGAACCCACCCGAAATGTAGACTATGCCATGAATTTGACGAAAGTTTGGAGCACATTATATCAGGCTGTCCTGTCCTAGCACAAAAAGGAATATTTTGAAAGACATGATAAGGCACTCGCTTATATCCAGCCGAATATTTGTAAATACTACCAGATTCAAGTCACTAATAAATGATATGAACATAAAGTATTGTGGGATATGACTATTAATACAAGCAAAAAAATCAAATAGGCCGGATATCGTAATCAAAAATAAATCAAAGAGTTTGTGTACTTTATTTTATATGTCTGTACCATCTGTACCACACTAAAACGACTGTCATTCCAGTTTTAATAGGAGCTCTTGGGCTTGTTACAAAAGGAAAAAACGGTATGTTGAATACATGGTAATATCATAACTCAGGAACTGCAGAAAACTGTGCTTCTTTGAATTGCACATTTTCTTTGGTTCTTCGCAGTTTACAATGTTGGTTATCTTTACTCCCTTCACTAGCCTTTCATTTGACATCTTTACATAACAAGTCAAGTTGTTTTCCTCTGTCCTAGCACACATTTCAACACTTATTAAACCTCGTGCTCCATGCATTGTCATGACTTTTCTGGTCATTCAATCCATTGCTGTTAGTCCTTCTTTCTTCCAGTCTAACACTCCAAAATTCAAAACCGCAGCTGCCCACGTATTTATAGCCAAGATCTTATTCTTTCCATTTAACTTTGACTTCAACACATTCTTCGTTTGTACTCTGTTGCAAATACATCTTTCATTTTCTTTTCTTTCACCTTATCATACTCTAGAATGCCAAGGTACTTGTAGCCAGTATAATCTATTTCCTTCATTATTTGCCTATCTCGCAAACTTACTCTTTCAGATGATACAACTTTACCTCTCTTTAGCAATAGCATTACACATTTCGTAATGTCAAATTCCATTCCTATGTCTTCGCTGACAGTATACACAGTCTCTACAAGAGTTTCTATCTGCTCGTATGTTTTACCATATAACTTTAAATCACCCATATAGAGAAGATGGTTTGTCTTTACTTCCTTTGCTCCCCAAACATGCCCTGCTTTTACTTTCCTCAGAACCATTGACAATGGTATCATGCATAAAACAAATAGCAATGGTGAAAGACTATCTCCTTGAACAATACCCCAGTTAATCTTGACCTTATCTATTATATGCCCACATGAATTTAGTTGTGTTTTCCAGCTTTGCTTACTATGCTTCAAAAAGTATCTCACACTGTTGGCAATCCCAAAAATCTCCAAGCATTCAAGAACCCAGCTACCCATCTACAGAAGAAAGTGTTCTGCACTCATCAAGAGGGCATACCTGGATGCCTTGTCATGGGAGGCAAAGAAAACAGCCAGACAGAATAAACTGAGGACAATATACAATATTACCAAAAACATATGCAACAAGTATATGAGTAAGTATACAACAAACAATGCAACTACTATAAAAGACAAGACTGACTGACGAAGAAAAGAGAACAGGTGCAGAGATGGTTAGAACACTTCAGGGAAATACTGAACAGGCCACCACGAGAGGTACATCCTGCATTCAACCAGCATCTGGACGTCAATGTACGTATCTCCTCCAAAGCAGAAACTATTTCTCTTATCAAATCCTTGAAGAACGGAAAGGCATCTGGGCTGGATAAATGTAGTGATGAGCTATTCAAAGTTGACCCCGTACTTGCAGCAAACATCTTAGAACCCCTGTTTTCAGCTATACAGGAACACAAGATTAAAAGAGACGACTGGACCCGAGCCAATAAAATTCCAAAGAAAGGCGCCTTGACTGACTGTTATAGCTGGAGAGGTATCACCTTACTCTCAGTTTCTAGTAAAGTTCTTGCAAAGATCATTATACACAGGCTAACGGACGATTTTGATGACTTACTTCGGCAAAAGGAGGGGGTTGCTGACGAGCCAGGAGTTGCATAGACCAGATCTTTGCGCTTTGAAATATTTCCGAACAGTGTATGGAATGGCAGACAAAATCGGAGGTCAATTTCATTGATTTTGAAAAGGTTTTTAATACTTTACACAGGGAGAATCTGTGGCGTATATTATGGCATTTCGGTATCCTTCAAAAAATTGTTTCTGTAATCAAGAGCTTTTACTACATTTTATCTTGCTGTATTGGAGACCGCACATTATTCTTTGAGGATAAGGTAGGTGTGAGGCATGGTCGTGCAATGCCTGCTCTCCATTTTTATCTGAACATCAACTTGATAATGAGACAGAAGACAGGACAAAAGAATGGAATAAGGTGGACCTAGAGGACTTGGATTTCGCTGCTAACTTTGCCCTATGCAGAACAAAACTGACCAACTTTACAAGTATGGGCAGAAACGTGACCTCAAGATCAGGCAGAAGAGAAAAGCAGTCATGACTCCTACTTAAACAATCCAATACACTTATGATTAATAGCCATGAAAGTAACAACACAGCTTCCTTTACCTCTTTTGACAGTATAATTCAAAGCAATGGCATTTAAAACTGACCTAAGAAGGCAAGAGTAACCTTCATACGGTGAAATATCTTTGAAGATCGGCATAGTAAAGCAGAAACAAAGACGTTCTGTGTGCTGTCAACCTCAATTTATGGCTAGGGGTGCTGGTGAATGTTAGACGGTGACATGGCAAGGCTATCAGTGTTTCACAGTGGCCAAAAACAATTTCCAATAAAGAGCGTCTCCGACTGTCGGCTTTAGGATATGGAGACAACTATGAAAAGGCAAAGATGGAGGTGGATTAGACATGTACTTACAAGGAAGCCAGTCATTTCCCACTGTTTTTTTATGTACTTCCCAATGTTTTTTCAGTTTATTTTCCAATGTTTTCTTCATTTATTTCTCACCTTTTGCTATTTATTTCCTAATTTTTTCCTTTATTTCCTATTGTTTTCTCCACTTATTTCCGATGTGTTTTCTATTTAGTTCCCATTCGGAACTATAAAATTCTGCTCAAGGTGGAATTCGCTAGCTCTATCGGTAGAATGAAATTAAGTCACTCACAAAGTGAAAACCAACATAAACTTATTCAATCATATATCTATTTTTCTGTTTCTAGCAGTTAATACATTTCATCTTATCTGAGATTAGCTGACTTTGTTCAACTCACAATTACAGGATATTGCTGCTAAATGCCATAGGAAAATAAATGAGTTGCTACAAAGACATGTCTAGTCAGATTCTTAAAGTCAGAATACACTATATTCATTTAAAAACTAAAAATTATTATTGAATTCTCTACATTTGATTCAAAATCCTTAATTTGCTTCCTGAAACCCGTTTCTTAGGTATTTCCAATAATACAGTGATGTAGATATACTACAAATTGTGAATCTAAGAGGGAGAAGGATCTTACCTCACAAAGTTCTCCACACAACAAACTTTCCTTATGATAAATTTTCTTAATATTTGACTGCTACTAATATATTATTTTTGGACATGTGTTCTTACTGGTCCTTTTTAATATTTTTTTCTCCTCTTAAAAATAATATGTAAGAAAAGGACTTGAAATTCTATAAATTTAAAAAAACCTCTTATCCAAATCATTTTGTAACTGTATCTTTGATTTGAATGCACCTTTCTTTCCACTGGCATTTAGCATTTGATACCCCATACCAATCGTGCATATAAGGCCGAGCTTCCCACAGAACAAGAACCTCCTTTTCAAGGCAGGAACAACTGACTCCAAAACATTTTTAGGTCAAGGGAATTTGAAATTCTAGAAAAGTTAAAAATATGTGTGCATCAAACTGGGTTCTGTGTGCTTGCGGATTTCATAACCACATCTTCTTCTTCTTCATTCGGTCTTTTCCAACGTTACGTCGGGTCGGCCGCTCGACATCTCCTCCATTCGCCGCACTCGTCCCGCATTCCGGATTTCACTCCAACTTCCATCATATCCCTTTCCACTGAATCTTTTCACCGTAACCTCTGCCTGCCTCTACTTCTCCTTCCTTCCACGTTCGCCAGATATACTTTCTTTACAGCATGATCATCACCTCTACGCATTATGTGGCCCAACCATCTTAGCCTTGCTTCACGTGCTTTGTCCTTGATGTTTACTACTTTTACTCACTTAATACAATGCCAACTCCATTTCTACGGGTGTCTTTTCCATAATAAAACAGCTTATATCCTTCTCCAATCTCTGTGGCACGATTTCCTTTCCACTTTGTTTCCTGTACACAGAGGACGTCATATGCACACACATAACCACTCTATCATCTAAGCTATCGGTGCTACATTCTTATTCGGATTTTTTATCAACCATGCCTTTCATTTGAACCAGAAAAGAACGCCTCACTCAAATGAAAGATAAGGTTGCAAAATGGTCTACATAAGAACCAAACATAATCCCTTTCTCGAGGCCTTGGAAAGGCCACAAGGCCCTTTTGACCATGCCGGGCGTTGCTCTGTTATTACTGGATGGGCAGAGCCTCATTAGGATGGAAGGCTCAGAGTCCGATGTTGCTGTTTTACTGAAAAGTATGTGAAAGAAGCTGGAGCGTGTCTGACTTTTTCAGACAAAAAAATTATTTTGTTGCCAGTTCATTCATAACAAAAGACAAGAGAGATTTTACTCTTTGAAACCAGATTCCTCACCTATACCAGGAAACAGAAACTTTCATCCATTCAGTTCTGCAATCCTCTTTTCAGTTACCATGTATACTAAAGATCTGATTGTTTAAAAATCTTAGGTTTGGCGACCTCCGTTCTTTACCTAACATGCGATTACAAAGGAAAACAATCGAAAACACCATTCCTTTAACAGTGTAGCATCAAAATCTGTTTACAACTCCAAGTAGTCTTGACATTTCTAAAACAAATTGCCGATATTTTCCTGTTGGGCGAGCTATAACAAATATCCTGGGGCTAACAGGTTTCTTTCACATTTCACATGTCAAGTATCTTTCGGAGGATTCTAGCTGTTCCCAACAGATTTTTAAACTAGTGCAATATTTCCATGGACCTCTAGTTTCTTTATGCAATCTTCAAATTTCTTAGAACAACTACCCGGTGAACCAACGACTACGGGGATAACTTGAACCTTTTCTATACCCCAAATTCTTCCAAACTCTAATTTCAAGTCGTGATATCCCTTTATTTTATCCTTTTCATTTTCAAAGACTCTACTATCGATGGGGTATGCGATATCAATGAGAGTGCAATGTTTTCCTTTCTTGTTAACAACATCAATATCATTATTATTATTATATTATTATTACTACTACTATTATTATTATTATTATTATTATTATTTATACAATTAAGCTTATGCTCTGCCTGATCTTATTACTGTGATACTCTTATTAGGCGAGCCATAACAAATGACTAGGGGCTAGCAAGGGGCCTTCTCCTTCATTACATCTCCAATACCTTCCTTAAGATTCTGGCTGTTCCTAGCAAGGCAGTTTTTTGCAGCATATCTGCAATATTACATGGAATACCAGTCTTCTAAAACCACTTCTCAAATCCTTTTGTTACACTTCTAAGAGCTCCTAGTACTACTGGCACTACTTGAACTTTCTTCATTTTCCAAAGTCTTGCTACTTCTCTTTTCAAGTCCTGATATTTTTCAACTTTTCCTTTTTCCTCTTCCTCTACCCTTCCCATCTGCAGGCACTGCAATATCCACAATAATACAACTTCTCTTTTTCTTAGCAATTAAGACAATGTCTGGCCTCCTAGCCTCTATTTCATTGTCACACTGTATATTGATATTCCAAAGAAGTTTGACATCATTTTCGACAGCCCCTTCGGGAGTTTGTTCATACCACATTTTTTGATACTCCAGTCCATTTTTCTTGCAAAGATACCAATGGACTTCCGTGGCAACATTGTCGTGTCTTCTCTTGTACTCTTTTTGTGCAAGCTTTTCACATCCACCAACTATGTGTTGCACTGTCTCTTCTCTCTTCCCACACATTCTACAAGTAGATTAGATGTCACTTTTATCAATTCTATACTTGATATTCTTTGTTCTAATAGCCTGCTTTTGGACGGCACATACAAGAGACTCCGTTTGACTTTTAAGATCACATTTGGATAACCAATACCACATTTTATCTTTGTCAACATTTTCAATACAGTCTCTGATGAATTGCCCACACATCTCCTTTTCCATCCATTTTTGCTTAAGCCCTTCAGATTCTTGCTTTTCAAATTCTTTTGTGGTAATGGTGCCTTCAGTAACAATCGTTCCAGACCCACTAACACATTTCATGAGATTTTCTTCTGAGTTCAAAACGTAATAACTCAAACTATTTTCTTCCATTCTGACTACAAGCTCCACCTTACTCAGCCCTCTTCCACCATCTTCATATACAACCTGTCAACATCACTCTTAGGGTGTAATGCTGCGTAGGTTGTCATCATTTTCCTAGTCTTTGTGTCTATCCTTTTCAATTCACTTTGTTTGCAATCTATTATACCAGCACCATACCTAAAAATCGGGACTGCCAATGTGTTGATTGCTGCTATTTTGCTCCGCCCATTCTGTTTTGGTTTCAGAATCAATTTAAGCCTCCTTTTGTACTCCTTTATTGTTTTCTCCTTCATCTCTTTTTCTTTGATTTTATCAATCGTGCCAGTCAATCATTTCCACATTAGCGGTATACAAGTTATTGGGCGATAATTATCTACTGCATTACCTTTTGCTGGATCTTTCTGACATAAAACCGTACGACCACAAGTCATCCACTCAGGAAAATCACAAACTCCCGTAACAATCTCATTCAATTGCTCAGCTATTCTTTCATGGAGGTTAGTAAGACTTAATCCACAATCCCTGGACATTATCTGTCCCTGGAACTTTGCAATTTGGCATTTTTCTTAACTGCTTTTTTACTTTGTCTACAGTTAGAGTCAATTCGTCGTGCACATGTTGTTCTTCATTTATATCTTCTTTTAAATCATTTAGCCAATAGGCTTCCTTGTTGTGTTGTTTTTTTAACACTCCAAATATCACCCAAAAACTTTATGCTTTCCTCAGAATCTGGTACATCTGTTGACCTGGAACCACCTCCATTCAACTCTGTGCATATCTTATTCTGATCAACATTAAAGATCCTATTCTGTCTAAATTGTGTTATTCTTTGTTCGTATCCTTTGATCTTGGCACTTTTTGCAAGGGGCCTTTGTTTGAGTTCTTCAATGACGTTCTTAGTTCCTTTCCTTTTCACCCATTACTTTTCTTTTAGATCCTTACGTTTTCGTTTTTTCTTTGGCCCTAGCTCCCCTTTCGATTGTCTATCAGGCATGTTAACATCATGCTTTAGCCTTTTAATGTCTCCTTCGATTCTATGCTTCCACTTTGGTTCCTTATTTTGCTCAGGTTAAAATTTCTTCAATCCCAGCTGTTCAGCAACCCACACACTTGCAGCATTAATTATTATTATTATCATCATTATTATTACCTTCAATTTGCTACTAATGCACTGGCTGATCTTAAGCCGTTCTGTGTGTGAGAGAGCCGGTTACAACCAGTAACCAAAGGTCTCTCATCATAGTCTTTCCCTTTCAGTGCTCTAATACCTTTTGAAAAATCCTAGCTGTTCTTAATTGTGTTGTTTTCTGGACTTCGGCAATGTTGATCTCAATCCCATTCTTTTCCTTCTATTTGGTAAAATTTTTTCTCACCCTACCAAGAACCCCCAAGACAACAAGTACAACGCTAACTTTTTCAGATTCCAAAGTCTTTGGATTTCTCCTTTAATTTCCTGATACTTGTCAATCTTTTCCTGTTTCTTTTTACTTATCCTGGTGTCTCCGGGGATGGCAACATCGATGACGGTCGCAGACTTGTTAACTTTATCAATAATTACGAGGTCTGGTCGTCGTGGCTCAATGACATTGTCACACTGGATCTTCATGTCCCATAATAGTTTGTGGCTTCCATTCTCTAATACTGTTTGAGGTTCATGCTCATACCATTTCTCGGCTCTTTCAAGATTCAGTTTCCACACAGCTTCCAATGGACAATTTTAGCGACGTTGTCATGTCGTCTTTTGTACCCTTTCTTAGCAAGCTTTTTACACTCGCTCAGGATGTGGTTTATTGTTTCTCCCCTTTCTCCACACAATCTACAATTAGGTGAGTCAGTGGTTTTGTCAATGTTATACTTAACATAATTTGTCCGTATTGCTTGCTCCTGGGCAGCAAATATTAAAGTTTCAGTGGTCACTTTCAAATCTGATTATGTTATCCAGATCCACGATTTCTCCTCGTCAGTATTTTCACTTTTATTCCTGATAATTTGACAATACATCTGCTTTCCCAGCCATTTTTGTTTTCTTTTCTCCTTATTTCTCTTTTTAAGATCTTCCTTTTTAACCGTTGATTGGTATTCAATTACACCAATATGTTTCACTGCTTGCAGTAATGAATCATTGGAATTTTTTAGGTACCATCCAAGATT